>JAMXDE010000049.1:0-468866 GCA_026770025.1 Craspedostauros australis | reverse complement strand
CATTATTCTATTCTGTGGAGGACTCGGCGTTCTTCTCGCCACTTCTCAGAACGATTTGAAGAAGGGGCTTGGATTGACACCCTCTGCTCCCAATCATACTTCATCACCCTTTCCATCAACCATTCATACAAAGCATACGAGGTGATCCTGTCAGTTCTGTCTTTGCTTTCTTCGATGTCCTCGCACGCAGCTTTTCGGACCTTTTCAGATAGCTGTGGCGTCTTCTTCTTCTTCGTGTGTGACATCATCCTGATTTTTTGGTTCGGATGCCCACAATGGTTTGGATTCCGAAGAGGACGACACATTGGGGTGCATCACGGTTGATTTGGCAGGTGGATTCGATGGACGATTTCACAGTTGGCGATGCTGATACAGATGGTGCCGCCGATGATGCTGCTGATGATGACGATGAATTTGCAGTTGATTTCGTGGCTGCTGTCTTCGTGGTCGCTTTCGTACTCGCCTTTTTGGTATACGTGATTGCCAACCCGATTCGACAAAGTCAGGAGCCTCGACCTTTCTGCTCAACTGTGACAGTGTTGGCTTCGTCGCCAGGGCGTGGCTGTGAGATGAAATCGAAGACCCAATTTGTGACGAGATTGCGAAGAACAGCACTTTTTGGAGTATCAGGCTTGCCGCGAGCGCGTGACGTGCGTGTTGCGTATGTTGGCAGAGACTTGGCTTCACCTGGCGTCTTCACGAAGGCAGGTTCGATCTCTTTTGATTTCGTCGCTTTCGAAGTGTATTTGCAGGTCTTGGATGTCGTAGCTGTCCAGCTTTTCTTGATCGATGATCTCTGGGCTCGGTGACACCAGAGGATGATGTGAGTACAGCGCTGCCAATCGCGAAAGTCCACTGATGCACACCTCGGCAGGGAATCTCTTCTGTTCGAAATGGCTTGTTTTCGAGTCCATCGGATTGCATGACGTGGTGCCCTTCAACTTGCCAGCATGCCAAGCACAATTATTGTCCCCTTGATCTTGTGCTTGATGAGGTTGGTGTAGATACCTTCTATGTCAACCCCTTTGCGCCCTTTGTGCGGTTGATGGCTCGTCTTAGAACGTTGCCCACGATGCCAAAGTGGCCATCCACTGGACTCTTGCCGGTCTGGGCTTCTGTGAACAGCCACTGCGTGATTTTTGGGTAGTTTTGGGGATGGTGGCGTTGTATCCGCGGTTTCTTGATGGCTTGTCCTCACTTTTCGCTTCGCGAACAAAACGCGTTGGATTTGATGCGTCTGTGTTTTGCTCTCTGCGCCATTCTCTTCGCCTCGTGTTTTTTGTTCTGGCGTTTTCGCAACAGGCTTCCTTCCCACAGCCCTTCTTCGCCTTTCTTCCGCATTTTGCCTTGATTGGGCGTTTCGTGCTCTTGTTGACCTTGGTGATGATGCCAACAGTTTGTCCTCATGGTTGCCTCGATACCGCGAGCTGTACTTGCAGATGTGGCTATTGCGGTAGCAGCAGTGTCATCAGCTGTACTTGTAGATGTGGTAGTTGTGACAGCGTCGATGGTATTGACAGCGATTGTCGTGCTGCTTTCGATTTTTGGACTTGGATTTGAGCTTGATAGCAGCAATGGGATGCTTCTTATCATACCCCTTCATGTCGAATGCAGACCCCATGCTCACCTCTGTTGAGACCGTGGATAAGTCGGATGGATGACGGGCTTGCGAAGCAGCTGGCGTTGTCACTCTGAAAGATGACCTCCTCGAGACCATTGTGTAGTTTGGGTAGAATGTCTCTGAGGTAGGAGCTTCAGTGCACCAGCAACCTGTAGAGTGTCTTGTGTAGAACGCCCCTCAATGAGCAGGTCGATGAATCGAATGTTCAAATCTTCCATCCGCGAAGATGACTGTCATCACACCCAGAAGTGACATTCCTGCTTTTCTCACTTGGTCTCTTCATTTGCTGTGGGGAGGAGCTTGCACTTGTGGTCAATTGTGGCGACCATGCATGGGGTGGGGTCATCAAGTATTGGTTGTTTTGCTCACATTTGCTTTAACTGCTCACATCGCCCTGATCCGATTGAGCCATGTAGATTTCTCATCTGATCACGTGCAGAAGTCGCCTGCACGTGGCATCGTTTCCACCTCCTCCAAAAAAATTGTCATCTGTAATCCATTGCCTGGCAGTTTCGACGGCTTTCTTGGCGCGGATCGGAAAAATGTCATGGCAGCAGCACACTTCTTGCAGACGTGCTTCGATGGCTGCCGATCACCTTCGGTGAGAGCAAATGTTGCAGAGTGGAGATGGTCATCATCACACTCACTTGCATATGGGAGTTGGTATACTCCCATCTCACAAAGGTGAAAGTAGCATCAGCATCGTCCACCAGCATGGAAACTTCAGCGCGAAGATCTGTGGTTGCGTCGATGTCAGGGAGTAATTCCAAGATCCTTTCCATCATGAGTTTGAATTCAGTAATGACGTTCGACATGTCCATGTAGTAGGAGGACAAGGCGGTGTGGTGAAGTGCCACATCTTGTCAGCAGCTTGAGGAGGTCGTGGAAGGTGGGAAAGCCGACTGCATTCTCATTGCCCTTGATGTAGTCACGGAAACAGTTCCCTTGGAGGAGTACTGTCGCGAAACAAAGATTGGCAAGTTATCATAGACAATGCCATCGAGCATCACAGTACGCGATCTGCCACCCTTGTAGTGCCCGATGGTTGTGATGTATGAGATGCATTCTTGAGGGAGTCTTCAGGTGGACGGTACGGTCGCTTTATTTTTGGAATTGACTTCCAGATAGAAGCGTGTCGCCAAATCCTTGAATTGACTGTGCTTTTCTCGGCGCATGGTGATTCGAGTGTTGGCGACCTTGGCTTGTTCTTCTGCTGGCAGGGCATGATGGTGAAATTGCAAGATGCGCTTGCATTCTATGGCACCACATTTGCATGCCAGCATTGCACGTGCAGCTTTAGAGAAGTCGTCATTTCCAAAGAAGGCAAAGTGACAGACAGTCTCCAACAATCCTGCAGGAGGGAGAGCCTTGTCCATGTTGGACAATACTTGATGGCATCACACAGTTGGGGTGGAGCCTTGGTGTTTGGGGGCAGCTGCATCCCAAAAGATGGAAACATGCTCTTCCCATGCTTGTTCCATGGAATCCCAATGATATCTGTTGGCCTTGGGTCGAAATCCCTGGGTATCCGCCCTTTGGGAAGTTCCTCAGCACGCCTGGATCTCTGCCAGCCATCCCGAAGAGGGATAGGAGCTTCTGTTTTGCAGCCATATCCTTTGTCCAGGTTGGCCATCCAGGGGCTGAGGCTTCGTTTGTTGATGATGGTGTCACCTATCATTGTATCACCATTGCAATTGTTGTCAATGCTGGTTGGGACTGGAGCAGACATGACAACGCTGCGATTCGCTTGGACATGCGGACGAGGTGCCGTTTCGGAGTGGTTTGATTGGCGATCATCTGGGGCAAAGCCCACCCACCCAGCTCCTTCATGGTTTGCTCCACATTGCGGGCAGAACGAGAGTCTTGCATATGCCGGATTGCAGCAACCGCAGAACACGATACCACATCTGGACATTTCAAGTTGCCAAAGCAGGTGATTGGGCATGCCGTGTGCGATTGGTGGCATTGGAGAGGTTACCGTATGGAGCAGGCGTGGCAACCATAGGTGGCATGGGGTAGTTTGGGATGCCAACGAAAGCAGAATGCAAGTTGCATCATACCCAACAGTTGGCATCGCAGCGTTGTAGTGCCCACCTCCTGTGGGATAGTTGTAGTTGCATGCGTTGGAGGGGACGCAGGGGTTGGACCGTAGAGAATGGGTTGGGTAGTTGGCGAGGGGTGGGGATGGTACAAAGCGTGCCACTGGTGCAATCATCCTAGATTGGTCATGAGACACCGATGGTACGAAGGGGAGAGCATAGGGTTGAGCCCCTGGCGAGGAGAGTGGACATCGCGACCTTCGAGAGGGACGGTGAACCTTTGGCGAAAGGCTGGTGGGTGTTGGCGGGAGATTTTGGGCGTGGGTGGCTCATGATCCAAAGGTGGTGGCAGGGCAAACGAAGGAGGGCGATGGGTGGATTGATATATACAATCGAAGATACTGTTGGAATCGGTGCTTGCTGGGTGTTTCTGGACATGTGACGAGGAACAGGACAGCCCCAAGAACCGCAGCCTGAGAGATTGCAACAGACACAACGAAGAGAAGGAGGAGGACAATGATGGTGGAAAGGCACACAGCACACCTGAGAGGCCAGTACTTGTATGCACACAATGTCTGCATTTTCCAAAGTGATGTGCCCTGTGGGCGTCATCAAAATGAGCAGCTGTCCCAGACAAACCGAGCGTCAAACATACCATCTGCAACATGTCATCTGCGACATTTTTCGATACTGGGACCAGTGGAGCAGAAAGTTGACAAATGGAGCTTCGACTATACTGAATGCACAGGCAGCTGTCTCCTTTGATGAAATCAATCGCACAATCATTGATGGGTCTGCCCCAGGAGAAGCATACCATCAGAGTTGTGAACAGTTGAGCAAACAATTTGGAGTGATTTTGGCAGTCTATGTTATTCTACATTTGTATCCATATCCCGCCTCTCTTCTTGTCTTGTTTACCAGTCTATTGTATACATATCTATAAGCATCAAGAATCAAGTTGGTTTGATGGTTCAAGGTTGATCTACTACAAACCTTGATATTGTTGCTACCGTTACTGTTACCGTTACTGTCGCTGCTGTCGCTTCGCTGCTGTCGCTTCGCCGGCATCGTTTTCGCCGCCATTGCTTCACCGCCATCGCTCCATCGCCATTGCTTCGGCCGCCATTGCTTCACCGCCATCGCTCCATCGCCATTGCTTCGCTGCCATTGCTTCACCGCCATCGCTCCATCGCCATTGCTTTCGCTGCCATTGCTTCACCGCCATCGCTCCATCGCCATTGCTTCGCTGCCATTGCTTCACCGCCATCGCTCCATCGCCATTGCTTCGCCGCCATTGCTTCACCGCCATCGCTCCATCGCCATTGCTTCACCGCCATCGCTCCATCGCCATTGCTTCGCCGCCATTGCTTCACCGCCATCGCTCCATCGCCATTGCTTCGCTGCCATTGCTTCGCCGCCATCGCTCCATCGCCATTGCTTCGCCGCCATTGCTTCACCGCCATTGCTTCACCGCCATCACTCCATCGCCATTGCTTCACCGCCATTGCTTCACCGCCATCGCTCCATCGCCATTGCTTCGCTGCCATTGCTTCACCGCCATCACTCCATCGCCATTGCTTCGCCGCCATTGCTTCACCGCATCGCTCCATCGCCATTGCTTCGCCGCCATTGCTTCACCGCCATCGCTCCATCGCCATTGCTTCGCTGCCATTGCTTCACCGCCATCGCTCCATCGCCATTGCTTCACCGCCATCGCTCCATCGCCATTGCTTCGCCGCCATCGCTCCATCGCCATTGCTTCGCCGCCATTGCTTCACCGCCATCGCTCCATCGCCATTGCTTCGCCGCCATTGCTTCACCGCCATCGCTCCATCGCCATTGCTTCGCTGCCATTGCTTCACCGCCATCGCTCCATCGCCATTGCTTCGCCGCCATTGCTCCATCGCCATTGCTTCGCCGCCATTGCTTCACCGCCATCGCTCCATCGCCATTGCTTCGCCGCCATTGCTTCAACCGCCATCACTCCATCGCCATTGCTTCGCCGCCATTGCTTCGCCACCATTGCTTCACCGCCATGGCTCCATCGCCATTGCTTCGCCGCCATTGCTTCGCCGCCATTGCTTCACCGCCATTGCTTCGCCGCCATTGCTTCGCCGCCATTGCTTTCACTGCCATTGCTTTTGCCATGGTTGCTTTTGCCGCCGCTGTCGCTGCTTTCGCTGGCGTTGCTTTCACTTTTGTTGCTATCGCCGCCTTGCTGCCGTCGCTGTTGTTGTGGTCGTGACGACGATGAACGTGGCCACTCCATTTGATGAAGCGGCGAATTGTGTGCGGATGGGACTGCCCCTCTTTGTCTGCGGGTCGCAAACCGCTGGCGCTGCGTTTGGCCTCAACTCACAGGGAGCAACGGTAATAATGGCAATTACCATAGGTCGAAAAATAGCTGAAGTGAAAACACGTATGCCACAACGACTTGGAGTGACAAGCTGTTGGCAAGTTCCAGACCTCGGAAGCCTACGATCGTGGATAGTCATTCTGTTTGATATTTCATTACTTGAGCACTCCGATCCTCTTGATGTCTCTGTTCTCTTGCCCGATGCTCTTGGCATATCTATCTGTTTCGTAGATTGGGTCTCCGACTACGAGTCAGTACACGAGATGCTCTCTCACTGCTATTCGTATTCTCTCTCTCTCTCAATGTTGTGTGTTCATGCTACACGATACTCTGTGTTCAATGTGTACTCCGCATTCGACACTTCGTTCATTCACTACTGGCTTGCCACTCCATGAGTGCTTGCCACTTGAACTCCTCCTCGTGTATCCACAATCTTGATGCCCTTCGGTCATCGGATCTTCACTTTCTGCTTCTGACATGGAGACAGATGTCAATGTGGTGACATGATGACATCCTTTCGACTTCAGCTGACGTCTTCCTGTTCCTCCAGATGTCACGTTCCATCGATGATGTCGATGGCTTGATGAGGATGTTGTCATTTGAAGTTTTGTTGGGAAGTACATCGAGGCTCGCTCGATACCATACGTTTCCATTGATGGATGGACGGACGATATTCTTGATTCTCTCAGAAATCATTGATTGCAACATTTCCTCCAGAAATTCTCCTCATGTTTCTGTGTTCCATTTCCACTGTGGTTTTGCCAATTTACAGCATATTATCAACACGAATGTAGTTGTACCGTCCATACATGTATAAGAGAATAGCAGGTGAACGATGCACATATACACGTACATCTCGACATATACTCACATGTACATCTCGACACCCTTCCTATGTGCATTCGGTCATTCGAATG
The DNA here is from genome assembly GCA_026770025.1 of Craspedostauros australis. Taxonomy (NCBI): domain Eukaryota; phylum Bacillariophyta; class Bacillariophyceae; order Mastogloiales; family Achnanthaceae; genus Craspedostauros; species Craspedostauros australis. Next base: position 461,933 of record JAMXDE010000049.1, on the reverse strand, counting down.
TTCTTGATGTATCAAGGTACAACTTTTCGTGTTCACGTTGTAAGTCGGCCTTGATGTTCTTGGTGAATCCGTCGCTTGTGTTCTGCTCGGATTTGACGAAAATGATTTCGATGGTTTTGTTGATTACCATGTTCCTCACGTAGTGATGGCGCACGTCGATGTGCCGCGATCGTTGGGATGTCGATGGGTTCTTGGCGATGAAGATTGCTCCGATGTTGTCCAGGCGGACCTTGATCGGTGTCTTCACTGGGACGCCCACACTTTCGAGTAGCTGCATGACAAAGAAGATCTCCTTTGCTGCTTCGGAAAGGTCAACGTAGTCTGCTTCGGATGAGCTGAGTGTGACGGCCTTCTGTGCCTTGGATCGCCAAAGGATTGGCACCTTGCACAGGTATAGGATGAACCCTCCTACGCTGATTCTCGTGTTCTTGTCTCCTGCATATTCGCTATCGCAGAAGAGCTCCATGTCCCAGCCGTCATCGTCTGGACGTGCTGGATGGATCTTCAATCCATGGTCCTTTGTATCGATCACATACTTGATGATCCGATACATCTCCTTCATTGTGGCCTTGGTGGGCCCGATCAATACCTTGGAGAGTTCCCTCACAGGGTTCGCGATATCTGGTCGCGAGTGCTTGATGAGGAAGAGCAGCATACCGACGCCTTGGCGGTATTCGGCATGTTCTTCCGGTCCGACCTTCTGTAGTCTGTTATCTTCGGATGGTCGTACGATGATTTGACCCGGGGTTCCTGGTGTCCCATAGCGTTGCATCTTCTCAACCTTGGTTCCGAATTCTTCGATGAGATGTCGGATGAGGTGTGGTTGACGTAATGTTGCTTTGGTCTTGTCATGGTTCAGCTCAATGTTGCAGCTGAGGTAGTCTCCGAGTCCGCGCTCGATTGTCACCTTGATTTTGCTGCCTTGGATGTCCTTCAGGAATGTCTCCAGTGCCTTGGAGTCTCCGCAACAGAAGCAATCGTCCACGTAGATGGCCACGATCATGCTTCCTTCGTTCGTCTTCCTGTAGAACAGGCACGGGTCTGCCGTGCTCTGTTCGAAGTTGATATTCTTGAGGGTCGATACCAACATCTTGAACCATTGCCTGGCGCTCTGCACAAGTCCGTAGATTGGCTTGTGTAGGGTCAGGGCTTCGTCTGCTTGATGATCCATCCCGTTGGGACAGTTCATGTAGATCTCCTTGTCGAGGTCTCCATGTAGGAATGCCATTACGACATCGACGAGTGCGCAGTCCATCTTCTTGATCAGCATGATCACCATCATGACCCGATAGGTCACGTCATGGATGACGGGTGAGTAATGCTCTTGGAAGTCTACTCCTGCGATTTGTGATTTGCCACATGCAACGAGCCGTGCTCGATGTGTGCCGTCGCGTTTCAGCTTGAAGACCCATTTGCATTTGCAGCATCTGCGGCCGCGTGGGATGGCGTATCGTTTGATCTTGCTGTACACCTTTTGTGTGTTCATGGAGTCGAACTCCTTCTTGATGGCTGCTCGATATCCCTTTTGATGGATGGGATCTGGATGATTGAAGGCTCCATTGAATGTCGTTGGTTCGATGTGCTTCTCTTGTTCCTTGTTCTCGTCCTGCATTGACAATCCGATGTCGATCATTGGTGCCTCGGTGATGATTGCATTCATTCCGTATAGTCCTGTTGTGCTATGGTGAGTGATCTCGATCTCTTCATCTTTGTCTTCGATTTCTTCGTCATCTGTAGTTTCGTTGTTGGACTCGTCGGTTATCTCATCGCTCAGTTCGTCACTATCGTCATTGGATGATGACTTGCTCTCATAGCCTTCCTCCTTTCGACCTCGTTCGTTGAAGTCTGCGAGCTCACGCAGAGCTCTGGGAGTACTCTTCCCTGTAGTTGACTTAGGATTAGCTTCTCCCTTCCTGTCTCGTGCTTCATGACGTCGGATTCTCTCCTTTCTAGCTATGTCACGTTTGTTTGGTTTGTTGGGTGGAGGTCTGGATGGTACGTCATGTGTAGACCTCACTGGTGTATTTGGAGGAGTGACGCCTGTGTCATCGTCGGCTTCGTCGCCGGATGGTGTGATCTCGTCATCCTCATGATTGGATTCGCTCCGATCTTCCTCGTCGTTATGACTTAGTTGAGTCACTACTCCATCATCCTCATCATCCTCATCATCCTCATCGTCGCTATCTGATAGGATGTGATACTTGTTCGTGCCAGCGAAAGATACTCTCTTCGCTTCTGATGTTCGACGCATCGCCGTCCTTGGCATTGCTCCCTTCCGTCCGATGGTTGTGAAGCCGTCTGCGTCCGTCGTTCCTGCTTCGCTGGATATGTTTGGTGCTGGTGCCCAGCCACGGAACTGTCCGTATGATTGGTTGAGCCACTTGATGTCACATGAGCAGATCAGTGACTTGGTCGATGGTCTGTACATGTTGTAGACCCCTGATGCATGTTGGTGTGCACACCCAATGAATACCATCTCTTCTCCTCTATTCTTGAGTTTGGCGGTGATCCCGCCGTAGGTAGTCTTCACAACACCCACCTCTCCGAAAATGCGGAGTGCGTCCGCATATGGTGGATCGTTGCCAAAGAATTGTCGATGTGGTGACTCTTTCTGATTCTTCGCTACGGTGATGTTGGCGATGGCAGTGGCAGTGCTCGCAGCAGCTGCCCACAGGCCATGCCTATATTCTTCGTTGAGCTGTGCTCCATTGAGCATGGAGCGGATCTTGATATAGAGGTACGCGAACTTGCGTTCCACTCTACCGTTCTGTTGCGGCGTGTTCGATGCCGTGAATTCGAATTTCACGTTGAGTCCTGCATCGATGAGAGTATCCTGCGTGGATTTGTTCTCTCTGCTGTTATCACCTCGGAAGATGATCTGTTGGTCACCAGTCTGTGATTTGATCGTCTGGACGAATCGTTTGATGTATCCTGGTTGATCACTTTTGTTCTTGAGAAAGAAACTCCAGCAGTGATCCGAGCAGTCGTCCACGATCAGGGCCCAGTAGCGTTTTTCTCCGAAGCTTATGTGTTTAGTGTAATTAATGTCAATGAACAGACGTTCGCCGCGGCGAGTTGCTCTTGGAATCGTTGCCTTCGGAATATTCTTCACTCTTGCGTTCGCGACCGCGCAGTCGCGACATACCGGCATCTCGCCGATGATCTTCCATCTGTATTGGGCGGCTGTCCGCTTCATGGTTCGAGTGGCGCGTGGCCGAGCATTCGATGCAAGTTCACCGTGCTGATCTCCTTGGATGAGTTCTTGATGATGGCTGTGGAAGCCTTGCCATCGTCCGTTGGCATGATGGGATGCATCTGCACTCCTGTGATGAATCCGTTGGATGTGGGGAAGACTCGATCGAACACGATCTTTGTTCCGGATCCGTTGATGATGTCCATCAGAATGCCGTTGTTACCAAGCTGGTAACCGTTGTACAGAGCCTTGTTCATTGAGAAAAGGTTCACCGCCATTTTCGGTGTGTACTTTACATCATCGAGCCGGATGATGTGGCCAGTGTTGTCTCGTTGCTTGACCTTCAAGCGAATGGATCCCATTTTGGGAGAGTCCAGCTTCGTGCTGTCTCCCACTTGGACGAAGGACTTGATGTGCCGCACGTTGAAGAGAGCGGCGTCTGAATTGACGATGTGACACAAAGCTCCGCTGTCGGCGAGCCAGGTGTCCTTGTTGACCTTGTCCTTGTATCTGGTGCTCAACTCGTGGAGCTGCTCCACGGCTGCTGCAGCCATTTCATCCATGAGGCCGTCTTCTTCTTCATCTTCGTGGACTCCATCTTCGTTGTATGGATTGCAATCTTCGTCCATTCCATCATCGCTTGGTAGTTCTGCGAAGTCCGCTGGGACTGTGCTGTTCCGATGAACTCCGGTGACCGTGTCATATGGTGTGACGCGCGGTTGCTCGCGCAGGAGCATCTGCATGCATCCTCCGAGCATGTAGTGTAAGTCGAGTTTGGAAAGCTCGTCTTCCCCTGCTGCCTGCAGTAGTCGGTTGAGAATGGCTGCGTTTGCGAGGATCTCTTCAATCGATTTGAAGTTAGCGGAAAGGATGGTGCTTACCATGTTCACCCATATGTATCGCAATGGTTTGTTCATGAACCCTGGGAACATCGGCAATGCAGCTGTTAGGACCGCGTCGTAGATGAGTTGCTTCTGCATTCGTTTTGCAGTAACAGTTGGTTCTGGGAAGGTCTGGAGTCGGTAGATGTCGTCGACTCTTCTGGGATTTGGTTCCGGTGGGAATTGGATCGGATTGGGTAGACGACGTGTTCATAAGGATTGAACGTATTGCTTGGATGGTCTTCAGCTTCGTCGCTGTCCTCTTCATCGAAGATGCCCGTTCTCTCGTTCCGCATTGCTGGAGGAGGCAGCGCCTCGGCGCGGTTCGCCTCGTCTCTGGTGGTATCGTCATCGTCTTCATCTGCGCCGTCCTCGTCGGCGTCGTCGTCGTCATTGCTCATGGCCTCTTCGATGTCGCTATCGTTGGCCTCGTCGTCCATCTCAGCTTCGTCGCCGTATGAACCGATCAGGTCGTGCGCGTTGAAGCAGCACTCGTAGCTCACCTCGCGTCTTGGATCCACCTCGTGGATGATGGGCTCCTCACTGAGCCACTCCAGGACGATCTCATCGTCCTGCACTTCGTCGTCATTCCTGACGTACTCGAAGTTATCGAAGAAGGAGTCTATGATGTAGTCGTTGGACACCAACATGCAGAGCGGCATGTCCTTTGCCGAGAGTACCATCTCGTGCCCGCTCTTGTCGTGTCCTTCCGTTGCTGTGTTGGCCTGTTCGTTGGTCTTCTTGTTCTCGTTGAACTTCTTCTTACGGCACTCCGCCTCGCGGTGTCCGAAGATGCCACAGTAGTTGCACTTCCTGTTGAAGCCATTTCCTTTGTTGCGGTTGTTGTTGCGCTTTCCGTTCATCTTGTTGTTGTTGTTGTTGTTGTTTTTCTTGTTGTTCGATTTCTTGCGTTCTGGGCAATCGGCAGATCTGTGACCATACACACCACAGTTGTGGCAGGTACCCTTGAAGTTACCGGTGCTCGTGAAGCCGGTGTTGTTGCTCTTCGTGGTACTGTCTTGGAAGTCGTCGATGTACGCCTTGCCTCCTTGATGAGTGGCGTGTGCTGTGCGGAGTACTCCTCTGATCGTGTTGATAGTGACCACTGTCGGATTAAACGTGAGTTGATGTTGGAAGTTCACGATGTGAGTTTTGTATTCACTGCTCACCGTGCTGAGGATTTGCATGATCATCTCCTCATCTGTGATCTCGTACTTGACATCGTGGAGACGCGATCGTAGACTCTCGAGTCGCGTGATGTAGATGTCGGGGTCCGTGTCTCTCTTCATCTTTTCGTTGTTGAATTGGCGCTTGAGTTTGATCTTCGTTGCCGCGTCGGATGGTTGGAACTTCTCCGCGAGAACGTTCCACGCTGCGTGTGCATCTCCTTCGGGATAATCGTCGGAGACGCATTGGTTGATGTACTGGATGGCCTGCTTGCCCTTTCCTTTCTCTGCATCCATCATGAGGATCAGATTGCTGAAGCAGTCGCATCCCAGCTCGTAGATTTCTTCCATCGCTTCTTTGGCATCCTCGGCGGCTGCCGCGATCTCGCTCACTGTTGGCACCTTGGTCTTGCCCAACATCACGTCTCTCGTCTTCTGTGCACGAGCGTATGCCTTCGCTTGGGACTCCCATGCACTGTAGTCTTCCTGTTCACCGCTGAACATCGGCGCCTTGATGCGTTGCTTGTTCATGTTGGCTGATGTCGCCATGTTGATTCGTTGTTTTGTTGTTGGTGCGCTCGCGCCCTTGATTTTCGTCTGTTTCTGTGTTGTCGATTCTTCGATTTTCGCTTGTTGTTTCGCGAGGGTTGATTTGCTCACAAATTCTCCTCCTGGTGGTGTCTCACTTTTCCCACTCTGTTTGGCTGTGCGAATGCTCTCCGTCACACCAGTCTCCTCTTGCTTAATCGCCTTGAGGATCCTCTCCTTCTCGCGATGTTGTCTTGCAGATCGTTCCTCTTCGGTCTCGTCGATCACGCTTGCGTCTGCGCCTGATAGGACAGTAGCCGCGGCTGCTTCCTTCTCTTCTCGTGGTGGAGTCTCACTCGCACCTTCTTCTTGCTTGATAGTCGGGTTGGACAGAGGGATGTCTCTCAATTCCTCTTCCTCGCTCATTCAGCCTGCTGCTCTTGAATGATGTTCGTCTTCCTCGCACGATCCGATCCGCGGGCTCGCCCTGATCTATCGTTTATAAACGTGTTGGCAAGTTCCGCTCACGGTAACCTACGATCGTGGAAGATGGTGTTGGTTGATAGTCTTCTGTTTGCTATTTCATTACTTGGCTACTCCGATCCTCTCGGTGTACACCTGTTCTCTTGCCTGATGTTCTCGGCGCTTCAATCTGTTTCATAGATTTGGTCTCCGACTATGAGTTGGTGAGCAAGATGCTCTCTCGCTCCTCTCTGTATTCTCTCTCTCTCTCTCAACATCGTGTGCTCGTCGCGCACGATACTCCCTGTTCGATGCGTACTCCGCACTCGACACTCCGTTCATTCAGTACTGGCTCCTACTCCATGAGTACTCGCCATTTGAAGTTCACCTTCTGTATCCATGATGCTGATGCTCTTCGGTCATCGGATCTTCGCCTCCTGCTCTGACTTGGAGACAGATGTCGATGTGGTGACACAATGACATCCTGTTGACGTCAGTAGGCGTCCTTCTTCTCTCCAGATGTCACGTTCCATTGGTGATGCAGTGGTCTGTCAGATGATATTGTCATCTCAGGTTTAGTTGGGAGGTACCTCAAGATTTGTTTGGTATCATACGTTTCCATTGATGGATGGATGGATGGATGGATGGACGATGTTCTTGATACTCTCAGAAATCGTTGATTGCAAATTTCCTTCAGAAATTCTCCTCATATTTCTGTGTTCGATTTCGTGATGTGATTTTGGCAAAGTACAGTTCACTATCGACACAAATGTATGTCAGGAATCGGGGGTACGACTTTGCAAAGATACCGTATTCTGCCGCAGCTCCCATGAGGACTGACTGGAACCGGAATGGTATTAAGTGCAAAGATACCCACGATTGCCGCAACCCCCAATAGCATCTCCCAGACAAACCGCAACCTAGCAATCGACCAGTTGCACTCGGACAGCCCAATGGCCTTACCTGTCTTATGCGACATCCAAGCACCCTCATCCAGTGGCCTACTCGGCCATGTCCCGATAACGGTCGGGAACCGAGAGATCTATGACGATGGCAACACACCAGCCCTGAGTGAATCGAATGAGCGCGACAACCAATATATCTGAACAAGTCGACGCGTCCCTGAGAACCTAATGTGAGAAAGCGAAACAGAGGCGATCCCTATTCACCCAAGACCACGATCCAGATGACAATAAGTTCCAAGCATCCAAAGGCAACCATCGAGATGACAGGAGGGAGGAACTGAAATGAAGTGGGACCAGTGAGGTGACAAGAGACCGAAGGAGAGGTACCTACAGGTCTACGAGTATGAACTTGACGAATGTAGGTGCTCTCCAATCCTCAGCCAAGCAAGCGATGAACCACGATGAAAGCAAGATGAAGATGCAGACGAAAGGAGCCAAGCTGAAGGGTGTAATCTCGGGTGGCTACTGCAGATCATGCTTGTTGTGAATTGGAATCGAAAGGAGATGAGCATGTTGTGCTCACAGTTCTAAAACGGTACAGACTGATAACAGATTAGTCTACTACTATAACCCCGGATTTCCAACACGTTTCGAAACGTTACGATTGAAATCCAACGTTTCCATCACCCACCAACACAGCAACAAATACCACCACCACCACACCACCATGAGCTCCTATCTCCGCAAGAACGACCGCGTCGTTATCTTCGACGGCAAGCGTTCCAGCTGGACAGGTTGGAGCATCAAGTTCCTAGCTCGCGCCGCGGGCAGGGGTCTTGAGGACTTGTATCTCATGGATCTAGACAAGGTGGAGGTGAAGCCAGCTCCCTTCGGCCCCAGCGCCCTCATCTCCGATGTGAAGATCGAAGAGGGTGAGTCTATCGCGAAGAAGATAGCCTCGATGACTGCAGAGGAGAAGGAGTTATACAAGAATGGGCTGGCTAAGTGCGCGTTTGAAGAACTGGCCATGGCGATCAACCATGAAACTACGGAAGGCAATGTCGCCTTCATGGCTGTGGTGGGAACCAAGGGCGGGCCCACTGAAAGTGGAGACCCACGCAAGGCGTGGAAGGCCCTTGAACGCATCTATGAGCAACGTACTGCGCCTATGAAGGCAAAGTTGTTGGCTCAACTCAACGGGATGCGATTGAAGAAAGGTGAGCACCCAGACACGTTCCTAACTGAGATGGAAGTGCTGCGTAATCGCCTCGGTAGTACTGGCATCAAGATGGATATGCAACAGTACCACATGCTCGTACTCAACGCCCTCGGAAGGGAATACGAGACGGACGTCAAGCTCTTGGAGCTCAAGTTCGATGGTATGGAAGACACCATGACCCTCGAAGACATCCGCGAGGCTGTCAGTGCCACCTACGACGGCCGACACCTCAAGCTCGGCGGCAACAGACGTGAGAACAACAGCAACAGGGAAGAGACTGCATTCGCTGCAGTAGGAGGCTTCAAAGGTCACTGCCGCAACTGTGGCGCCTACGGCCACAAGAAGGCAGACTGCCGCTCCGCCCCCAAGAAAGACAACGGCAAGAACAAGAAGAGTGGCCAAGGAGTCAACAACAGCAAGCCCAAGTTCAATGGGGAGTGTAAGTACTGCGGTAAGAAGGGACACAAGATCCTACAGTGCTTCAAGCTGAAGGCAGCCATGAAGGAGGCAGACTCGGCCAACGTGGCGACTGATGGAATGGAAGGAAATAACGATGTAGCTCTTGTGGTGACAGACGAATTAATTTGTGTGCCCACCTCGGGAAACACGAACGAATTGGAAAATGTGACCAACTTGTCTGTGAACACAGGCGAGGCGAAAACACGCGACAACGACAGCAACTACCAAGCTGACTCCAAGGTAATGGAGGACGTCGCCTTTGCAGCCATCGTCGAACAGACTGACACATCTCCCATTCTTTCTTTGAGACCACACAACGTCAACAACAAGATGAGCAACTCCAACCTAGGACAAGAATCCTACTACGACGCAAGCCTCACCAACGAAGGGGCCACCGACACCGAAGACGTGGACGACGACATGGGCGGTGCCAATCAAGAAGGAACGGCTCGCCGTCCAGTGTTCAACTTCGCTCCAGAACTCTCTCGCGTGGACCGCATGATCGGGAACTCGACAGGGCTCACCACCAACACGGCCTGGTGCCCTCTGTGCCTCAAGCGAGGACCACTCTACGCATGGTGCGTGGAATGCCCCCAAGTTCCTTTCTTCATCCAGCTCCACAACGAGCCAAGTGGCAATGTGCCGACCAACGATGAAGAGCGCGCGGAGCGACGCACCAGACTCGAAAGAGCTGGTTCCCTCCGCAATGCTGTGCGAGCATCGTTGAGCAACGTGCTCCGAGCCAATGAGGTGCGAAACGAACTCGCCCTATTGTGCTACGATGCTGTAGCCACCCACACTCAAGACCGCGAGCTACAGATCGAGCCGCGCACGGTGTACTTCAAGCTACACGAGATCGGGATGATCACCACATTGGGTGTGTGTCGCAACCCGTGCAACATCAACAACAGCTTGGAGTCTCGTCACTTCCAACCCTTCCCCAGCGATCTGATTTCGTGCATGACCCTCCATGCCGCGAACTCCATCCGTTGGACCCATCACCAAAGTGACAGCGGAGTCAGAGACCCAAAGCCGGAGCACTGGGTGCTACCAATCTACTCTGAACGCACAGACCAACACGAGGTAGCCATGGTGGTCGGCAACACGGACCATGTGAGCGCAAGGCGCTCTTCCATCGCACCGGACAGCTATGAGACCAACACCTGGTTGGGGGATTCGGGCGCATCATGCCACCTCACCAACAGCGACGAAGGAATGACCAACGTTCGCGTCTCCGATCAGGACGTGAAGATCGGAAGCGGACGCTTCCTCAAGGCAACCAAGGTTGGGGACAAGCGCATGACCGTCATGCAGAAGAACGGAAAGACATCCATCGTTGTGCTCAAGTCAGTGAAGTACGTGCCGAAACTGTGGGTGAACCTACTGAGCATTAACAAAGCTCTCGAGAATGGTTTCGACATCAGCAACCGCGGCATTGTGATCAGCCTGAAGAAAGGCAGCGTGCGCATCAGCTTCGACCGCATCATGGCAACCCAGAGCGGTTTCGTATGTGGAGTGAACATGGTGAGCAACGCCAAGGCCAACGACCAAGCTCATGTTGGCGTGTCGACCGACGCACCAATCGACATCAACACAATTCATAAAATGTTAGGCCACGTTGACGCGTACACCATCTCTCGAACAGCAGGGAGGTACGGTTGGAACGTGACAGGAAAACTGAAAGTGTGTGTTGACTGCGCGATTGGGAAATCGCGACAGAGACCGATGTCGAAAGCGACTCAACAACGAGCGAAAGGAGTCGGGGATCGATTGTTCATGGACACATCAAGCGTTCAGACACACAGCCTGGGAAGGGGCAAATACTGGCTTCTTGTGATCGACGATTACAGTGACTACTGCTGGAGTTACTTCATCACAGAGAAGAGCGACGTGGGGTCGAAGATGCTTTTGTTGTTCCAATGGCTCCAGGCGAATCAGCGAGTAACGGTTCAAATTGTCAGATGTGACAACGCAGGAGAGAATCGTTCTACAGAGAAACTCTTACTTAACAAGGGATTCGCCCCAACCTTCGAGTACACTGCGGCATCGACTCCCCAACAGAACGGTCGCGTCGAAAGGAAATTCGCGACACTCTACGGCAAAGTACGCGCCATGCTGAACCAAACCCATCTACCAAAAACAACGCGAGGGAAGCTGTGGGCAGAGGCTGCTCACACGGCAACGCAGCTGGAGAACATCATTGGCACGAAGTCAAGGGAGCCAGCGTGTATACTGTTAAACGGAAAAGTCCCGAAGTATGCAAATGACCTGCGTGTGTTCGGCGAGATGGGGATGGTACACATCGGTGGACAGACTATCAAGGCCAAGCTAGACGACCGCTCCAAACCTGCCATGTTCGTGGGATACGGAGAGTCGCACGCGAAAGGAGTGTACCGCATGATGAACCTTGCTACCTCAAGAATCCTGATGACTCGAGACATAACATGGTTGAATAAGTCGTATGGAGAGTTCAAAGGTATTAAGGATGCCAGCAGATCCAGAGTAATGAACGCAGACGACGACTCCTCATCAAGAGACTCGTCTCCAGAGAGAGGAGTGACTTGGCTTCGTCAATCGGACAGTATGAGTGACATAGAGACCGATGATGATGACCAGCGCAGCAGAACTAGAGAACAAGGAGATTCAGAAGATGCTGCGGTAGAGCAGGACGATCTGCTACCCGTCCAGGAGGATCAGGAACCAGACGAAGACGTCGGCGATGAATCCGGAAGGGACGAGGATGGAAGGAGCGAGGAAAGAACGGTAGAGCAAGAACCGCCCTCGACTCCAGTCGCAACACCTGTTGCGTACGTACCAAGAATGGTCAGAGATCTCGCAGGGTATAACAATTCGCCCGTCCCTAAGGAGGACAGAGACTACGGATCCAGCGAAGCATCGGAATCTGACGAGGAGAAGCAAGAGACTGCCCAAGAGACAGAAGCCGAAACAGCGGCGACAGAGGGGCCGAGCTTCCATACAGACGGGTCGATGTTCAACAGAGACGTCGCAGGGATGATGATAGACACCACTCACGGAAAGATGAGATTGGATGACTTCATCGCTGCGAGCCAAGTGACAAATGATCGAGTCAGACCCGAGCAAGCAAGCGTAGCTATGATGCTGGACCCTACCACCTTCGAAGAATGCTGGGACCATGCAGATCCCGAGAAGAGAACGAAGTGGAGAGAGGCCATCAATAAGGAGTTCAACGATATGACCAGAAGAGGAGTATGGGAGAAGATCAAGAGGAACCGAATGCCGAGGGATCGGCGATGCGTGAAGACCAAGTGGGTATTCAAGGAGAAGAGGAACGGAGTCTTCCGGGCCAGACTCGTCGCCTGCGGCTACTCACAGATCGCAGGAGTGGACTTCTCAGCACACCACGCACCAGTGATTCATGATGCAACCTACCGCATCATGCTCACTATGAAGATGCTGCTGCACATGGATAGTATGATCATCGACTTCGAGACAGCATTCTTACATGGAGAACTTGACGAAGAGATCTACATGCAATGCCCAAAGGGGATGAGGCATGAGGCCGACGAATGCTTGCTGCTCAAGAAGACCATCTACGGACTAGTGCAGAGCGCGCGACAATGGAACAAAAAGCTGGTCGATATTCTACTCAAGCTGGGATTTCGACAGAGCAAAGTGGATCCATGCCTTCTGATTCGGAATCAGGAAGGGAGACTACTGCTGATAGGCACCTACGTCGACGACTGCCTATGCATCGGAGAAAAGGAGGAGTTGAAGCAACTAACCATCGACATCAAAGCTGAGCAATTCGGAATCAAGGTGGAGAACGACCTCGAAGACTACCTCAGCTGCAAGATCATCTTCAACAACGATCAGTCGAACTGTTGGGTGAACCAGCCACACATCATCAAGAACATCATCGATACATTCAAGGATGACGTGCTGACTCTACAACGATACGGAACTCCAGGAACACCAGGACAGGGTATCCAGAGAAACAACGACCTACCCAAAGTGGACAGTGACCGACACAGCAGATACCGAAGCGGAGTAGGTATGCTGCTATACTTGGTGAAGCACTCGCGACCAGACATTGCGAATGCGGTGCGCGAACTTACCAAGGTGCTGGACGGACCATCAGCTGCAGCATACAAGGAGATGCTACGAGTAATGAAGTTCGTATCGGACACAAGGGACTACGGACTACGAATGCAACCAACCCCGCTGGAGAACGACGCATGGAAGATCGAGATCTACGCAGACAGCGAGTTTGCGGGAGACAAGGATAACCGGATCAGTGTCGGGGGACATCTCGTCCTACTGCAAGGGGTGCCCATCGTATGGAGATCGAAGGCACAACGAAGTGTAACTCTCAGCTCGACAGAGGCGGAATACGTCGCGCTGTCAGAAGCAGGAAAAGAGATTCGCTTCCTCACGCAGCTAATGGAGGACATCGGGTTGACGATGACCAAACCAGCGGATGTGTACGTGGACAATGTGGGGGCTATCTTCATTGCCTCCAATCCGTCGACATCAGCGCGAACGAGACACATCGATATACGACATCATTTCACTCGGGAGCTGATAGACAACGGAGAGGCACGAATTCAATTTGTGCGCTCAGAGGACAACATCGCAGACGGCTTCACCAAGAACACAAAGAAGGAGATCTACGACAGACACAAAGGGAGCATCATTCAATTGAGATCGACCATGGATTAATGGGACAGAAGAGATGAGTGCAAGAGCGAGACAAGGGAGTAAGACGAGAGACGATTTGTGTGTGTGAGTGAGTATGGTGGTGCGACAATGGAAGGGTGTCAGGAATCGGGGGTACGACTTTGCAAAGATACCGTATTCTGCCGCAGCTCCCATGAGGACTGACTGGAACCGGAATGGTATTAAGTGCAAAGATACCCACGATTGCCGCAACCCCCAATAGCATCTCCCAGACAAACCGCAACCTAGCAATCGACCAGTTGCACTCGGACAGCCCAATGGCCTTACCTGTCTTATGCGACATCCAAGCACCCTCATCCAGTGGCCTACTCGGCCATGTCCCGATAACGGTCGGGAACCGAGAGATCTATGACGATGGCAACACACCAGCCCTGAGTGAATCGAATGAGCGCGACAACCAATATATCTGAACAAGTCGACGCGTCCCTGAGAACCTAATGTGAGAAAGCGAAACAGAGGCGATCCCTATTCACCCAAGACCACGATCCAGATGACAATAAGTTCCAAGCATCCAAAGGCAACCATCGAGATGACAGGAGGGAGGAACTGAAATGAAGTGGGACCAGTGAGGTGACAAGAGACCGAAGGAGAGGTACCTACAGGTCTACGAGTATGAACTTGACGAATGTAGGTGCTCTCCAATCCTCAGCCAAGCAAGCGATGAACCACGATGAAAGCAAGATGAAGATGCAGACGAAAGGAGCCAAGCTGAAGGGTGTAATCTCGGGTGGCTACTGCAGATCATGCTTGTTGTGAATTGGAATCGAAAGGAGATGAGCATGTTGTGCTCACAGTTCTAAAACGGTACAGACTGATAACAGATTAGTCTACTACTATAACCCCGGATTTCCAACAAATGTAGTTGTACCGTCCATACATGTGTAAGAGAATAGCAGGTGAACGATGCACATATACATGTACATCTTGACACATACACGTATGTACATCTCGACAGAGAGCATTGGGAGACTCCAAAACAGAATCGAAACCATCACCACTACCAACACCGTCGAACGCAATCGCAAGAGTGTCCATGAGCGGAACTTGCCAACAGGCATGCTTACAGAACAATCAAGCAAGACTCTATGACTGGAACAACAGAACCAGAATCGGATTGGACATTGTGGGGCATAGTGCATTGGATGACCTAGCAAAACAAGCAACACAAACAAATCTTATCTCTCTGTATGGGCTTTCTCCATGCATGTGCCTTGTTATGTGGAACCATGCTTGTGGTGGTCCAAAATGCCATCCCAAGCACTTGATTTGGACCTTGTACTTCTTGTGGCACTATGATTGTGTTCTTGCACTGTGGAAAACTTGTCTGCAGATCCCAAACCTCTAATGAAGTGGACTTGACTTCATATGGATGAAATTCAGAAGGGATACAAAGGTGTAGGAAGTGGAACACAATAGCAGATTGATACATCTCCTACTCTCACTTTCACAATGTCAACTCACATCGTCTTTTTGAATGCTTATACTGTTGGCAACCCATAATACAGATTTATTGGAAGAATTCCGTTAAGAATGACAAACATCAAAGGTGCAAAGTCACAGTGGACGTGACTTACTTTCATGTTCGGGAATCTCATCCTTTTCAAAGAAATGGTACAGCCACATATACAAGGGAGCTAGTCTGTGGTAGAAGATGGAGATTTGCATCCAAACTGGTGACATTGTTTGGTGCTATGGTCTGTTCTCTTGTGGTTGATGGCCTGACCCAAAGATCTTCAGCTGCTCGCTGGCAGGGAAACTTGCTCGTGAAATGGTGGAAGCAGATGGAGGGTACAGCAGTCCCAGGGTACGCAAGCCAAATAACTACAATACCAATGCAGACAGGGATGGCAAGACACATGAAAGAGCAAGACACGAAATCATCAATCGTCTCTTCAAGAAATGGAAGATCTTCTATGAATCATTTCGACATAATATGCAACTGCACAAGACAGTATTGAAGGCAGTTGCCATAGCTGTCTATTGATCAGGGGCTCTTCCAGCCTTGCCAAGTCAGGTAATAGAGAAAGAGACAGACTAAGTGATTAGAGCAGAGCAGAGAAATTGGTTGTATGCGTGTGAACAAAGTGTTGTACAGAAAACCCGTGTTGCCTGTCATTGGAACGATTTTGGATTTGCACAGTTGTCAATTCGAATGAATCCCATTGGGTCTTCGTTCTAAGACCAAAGGGAAAATATATATTACCATAGCTCCCAGTTTTGCGTTGGACAAGCAATTCACGCAGAGTTGCACGGCACGTTTCTCGTCGTGAATTCCTGTGGTGATGATTCCTCCGCCAGATTTCGGAATCGTCCTGTGAGAACTCTCAATTCCTACTTCCGACGAAGAACAAGGAATCACCAACATGTCACGATCATCGACTGGATGGACTCGTTTTTAACCAATCATAGCGCGCGACGTGGACAATGCGAATCGAAAGTGGACTTCGACAGATGTCAACATCACAAGTGTCGCGCGCGTGCGCGGAGCACAAAAATTCTTGCGCGGTCAAACGTTGCCCAGGCAGAGTGACAAGTTTGAGTGTGCGAGATGCGTGTTGCCCCCAACAATGAATTCAGTAGTGGATGCTGGTTGTGCTTTCAATCACTTCCATGGAACGATCTCCGATCATGACAATTGGCAGTTGCAACACAGATTCTTCAGGAGCTGTTTTTTTTTTGTTAGATTGCTGTTGCCGTTATTGTCGTTATTGTCGTTGTTGCCATTGTTGCCATTGTTGTTGTCATTGTTGTCATTGTTGTCATTGCTGTTGGCATTGTTGTTGTTGTTGTTGTCATTGTTGTCATTGCTGTTGTCATTGCTGTTGTCATTGCTGTTGTCATTGCTGTTGTCATTGCTGTTGTCATTGCTGTTGTCATTGCTGTTGTCATTGCTGTTGTCATTGCTGTTGTCATTGCTGTTGTCATTGCTGTTGTCATTGTTGTTGTTGTTGTTGTTGTTGTTAGCATCATAGCTCGTCGTGTGTTGGTGTGATAGAGGTTGGCGCGCTTGAGGAGATTGCACCCGACACAACAGGACGACGAGCTGGGCTCTCTCCAGATCCCAATCGCCACTGGTATTCGCTGCCAAATACAAGGTCTGTCCCTCTTTCGAAAAAATGTTGTGCGTCATCGAGAAGAAATGATTGGTCACTGAAAATTCAAACAGGTTGGTGGAGAACACCTCTCGCCAACACATGATCTGAAATCAGAAATTTGGAATCAATATTTGATGACGTCAGGCCTTTGTTCTGGTCCAAAACGTGAAATACGTCGAGAACAAGAAAATCACACTTGTTTGGAAACAGGAAAGCACACGAAACTGAGTTCGATTCGGAAGAATTAAGTGATTGACACCAAAACAAGAAGCCAAGAGCAAAGCAGATGAACAACGGCCAGAAGCCAACGATGGCCAAGGACAGCAGCAGAACAGAGAACAAGGCAGTGTGAAAGTCAAGCTGGGCATCAAGATCTGGATTACCCACCAACCCACAACTCTGGATTGTGATGCCTGATCTGCAGCCGGAACGAAGCATTGGCCTCAGCATGCCTGCCACCACTGCACAATCCTCAACATTTCTTCACACCCAACCGCCTCACCATCGCGAAATGTGAGTGTGTCAATGATGGGCACGACTGGAAATCAACCTGAAGCACGACTGGCGATTGTTCAACCCATTTTCCCCTCGACGTCCGCATGCGCAACGTTTTTAGTTGTAGATTAGTGCGAAAAATATAAACTTTTTAAATATAAGGCCCAGGAGTCTATTAATCCACACATATACTATCTACAACATAATAGGATGATCTAAGTGCATATCTTAAAAATCCGCAAAAACGTACGTTTCTATCCTGAATGGGGTCTTAGAAGCCGATATTATGAAATTATGAGCCACGCAAACACCTCCACTGGAGGTGGTTGTAAGGGTCATAATTTCATAACCGGCCAGCCTCGCCCACCCCGATCTCAAGTCACGACCATCAGTCCCGTTGTCAAATCTGCCCCAAAAGACGAAATCAGTGCCCGTCAATCCATTGATTCCTTCCATGCATTAGCATTTTTCTCCACAACCACTTTCCTTGTGTGACCCCATTCAGGGTTATCTTGTCATCACTTGCGGATTGCTAAGATAAACATCAAGTTCATCCTATTATGTTGTGGAGAGTATAGTATATTTTTATACCATAGGATGAGTCACTGTGCTCCATTGTACTATATTATGCTGTGGAGTATTCGCAAGTGTTGCTGTTGCCGTGAATAAAAATAACTCAAGGACTACATTAGAAATGTGCCATAAGGCTTTACCCTCGCCGCCGCAGGCCCCGTAGGGCTGTGCTTTGAGCGAGCTGTCGTGTGTCGTCTGCTATGAAAGCCCCAACCAAGCCGCCAACGCCCGCCTCTCGGCGTGCATCGACCGCGATCGTCGCTGCGCTCTCACCGCCGCGTGAACGGCGATCATAGAGTTCACCCACTGTTGCATTTGAACCTCGGTGCCGTGTTCGATATGTCAGCCCTCCTGGAACAAACGCATCTCCGCTTCGGTCATATCCTGACTCGTGTTGGCAAGTTCCGCGCACGGTAACCTACGATCGTGGAAGATGGTGTTGGTTGATAGTCGTTCGTTTGCTATTTCATTACTTGGCTACTCCGATGCTCTCGGTGTACGCCCGTTCTCTTGCCCGATGCTCTCGGCGCTTCAATCTGTTTCGTAGATTCAGTCTCCGACTATGAGTCGGTACGCGAGATGCTCTCTCGCTCTTCTCTGTATTCTCTCTCTCTCTCTCTCTCAACATCATGTACTCGTCGCACACGATACTCCGTGTTCAATACGTACTTCGTATTCGACACTCCGTTCATTCAGTACTGACTCCTACTCCATGAGTACTCGCCATTTGAAGTTCACCTTTCGTATCCATGATGCTGATGCCCTTCGGTCATCGGATCTTCGCCTCCTGCTCTGACTTGGAGACAGATGTCGACGTGGTGACATGATGACATCCTGTCGACGTCAGTAGGCGTCCTTCTGCTCTCCAGATGTCACGTTCCATTGGTGATGCAGCAGCCTGTCAGATGATATCGTCATCTGAGGTTTAGTTGGGAAGTACCTCGAGATTCTCTTGGTACCATTGATGGATGGACGGACGATCTTCCAATTCTCTCAGAAATCGTCATTTGCAAATTTCCTCCAGAAATCTTGCCCCTTTTCGTGTGTTCCATTTCCCCTGTAATTCTGACGAATCACAGTATACTATCGACACGAATGTAGTTATACCGTCCAAGTGTGTATGAGAGAATAGCGGGTGAACGATGCACATATACTCGTACATCTCGACATATACTCACATGTACATCTCGACACCCTTCCTATGTGCATTCGGTCATTCGAATGTTCTCGATGTGTCAAGGTACGACTTTTCGTGTTCACGTTGTAAGTCGGCCTTGATGTTCTTGGTGAATCCGTCGCTTGTGTTTTGCTCGGATTTGACGAAAATGATTTCGATGGTTTTGTTGATTACCATGTTCCTCATGTAGTGATGGCGCACGTCGATGTGTCGCGATCGTTGGGATGTTGATGGGTTCTTGGCGATGAAGATCGCTCCGATGTTGTCCACACGGACCTTGATCGGCGTCTTTACTGGGACGCCCACACTTTCGAGTAGCTGCACGACGAAGAAGATCTCCTTTGCCGCTTCGGAAAGGGCAACGTATTCTGCTTCGGATGAGCTGAGTGTGACGGCCTTCTGTGCCTTGGATCGCCAAAGGATTGGCACCTTGCACAGGTATAGGATGAATCCCCCTACGCTGATTCTCGTGTTCTTGTCTCCTGCATATTCGCTATCGCAGAAGAGCTCCATGTCCCAGCCGTCGTCGTCTGGACGCGCTGGATGGATCTTCAATCCATAGTCCTTTGTATCGATCACATATTTGATGATCCGATACATCTCCTTCATTGCGGCCTTGGTGGGCCCGATCAATACCTTGGAGAGTTCCCTCACAGGGTTCGCGATATCTGGTCGCGAGTGCTTGATGAGGAAGAGTAGCATGCCGACGCCTCGGCGGTACTCGGCATGTTCTTCCGCTCCGACCTTCTGCAGTCCGTTATCTTCGGATGGTCGTACGATGATTTGACCCGGGGTTCCCGGTGTCCCATAGCGCTGCATCTTCTCAACCTTGGTTCCGAACTCTTCGATGAGATGTCGGATGAGGTGTGGTTGACGCAATGTCGCTCTAGTCTTGTCATGGTTCAGTTCGATGTTGCAGCTAAGGTAGTCTCCGAGTCCACGCTCGATTGTCACCTTGAATTTGCTGCTTTGGATGTCCTTCAGGAATGTCTCCAGTGCCTTGGAGTCTCCACAGCAGAAGCAATCGTCCACGTAAATGGCCACGATCATGCTTCCTTCGTTCGTCTTCCTGTAGAACAGGCACGGGTCTGCCGCGCTCTGTTCGAAATTGATATTCTTGAGGGTCGATACCAACATCTTGAACCATTGCCTGGCGCTCTGCACAAGTCCGTAGATTGGCTTGTGTAGGGTCAGGGCTTCGTCTGGTTGATGATCCATCCCGTTGGGACAGTTCATGTAGATCTCCTCGTCGAGGTCTCCGTGTAGGAATGCCGTTACGACATCGACGAGTGCGCAGTCCATCTTCTTGATCAGCATGATCACCATCATGACTCGATAGGTCACGTCGTGAATGACGGGTGAGTAGTGCTCTTGGAAATCCACTCCTGCGACTTGTGAATAGCCACATGCAACGAGCCGTGCTCGATGCGTGCCGTCACGCTTCAGCTTGAAGACCCATTTGCATTTGCAGCATCTGCGGCCGCGTGGAATGGTGTCTCGTTTGATCTTGCTGTACACTTTGCGTGTGTCCATGGAGTCGAACTCCTTCTTGATGGCTGCTCGATATCCCTTTCGATGGATAGGGTCTGGGTGATTGAAGGCTCCATCGAATGTTGTAGGTTCGATGTGCTTCTCTGGTTCTTTGTTCTCGTCCTGCATCGACAGTCCGATGTCGATCGCTGGTGATTCGGTAATGATTGCATTCATTCCGTACAGTCCTGTTGTGCTATAATGAGTGATCTCAATCTCTCCTTCATCTGCATTTTCTTCGTCATCTGTAGTTTCGTTGTTGGAGTCGTCGTTCTCCTCGTCGCTGAGTTCATCACTGTCTTCGTTCGATGATGGATCGCTTTCATATCCTTCTTCCTTTCGACCTCGTTCGTTGAAGTCTGCGAGCTCACGCAGAGCTCTGGGAATACTCTTCCCTGTAGTCGGCTTGGGATTAGCTTCTCCCTTCCTGCCTCGTGCTTCGTGACGTCGGATCCTCTCCTTTCTGTCTATGTCACGTTTGCTTGGTTTACTCGGCGGAGGTCTGGATGGTGTACCATGTGTAGACCTCGCTGGTGTGTTCGGAGGAGTGACGCCTGTGTCATTGTCGGCTTCGTCGCCGGATGGTGTGATCTCGTCATCCTCATGATTGGATTTGCTCCGATCTTCCTCGTCGTTATGGATTAGTTGAGTTACTACTCCATCGTCCTCATTGTCCTCATCGTCACTGTCTGATAGGATATAGTATCTGTTGCTGTCAGCGAAAGATACTCTCTTCGCTTCCGATGTTTGACGCGTTGCCGTCCTTGGTATTGCTCCCTTCCGTCCGATGGTCGTGAAGCCGTCTGCGTCCGTCGTTCCTGTTTCATTGGATACGTTCGGTGCTGGTGCCCAGCCACGGAACTGTCCGTATGATTGATTGAGCCACTTGATGTCGCGTGAGCAGACGAGTGACTTGGTCGATGGTCTGTACATGTTGTAGACCCCTGATGCGTGTTGGTGTGCATATCCGATGAACACCATCTCTTCTCCTCTATTCTTGAGTTTAGCGGTGATCCCGCCGTAGGTAGTCTTCACAACACCCACTTCTCCGAAAGTGCGGAGTGCATCCGCGTACGGTGGATCATTGCCGAAGAATTGTCGATGTGGTGACTCCTTTTGATTCTTCGCTACGGTGATGTTGGCGATGGCGGTGGCAGTGCTAGCAGCTGCTGCCCACAGGCCATGCCTATACTCTTCGTCGAGCTGTGCTCCGTTGAGCATGGAGCGGATCTTGGTGTAGAGGTACGCGAACTTGCGTTCTACTCTACCGTTCTGTTGCGGCGTGTTCGATGCCGTGAATTCGAATTTCACGTTGAGTCCTGCATCGATGAGAATATCCTGCGTGGATTTGTTCTCTCCGCTGTTGTCACCTCGGAAGATGATCTGTTGGTCACCAGTCTGTGACTTGATCGTCTGGACGAATCGTTTGATGTATCCTGGTTGATCACTTTTGTTCTTGAGAAAGAAACTCCAGCAGTGATCCGTGCAGTCGTCCACGATCAGGGTCCAGTAGCGTTTATCTCCGAAGCTTAGGTGTTTAGTGTAACTAATGTCAATGAAGAGCCGTTCGCCGCGGCGAGTCGCTCTCGGAATGGTTGCCTTCAGAATGTTCTTCACTCTTGCGTTCGCGACCGCGCAGTCGCGACATACCGGCATCTCGCCGATAATCTTCCATCCGTATTGAGCTGCCGTTCGCTTCATGGTCTCGAGTGGCGCGTGGCCGAGCATTCGATGCAAGCTCACCGCGCTGATCTCCTTGGATGGGTTCTTGACGAGGGCTGTGCAAGCCTTGTCGTCGTTCGTTGGCATGATGGGATGCATTTGCACTCCCGTGATGAATCCGTTGGCCGTGGGGAAGACTCGGTCGAATACGATCTTCGTTCCGGATCCGTTGATGATGTCCATCAGAATGCCGTTGCTACCAAGCTGGTAACCGTTGTACAGAGCCTTGTTCGTGGAGAAAAGGTTCACCGCCATTTTCGGTGTGTACTTCACATCATCAAGCCGGATGACGTGGCCAGTGTTGTCTCGTTGCTTGACCTTCAAGCGAATGGATCCCATTTTGGGAGAGTCCAGCTTCGTGCTGTCTCCCACTTGGACGAATGACTTGATGTGCCGCACGTTGAAGAGAGCGGCGTCTGAATTGACGATGTGACACGAAGCTCCACTGTCGGCGAGCCAGGTGTCCTTGTTGACCTTGTCCTTGTACTTGGTGCTCAGCTTGTGGAGTTGCTCCACGGCTGCCGCAGCTATCTCGTCGTTGAAGCTGCCGTCGTCATCGTCTTCATGAATTCCATCTTCGTTGTATGGGTTGTGATGTTCCTCGTCATCCATGTTGTCGGGTAGTTGTGCGTAGTCTGATGGAATCGTGCTGTTGCGATGTGATCCTGTGGCTGGATCGTAGGGGTTAACGCGTGGTCGTTCGCGTAAGAGTACGCGCATGCATCCTCCAAGGATGTAGTGTAGATCCGTCTCTGGGATCGTCTCTGTCTCGTTCGCTTCGAGTATGCGGTTGATGACGACCGCGTTGACGAGAATCTCTTCGATTGATCTGAAGTTCTCGGATAGGATGGATCCCATCATGTTCACCCATATCGGTCTGAGTACTCCTCGTTCGATTCCTGAGAACAGTTTCACTCCTGCTTCCATCACTGCATCGAAGATGAGTTGCTTCTGGATCACCAATGCTGTCTCTGTTGCATATGGGACAGTGTCATGACGATGGAGGTAATTGGATCTGTTGGGATCTTCGATTGGTGGGAAGTCGATATTCGCTGGATAGACGACACGCTCGTTTGGATTGAAGCTGTCGTCTGGATGATTGCCGTCCTCGGATTCGTCGCTGTCATCCTCGTCGAAGATGCCCGATCTGTTGTTCCCTGCCGCTGGAGGAGGTGGCGCCGCTGCGTGGTTCGCTTCATTGTCTTCATCTGCGCCGTCCTCGTCGGCGTCGTCGTCGTCGTCGTCATCGCTCATGGCCTCTTCGATGTCGCTATCGTTGGCCTCGTCGTCCATCTCAGCTTCGTCGCCGTATGAACCGATCAGGTCGTGCGCGTTGAAGCAGCATTCGTAGCTCACCTCGCGTCTTGGATCCACCTCGTGGATGATTGGCTCCTCGCTGAGCCACTCCGGGACGATCTCATCGTCCTGTACTTCGTCGTCACTTCCGACGCACTCGAAGTTATCGAAGAAGGAGTCTTCGATGTAGTCGTCGGACACCAACATGCAGAGCGGCATGTCCTTCGCAGAGAGTACCATCTCGTGCCCGCTCTTGTCGTGTCCTTCCGTAGCCGCGTTGGCTTGTTCGTTGTTCTTTTTGCTTTCGTTGAACTTCTTCTTTCGGCACTCCGCCTCGCGATGTCCGAAGATGCCGCAGTAGTTGCACTTGCCCTTGAAGCCGCTTCCCTTGTTACGCTTTCCGTTCATTTTGTTGTTGTTGTTGTTGTTTTTCTTGTTGTTCGATTTCTTGCGTTCTGGACAATCGGCGGATCTATGGCCATACACGCCACAGTTGTGACAAGTACCCTTGAAGTTACCGGTGCTTGTGAAGCCGGTGTCGTTGCTCTTTGTGTTACTGTCTTGGAAGTCGTCGACGTATGCCTTGCCTCCTCTGTGAGTGGCGTATGCAGTACGGAGTACTCCTCTGATCGTGTTGATGGTAACCAGTTCTGGATTGAACGTGAGTTGATGTTGGAAGTTCACGATGTGTGTTCTGTACTCGTTGCTCACCGTGCTGAGGATTTGCATGATCATTTCCTCGTCCGTGATCTCGTACTTGACATCGTGGAGACGCGATCGTAGACTCTCGAGTTGCGTGATGTAGATGTCGGGGTCCGTGTCTCTCTTCATCTTTTCGTTGTTGAATTGGCGCTTGAGTTTGATCTTCGTCACCGCGTCGGATGGTCGGAACTTCTCCGCGAGAACGTTCCACGCTGCGTGTGCGTCTCCTTCGGGGTAGTCGTCGGAGATGCACTGGTTGATGTACTGGATGGCTTGCTTGCCTTTTCCTTTCTCTGCATCCATCATGAGGATCAGATCGCTGAAGCAGTCGCATCCCAGCTCGTAGATCTCTTCCATCGCTTCCTTGGCTTCACCGGCGGCTGCCGCGATCTCGCTCACTGTTGGCACCTTGGTCTTGCCCAACATCACGTCTCTCGTCTTCTGTGCACGAGCGTATGCCTTCGCTTGGGACTCCCATGCGCTGTAGTCTTCCTGTTCACCGCTGAACATCGGCGCCTTGATGCGTCGCTTGTTCACGTTGGCTGATGTCGCCATGTTGATTCGTTGTTTCGTTGTTGGTGCGCTCGCGCCCTTGATTTCCGTCTGTTTCTGTGTTGTCACTTTTTCGATTTTCGCCTGTTGTTGCGCGGAGATTGTTTTCGTCACAAATTCTCCTCCTGGTGGTGTCTCACTTTTACCACTTCGTTTGGTTGTGCGAATGCTCTCCGTCACACCAGTCTCCTCTTGCTTGTACGCCTTGAGGATACTCTCCTTCTCGCGGTGTAGCCTTGCAGACCGTTCCTCTTCGGTCTCGTCAATCGCGCTTGCGTCTGCGCCTGATAGGACAGTAGCCGCGGCTGCTTCCTTCTCTTCTCGTGGTGGAGTCTCACTCGCACCTTCTTCTTGCTTGATAGTCGGGTTGGACAGAGGGATGTCTCTCAATTCCTCTTCCTCGCTCATTCAGCCTGCTGCTCTTGAATGATGTTCGTCTTCCTCGCACGATACGATTCGCGGGCTCGCCCTGATCTATCGTTTATAAACGTGTTGGCAAGTTCCGCGCACGGTAACCTACGATCGTGGAAGATGGTGTTGGTTGATAGTCGTTCGTTTGCTATTTCATTACTTGGCTACTCCGATGCTCTCGGTGTACGCCCGTTCTCTTGCCCGATGCTCTCGGCGCTTCAATCTGTTTCGTAGATTCAGTCTCCGACTATGAGTCGGTACGCGAGATGCTCTCTCGCTCTTCTCTGTATTCTCTCTCTCTCTCTCTCTCAACATCATGTACTCGTCGCACACGATACTCCGTGTTCAATACGTACTTCGTATTCGACACTCCGTTCATTCAGTACTGACTCCTACTCCATGAGTACTCGCCATTTGAAGTTCACCTTTCGTATCCATGATGCTGATGCCCTTCGGTCATCGGATCTTCGCCTCCTGCTCTGACTTGGAGACAGATGTCGACGTGGTGACATGATGACATCCTGTCGACGTCAGTAGGCGTCCTTCTGCTCTCCAGATGTCACGTTCCATTGGTGATGCAGCAGCCTGTCAGATGATATCGTCATCTGAGGTTTAGTTGGGAAGTACCTCGAGATTCTCTTGGTACCATTGATGGATGGACGGACGATCTTCCAATTCTCTCAGAAATCGTCATTTGCAAATTTCCTCCAGAAATCTTGCCCCTTTTCGTGTGTTCCATTTCCCCTGTAATTCTGACGAATCACAGTATACTATCGACACGAATGTAGTTATACCGTCCAAGTGTGTATGAGAGAATAGCGGGTGAACGATGCACATATACTCGTACATCTCGACATATACTCACATGTACATCTCGACAGACTCGCACCCTGGATCATTCAGCGGACCTTGCGTCGCAGGTCCTGGACCGAGGGGTGCATCTCTTCGTCATGCACTTTGGCATTCCGCGCCAGCCATACCTCCCACGGGATTCTCCAAATCCATCGTACGATCTCTCGGGCCCAAACATTGGCGTCTGGGTAACGACACTCATGCGTCATCATCCAGTGGGCCTGATGGAGAGCCCAGTTCTTGTGGATAAACCCCATTATGAGGGGGTACCACCCAATGTTGCTTTGCGCGTCGTTGGATCGTGCATTCCTTCTCCATCTCACAAGACCGACCCACATGCGCTGGACCAGCCTTGGGGCGGTCCCGATCTGAACCATGCAATTGATTAGGCCAGAAGTGGCCCCATCCCATGCTTCCTGATGCTCCGGGCAACGGAGAACGTGTTGAGTGGTCTCGTCGCTGACACAGAACTTGCATTTCGGCGACTGCAGCTGGCCTGTCTGATGAAGTTTGTGGTTGACGCCCACAAAGCCCGAGGCCCACTTGGAGATGAAACGCGTGGACCCACGGTTCATCTTGGATTGTCGCGCCGTCTTGTATGCACGCCAGTCGATCTGGCGAAGCTGCTGCTGCTGTTGCCATGAATGTAGACGTGAACGTGTAGGGATGCCAAAAACAACCCTGTGCTACTTGACACAACACACACAAGGGAGGAAACGCACAACAGAGCCCAATCGTCCACAACATGAGTAATCAACACGACACTGAAGCTGTCACAACATCACTACCCACTCTGTTGGATACCATCGCAGTCTGATATCGACCAACAATGATGGCATCGTTCTCGTCCACAGTGAGGACAAGCCATGTATTAGTGTTGTAAGAGCTATCTAAATATATCTAACCCTACTGGACAACATTGACAGGATTATGCTCGACCTCGCTGAATGGGGTCGTATGTTGACACATTCACAGCTTCAGTGTCGCACATCTCTTGCTGCTTCACACATTCGCAAATACATGTGTCTTGCCTAAGTGCAGTTTTCAACTGCCATATACCAAATGAATGTGTTTGTATGTACGTATGTGTCGCTCCGTGCCATCTGCAGTTCATCTCCATACTACTCTCCAAGCGTCGTTGCTTTCCTGCTTCCCCCGTCTTCCTTTCTCTATTGGTTGTGCTGCTGGTGTCCACTCCTTCATTCATTGAACGCTCCACGTACCTATCCCAACCATCGCAGCATTCAGCGCAATCGTTTGCTTGCCTATTGTCTCATTGTTAATGCTTTGATGATACAAATGGCCATTGTAGCTTCCCACTCACACCTTCTTTGCTTCTGGGCATCGTTGATGCATTCCACATCTTCCTTTGCTTTCTTCTCAAGAGCCGTCGCTTCGTATGTCAGGTTACAATTGTCATCCATAGTCCCTGTTTCGTGAGAGTGATCTTCCGTTGCCTCAACTTCAGCCTTCACCATGTCCATTGCTCCCTACGTCCTCCAAGATCTCTTCTGACCTTCCAACGAAGGCAGATTCTACCAGAAATGGTTCTTCAATTCTGACTTGGAAGCCAGATACTCCATTGCAATGGCAGTGACATCGATGTAGCCAAACTTACAACAGAGAATATATGATGGTCATGGTGGCGCCGTGTCTCACGGATCGACGGGCAATGCTTCAATGCCAGGCTATAGCAGTTATGCCAATCAATCCAACGATGGCCTGGTAAGCCCAATGAAGTCGTAGAACTCCATGGAGTCACCATACTCTCAAATCAAAGACCTGGAAGATAATGCTTGATGATGGAAGATGCTTGAGCTGAGGTACCGACCCCTCCGCACACTTGTTGGCATGGTGTCGAGGATGCAGTGTGCCACAGCACACATGAGGAGGCGCTGCTGTGCAGCAAAATGCTTGAGAATGACAAAGATGACAGAAATCAAGGCAGCCTGGTGCCAGCGATGATACTGGAGGGTGGAAGTCATGATGGTGGGGGAAGATATGATCCGCCGGAGCTCATCAGATGATAAATACAGAGTTACACTAGGTGCATGTAAAGAAGGAGTTAAATTGCAACAGAGAGTTGCGATGCAATGGGTGGCAACGAATAATCAATTTGCAGTAGAGCACATCGGATCAATCTGGTGTGAGCACGAAGTTTTGCTCAGATGCAGCCGTTGAGAACGAATTTTGGACTACCACGACTCATCAGAGAGATTATGAAATTATGAACGGTCTCTGAGGAGCGTTCATATTCGCGGACAATGAGTTCATAATTATTTCGATTAACGTTATGTGGACGTTGACCCCCAATTCAACGAGGAGCCGAAAGGTATCTTGTGCCCTAAATGAAGCGATATGATTGGTCGAGAGGCCCAGATTATGAAATTATGACCCTTACAACCACCTCCACTCTCCCTCTGCCAGGGGGGATTCCAGCGCTCTCCCTCCAACCAAGATCGAATCAGTCAACACCAACGCGAACAGCCGAGGCAGAGACTTGAAACGAAATTGGCCTGGAGGGAACGAGCCGGATGATTCAAGGCAAGCTTGAAGGTGCTAGTAGCACTACCACCCAACGCAGACAAAAGCTATATGTCTATGGATTAGCTGTTGCTTTGGGATGGAGGAGAGAGCATACAGAGGTCGTCCGAGTAGCTCGTGTGTAGAGTGCGAGTCGAGTGGAGAAATGGAACTGCCTCTTGTGCTCAGAATGAGTTCGCGAATGCCGATTGCGATTGCAATTACATGAGAGTTGGTGGGTGGCGGCAGTTGGGTTGCTGCTGGTGCTGCTGGTGTTGAGATGGTGATGACATCAACCATGTCCGAGCACAGCTCTCAGTTCTCTTTGTGCACCCAACCTTGTCCAAACATCCCTGTGTCAGTTTGGCGGAGAATTTGGCACACGTGATTTAACGGATCCTTGTTGTTGTTGTGTACGAGATCATTGGCTCAACGGAAGAAATTCTTAGTCGTGCCAGACGATGGCGCAATGTTGGAAAATGCCGTCGCAAGTGCGCAGCGCGTTCGTTGCGGAAGGTGCGCACTGGCGATACTATTCCGGCTCGTCCCAGGCACATTCATGGGGTCCGCGACGCGAAGACAACAGATTGTGAGATGTGACCGTCGTACTACGACTGTGGATGCTCGACCCAGTCGGCATACCGTAACTGGGGGTCTGCCGTCCGATCAGAGCAAAGCCCCTCAGACGAAAAACTGTTCTACGACTATGGTCATGGGAGTGACGACATCCTCGACACATGTACGGCAATGCGCAGAGAGACCATGCTCTCTCTCTTTCTCTACCACAAACGAACATCGGACTTGATGAGAATACAAATGTTATCACTTCCCGTGGCGAAAGAGCAATTACCCAACGACCCACTCTGTGTGATGACTTCTTATTTACGCGGAACAGGAAGAATCGCCGATGCAGCCTCCGTCAGCCACCGGATCAGCGTTGAGGTAGCATGCCATGGTACCGAGGCAAGCTCCATTGCCAACATCGCCGGTGTTGGAGTAGCAAGCTTGGTACATTTTGCACGAATCCATCCCGATCTCGCCTTCGTTGGAGCCGCAAGCTCGTCGCCCTTGACATGACCCTGCACCGACGAAACCGTAATTGTCTTTGCAAGCTTCTAGTCCAATGCAGGAATCCTCGCCGATCTCGACGTAGTTGCTTTCGCAAGCGTACTCGCCATGACAGGAGCCTTGGCCAATGTCACCAAAATTCTCGTTACAAGAGATGGTACCATTGCACGCGTACGATGCGACATGCCCAGAGTTCTTGTAGCAGGCTCCTTCTCCAATGCAAGAGTAGTTGCCAACGTTACCTTCGTTCTGTTCGCATGCCTTGTACAGCTGGCAGGAACCGTGGTCGATGCTGCCGGAGTTCTCGTCGCAGGCTTCTTCTCCAATGCAAGAGTAGTTGCCAACGTTACCTTCGTTCTGTTCGCATGCCTTGTCCAGCTGGCAGGAACCGTGGTCGATGCTGCCGGAGTTCTTGTAGCAGGCTCCTTCTCCAATGCAAGAGTAGTTGCCAACGTTACCATCGTTGCGGTAGCACGCTTGGTACATTTTGCACGAATCCATCCCGATCTCGCCTTCGTTGAAGCCGCAAGCTTGTTGTCCTTGACATGACCCTGCACTGACGAAACCGTAATTTTCTTCGCAAGCGCCCTCGCCAACGCAGGAACTCTCGCCGACGGGACCGTAATTTTCTTCGCAAGCGCTCTCGCCAACGCAGGAACTCTCGCCGACGAAACCGTAATTGTCTTCGCAAGCGCTCTCGCCACGACAGGAGCCTGGGCCAATGTCACCAAAATTCTCGTTACAAGCGATGGTACCATTGCACGCGTACGATGCGACATGCCCAGAGTTCTCGTAGCAGGCTGCTTCTCCAATGCAAGAGTAGTTGCCAACGTTACCTTCGTTCTTTTCGCATGCCTTGTCCATCTGGCAAGAACCTTGGTCGATGCGGCCGGAGTTCTTGTAGCAGGCTTCTTCTCCAATGCAAGAGTAGTTGCCAACGTTACCTTCGTTCTGTTCGCATGCCTTGTACAGCTGGCAGGAACCGTGGTCGATGCTGCCGGAATTCGCCAAGCAAGCGATGGTACCGTTGCACGCGTACGATGCGACATGCCCAGAGTTCTTGTAGCAGGCTCCTTCTCCAATGCAAGAGTAGTTGCCAACGTTACCTTCGTTCTGTTCGCATGCCTTGTACAGCTGGCAGGAACCGTGGTCGATGCTGCCGGAGTTCTCGTCGCAGGCTTCTTCTCCAATGCAAGAGTAGTTGCCAACGTTACCTTCGTTCTGTTCGCATGCCTTGTCCAGCTGGCAGGAGCCTTGGCCAACGGCGCCACCATTCTCGTTACAAGCGCGGGTACCGTTGCACGCGTTCGATGCGACATCCCCGGAGTTCTCGTAGCATGCGTCCTTGCCCAAGCACGATCCTTCATCCACATTGGCTTTATTGTACGTACAGGACCTCTTGCCGATGCAGGAGCCGTCACTGACACTTCCGGAGTTGTAGACACACGCGTCCGCAATGATACATGAGCCACTACCAACGTCGCCAGCGTTAGCATAGCATGCGAAGATTCCGAGACAGGAACCGGGCTTGACTGCTCCTTCGTTGCGAGCGCACGAGTTGTCTCCGGAGCAAGAACCCTTGCCGACGGCCCCCTTGTTGGACATGCATGCACGATCACCATTGCAAGCGTCATCGGCGATAGTGCCAGAGTTCTCGTAACAAGCAGCTGTGCCGTTGCAAGCACGAGAGGGCACGGACACGGCGGTGTACTGGCAGGCTCTGTCACCGTTGCAAGAGTATGAGGCAATCTGGATGGTCGTCGTGATGTTGGGATTGAAGAAGCAAGCTTGCTCGCCGTTGCAGGAGTCGGGGCAGACGGTCACAGAGCTCCCACTGCTCCAAGAGCATGCGAGGGATGTGGCATTGACCGAGGTTTCGCAACAGCTGGCATTCTTGGCCACGCACTTGGCCGTGACAGCTTCGGCTGTTCCAGTGAAGCACGGCCCGAGTACCTCGGGGGGCTTGGTCATTTTCGCCGATTTCGAGGACTTGGAGGACTTCGCCGATTTGGCCGATTTCGAGGACTTGAGCTGACGACTGTTGGCTTCGCTAGCCTCGTCTGTCTCCATTCCAACAGACAGAGTGCTATGCTCGTGCGATGCATGCTCATCCTTGTCATTGGACGCATCTTGGGCTTGAAGGCGACCGAGATCGGCGTACTTGTCCTTGATGTTGGTGGAGATGGAAGGACGTGGATGGTGGGTGCTGTCTGCGACTTTGTTTGTTGTGGTCTCGACCTTTCCATCATGCGATTGCAGGTGTGGGTGCAGGTGAGATTGCGAGTATGGCATGTTGGCATCCTTCCTCTTGTGTTTGGCTGTCAACTCCATGAGCTTCGCCTTGGCGGCGTTGGCATTGGCGTCAATTTTGCCATCTGCGGCTGCCTTCTTGTTGGTGTTCAGCACCGCGTCGACGCCGTTGGAGATGAGGCTCTGGGCCACGACGAGAGCGAGGATGTCTTTCTTGATGATTGGCATGGTGGTTGGTGCGAATTGATGTGGCACGAATACGTGTCTGTGTCTGTGTTGCTTTGTTATGCCAAATTATGTGAACAGGAGCATTCAGGGGATGCAGGGTGCAAGGAAGAGATGAATCCAGTTGTCGTTATCCGTGTGTTTGTTGCCTTGTTTGCCTGTGTATCGGTGTGCAGAGGCATCGCCAAGTTTCTCTGTTTGTTTCTTGCTGCTCGCCACAAGAGAAACGAGCGATGGCAAGCAACTGTTCCGACGAAAGTGCCTCTTCGACAAAATCACCGACTTCATCACCTCCAATTGCGGCCAGCGGGCGTCGAACAGCTGGGGGTTGGGCGGCCAACGGAGAGGTCGCTGGAACCTCATTGGCTCAGCAGAAATTGACAGTTTGGTGTTTAGATCGCCACGTGAACTCTCTGTGCAGATCTACAAGTGAACGCTCTGTGCAGATCTCAGAGATGTTCACTTCACATTTTCCACGGTGCTCGTTGGTCCAGACATCTCCGTCTTTGGGGAATAGCGGAGTACTCTAGCTCGTACGACATAGTGTTGATACTCCACCCAGCACGTTCGCTTCATGGGGTCCAATCAAGACACCAATGAAGAAGCAGAGTACCAGGGATGAGTCGGCGTAATGAGTTTTCTCAAAGGGATTTTGTTTATTGTTTGTTTTGCGAGCCAGGCTCATGCTGTTGTTCTGTTCTCTGCGCGGTTTGTGTTTGCTGTCCTGGTTTTGGCATGTCGAGGTTGTTTGTGGCCCCTCCGTTTGCCCAGTTTGTCCTTCGTTCGTTGGTGCCAACACATAGTACCACTCTCTTTCTCATTTCTGCTGCCATGTATGCTCAACTCGTATGTATTGTACTATACGTTTCTTTACATCGATTGCTCTATCACTCTACAAATATTATCTGCATATAATAACTACGAACCAGCGCGAGTACATGCTAGTATGTGTGACACACTATATCTCAGCGACTTCCACAGGCCGTCTGCGGGAGATGGGTTTCGAGTTCTTGCGGCTGTGCGATGGGATGGCATATTCTTGTGTTGGCGGGAAGTTAGCTTCGAATGGTTGCGACAGGAATTGAATCTTTGGTGGTTCTGGTTGCTGCGGGCGGATCTCAATCTCCTGCCTCGTGATGTTTTGTTCCTCTGCTTCTCGTGCGCTGCGAGTGGTGGGTGTGTGGGCAGTGGAGGATCCGGCTGTGGTGATGGTGCCATCACGTTTCGATTTCTGCAGGTGTGACGACGACGGTGGTGGTGGCAGTTGGGAGAGGAAGAAGACAAACAACAAGTTGAATGAGTTGATGAATGAACCATGCATGGAGCAGAGTAAAATACATGGTTGTGTCATCAAAGCAGAGCATGACAGGACACAGCATGCTGGACCGAAGCGGACTGGACGCGACACGACGTGGCAACGAGCGTTCGTACCATGCTGCGGTTGGGACTGGCCCTGCGTCTCATGTTCCTGTACTTCTTAAATTTCTGGTACTTGGAGGAGGACGTGCTGTTGTTCCCGCTTGCGCTGGCATCGTTGGTGCCGACCGTCTGCGTTTCCTCGGCAGCCGTGTCGTCATCGCCGGGATCGGCCGCGACTGCCGCTTGTTCTTCCTCCTCCTCGACGACCGTCTGCCAGTACTGCGCTTCGTCCTTCTTCCAGGCCGACGCAAAGTCGTGGGTGGTCTGCGTGCTCACCGTGGACTTGCTGAAGATGGTCTTGTCCTTGGTGGCGATGGATCCGATGGACTTGGCCCCGGACATGGCGGGCGAACCCGCATCGATGTCGCGTTGGGACTGTTGCGCAGCCTCGACGAAGGTGGCCATTCGGTGCGCGTTGGCACGTCTGGCGGCGTTGTTGGTCTTGAGATTCTGGAATCTGCGTCTGCGCTGCAGCGTCGCCTTCCATGCTTCTCCCGTCGGTGGGGCGGCGGGGTCATGGGTCCTGTCGGAGGAGACGCGCTGCATCGGCTGTCTTTCGTAGAGCGATGCCATGTTGTCCAGCGTGTGTTGCGATATGCAGGACACGCCATCATCGAAGGATGACGCAGCGAGCGTTGAGGATGACTTTGTGAAGTCGATGTTGGCATGAGCGTTGCTTGCAGCACCATTGACATTAACATTAACATTGGCGTTGGTGTTGTAGGTTTTCGTGTGAGGCTTGGTGTCGGTTGCTGTGGTGTTAAGCTTGGTAACGGCGGCGGTGGGTGCGACCGTGGAGGTGAGTGGCTTCTTGGGCGTCGAGACGGGGAAGAAAGGAGAGACGTTGCTGGCCGCTCGCGAGGTATGCTGCTGCTGTTGCTGCTGCTGCATATCCAGGAGCTTCTTGGCCTCCTGGGCGGACTCTGGCACGAGGATGGCCCTGACAGGCGTGGCTCGCTTCTTGGAGGCGGCGTCCTGATGGTGCTGCTGGCGGAGCTGATTGACGACCTGCTTCGCCTTCTTCTGATCGCTGTCCAGGAGATTGCGGTAGACCGCTTCGCTCGCTTCGTTGGGCGTCAACACGTTGACCTTCACGTTGACATTGACTTTGGGCATGACCAGCACTCCTCTGTGATTGCGATAAGGCTGATTGGGATCACGTCCCGCAGCACCTGCTGCTGCAGCCGCTTCTCCTGTCGCCGCCATGTGAGGAGTCTGCGGTCGATGTCCGATCTGTCGCAGGCGAACTGGCAATGGATTGCTGGCGCCATTGAACGACACTTCCTTGGTGGGGCTGCCTCTGCTGCCATTGCCGCCGCCATCATGGTCGCCGTGGTTGCTGTCACTGAGAGTGTGAGCATCGCTGCGCCCCACGCAGTTCGCGTCATCGATGTCGCTGGCACCGCCGCAGGTTCCGAACACGGCCTTCATGACCTGCTCCAGAGAGCTCTGCACGTTGCTGCCCTGCTTGCCGTGAGCATCACCATGGACATCAGAACGAGGATAGCCATTGCTGGGGGATCCGTCGTGGCTGCCATCGTCCTCCTTCAGGAAGGTCGCCTCCAGCTGCCGGATGGACGACCAGATGGAATCTGCCACTCCTCCGCTGCCGTTGCCGTTCCCGTTGCCGCTGCCATGGCTGTTATTCGTAGCAGAGGTCGTCGCGGTCGCCTCCTGCGGTGATCGTGGGACGGAAATCGCCATCGTGCTTCTCTCCACGCTCCAGCTGCCCTCCTGTTGTGCGATCTATTCGTACGAATATATGATAGAATGTAATAGTATATAGTCGTAATAGCATGCAGTGCTGCAGGAGTATTCTTCAACTCTCCTGATGCCAACGTTGTCTCCAAAACCAACAAGTGTGAGCACGGAAGGTCGTTTCTGATTGATGGATCAGTCAGTATAATGGTCTATCGGCCAGAGTATCGTATCGTTTCGTATCGGATCGTATGTTGTGGTATCGTATGTGTCGAAGTGCGATGCTTGCGTCGATTGTCACCCTCCAACTCCCTGTTGGCACTCAACTCGTACTCTACGACCTATTCGCATGTATTTTGCTTGAGCATAGTATGCCCACCACAACGACAAAGAGAGAGAATCCAGAGCAATGAAGAAGAATGACAACGAGGATGAACACGATGGAGACGATGAACACGGAGAGGAATCGCAGCAGAGGAACCACACAACGGAGATGAGCAAAATTCGGCGGAGCCGACAAAAACGACAACCGTCACAACAATCGCAACAGCAAACAAAGAACAAACGCGACCCACCAACTTCTGCGAATTTTGTTTCCGCGGCTCCATCGACGACACCGCCAAGTTTGTGTGAGATTCTCCACAGTCGTGTGAGCGCCGTGTGCCTTTGCCGATGTTGTGTGACCTCACAAAATACAACCACCTTCAAACCCTGATACGTGCATTGGCTTTGAAATTTTCAAGTCTTGTGGCTGCACTATGGCATCCGAGGTCACAAGACTGACACTGCGACATGAACGGAGACCTGTGGCGGCAGTCACGCATTATCATGAGAGAAGCCACTGCCAAAACGGGACTTGGCATCCAATGTCTTTCCGACATGCCAACTGCACTTGACCAATAGTGATATGCCACGTGTAGTGATGCAACAATCAGTTTCTTGTTAGTCGCGGAGGTCCAACATGAGGATGAAGCTTGGGTTATGACCCCATCGAACGCAGTCTCGGATTTTGGCACGAAGCCAACAAGATTACACAACACAGCAACGAGGATCCTGTCGCGCGCAATGGCGGCGGTGGTTATGGCCATGGTGACGACACAAACGGAACCAAGAGAGGCAAGCAACCAAGGGGGCGTCAAGTTCATAGTCGTACGAGTATTTGATCATACTGATAGGGACACAAGCTTTTCACTGAGTGGGCACAGGCACGAAGTTCAGCAGAACAGCAATTCAATATAGTCGATTGGAACAGAGCAACATGGGTGGCAAGTACGTTCCGCCGCATCTGAGAGGCGAGCAGGGCTCCATGCCTCCCACCAAGCCAAAGGCTGCATCTTCAACTGCATCGTCAACTGCATCGTCAACTGCATCGTCAACTGTATCGTCAACTGTGTCTTCAAGTCCAGATCCGGCTCCGAGTCCAGCTCCAGGCGGAGGACTGCGACCAGGAGGATCGTTGGGGAGACCGTCCACCAGCAGCACGACGACCAGCCGTCCGCAGACCTCCAGCAGAGCATCCTCGTTGCAGGCGGCGTTTGGAGAATCGGACTCGCAGCGGCAGTCCTCGCGTCGCCAGAGTGATCACGATGGATTCAGCAACTTCCGCAAGTCCCATCGCAACGAGCGCCACGATAATCATCAGCACAACCAGCACTATCAGCATCACCGTCAGGGAGGAGGCTTCGCTGACGCGCCCAAGCCAGCCAAGGGATCCAGATGGAACATAGACCCTGACACTCTCACGATGGACAAGGGCAAGTCGTCATCCTCGCCGTCGTCTTCTTCTCTATCCGGTGCATCCTCCTCCCGCTTCCACAACAAATCAAATCGGTATAACCATGCCCCTGGCAGCCGATTCCACCACGCCACCAAGGCCCTCTTCTTCGGTGACTCCTTCATCCGCCTCTTCTCCCTCATCAAGAGCGACTTCGTCCACGTCAAGGGATTCAAGGGCGGATCCGCCAAGGGTGTCGGCCGCGAGGGAAACGAGAACCGATTGGAAATACGGCATATCGTCGAAAAGAAGAGACCGGATCGCCTCGTCTTCTGCTTTGGTTCCGTCGACGTGCATCTATCGTACTACTACACCAAGTACATCAAGAAGTCCGTCCTGGACACGGACCAAGTCGCCAAATCTTACGTGGAATTCGTGGCCACGCTCACGGACGTCGTGCCGGCCGACAAGATCATCATCGTCGGCATCTATCCATCGCCGTTGAACGACGACCAGGTCCGCGGGTCCTTGCCGGTCTACGGAACGATCCCCTTCGGCGAGGAAGATATCGTGGAGGAGGAGGACATCCTCGTCGAGGGGCGTCAGAATCGTGTCAAGCAGTACAATGCCTCCCTCAAGAAGTACTGCGACCAGTATGGCCTCACCTTTGACACTGTCTACGACGAGGTCATCGATCCCGACACCCTCCTCATGAAGGATCTCTACCGCGACGTCTCAGATCTCAACATTCACATCGTGTGGGAGACCACCATCATGGTGTGGCTGCAGCGGTGGCCGTGGCTCAAGGATCTCGTGCCCGAAAACTTCGAGAAGGATTTGCAAAAGACCCTGGATGATTACATTGAGACCAAGCCGTGGGCCGAACGCACGCACGTCGCTACCAAAATGGGGGTGCAGGGCGCCATGCAGCAGGAGCAAGCGCGCGGTGAAGCGGAATAGAGTACTCGAGAGCATAATACTATACTCCAGAGAGTACTGTACTCTCCAGCACACTCACGGTACGGTACAGGTGAAGCTGCAAGCGCAGCCAGAAGTGGGCGCAAGCACTCTATGTAGAGCAGGGAGCCATGCATTTCAATTCAACTCTCATCATTTGTTTCGGCGCAGTCCTTGCAAGTCGTAAAGGAATACGATCTATTAGTATAGTACAGTGAACTTGCCGCAAGGGTGCCCCTCATTGATTTGTGTTGACGCGTGTCGAGGAGTTGTTGGCGAGAAGTGTTCTTGGCGCGAAACCGTCCAATCACGCACGATGACGTCACATGATTCAATCACGAATCCATGGATACTCGAAACGTCACAAACACGAAATTGTGGGCAACCACAACATCGATGTGGACGAAGGGCTGTGGTTGTGGCCACAATGGTGATCGACAAGCGTTCAGAACAATCACACCGTTCTGCATTTCCCCATCGCCCATCGCATCTTTCCTTGTTCTTGCAGCATCCGTCTTGAGGACATCATTGACTCAGTACGAAGCGGACGCACGTAGGCAAGAAGGCGGGAAGGCAGGAACGCACAAACACGCACAGACACGGATGAAGACAATGACAGCATCGACATCAAGAAGGACAATGAGCACTTCCGTGGCCACCGCTTTGACCCTTGCAGCATCGCTCTGCTGTTGCCTCTCAGCATCCGCATTCGTCGTTTCGCAACCTTCCCACTCGCACATGATGAAGTCCTTCGTCAACTCCCAGCAGCAGCAGCAACGGCACCAGTCCTCAACCTCATTGTTTGCGACCGAGAATCCGGAATTCGCCCTCCTCTTCGATTGCGACGGCGTCATCTTGGAGACGGAAGAGTTCCATCGCTTGGCCTACAACGCAGCATTCGAAGCTGCCGAATTGACCATCGATGGAGAGCCGGTCGTTTGGTCCGTCGAGTACTACGACGTGCTGCAGAATACCATCGGCGGTGGCAAGCCCAAGATGTTCTTTCATTTTCGCAATACAACGAAGCAGTTCCCCATGGTGGGTTCCCAGCCACCACCGTCAACGCCCGAGGCACAGCAGGCGCTGATCAACAAGCTCCAAACGCACAAGACCTCCATCTACCGTGATTTCGTCGCGGAACAGGCCGTCCCGCGTCCGGGCGTGCTGCAGCTCATGGATGAGGCATTGGCAGATCCCACTATCGCTGTCGGCGTGTGTTCCGCATCCACAAAGGAAGCCGCTGCCAAGGTTCTGTCAGTCACGCTGGGGGAGGAGCGCATCAACCAGCTCGATGTCTGCATACTGGGCGACGACGTTTCCGAGAAGAAGCCATCGCCGATGATCTACAACGAGGCCCGCACGCGCATCGGGTTGGGCAAGGACAAATGTGTCGTCATCGAGGATAGCATGGTTGGTCTGCGCGCGGCCGTCGCGGCGGTAAGTTGCACACATCCAATTCAACATGTTGTTGTTGTCTCCATGAGCTCATTTGTGTGTTCACTTGTGCACGCGCGCCCTTGTGGTTCGCTTCTCACCTCATGTTGCCACAATCCCATTCCCCTCCGTTCCATTTCGTTTCTCTTCGTTCTATCTTCCTACAAACAAACGCCACCAATCGCATCACTCCCACACACACACACATCACAGGGCATGAAGTGCGTCATCACATATACAGGTAGCACTGAGAAAGAGGACTTCTATGGGCAAGGCGCATCCGCCAAGGTACCCGACCTTGCGAGCTGCGGCGTTGACCTCGAAAGCATCTTTGGTCCGCTTCGAAGTGCAGGTGCTGATGCCGAATTATTGGGAGGCAAGAAGGATTGAGCGAGTTTCTGTCTGCCGGTAGATGGCTCCAATGGATACGCACTTGTCTCCAGAGAGAGAGAGAGGGAGTCGTCTGAATACTTGTAGTCTGCAATTGAACCGACGACTGATTGCGTATAGTCGAATCGAACACACCAACACTAGCTTCTTTGGCTCGTACCACAGAGGAGTCCCCTCATCACAAGTTGCGGCTATTATGTACACGTATCTCGTATAATAGCTGCTGCTTGCACGTAAACACAAGCGCAAGTCTTGTGACATGCTGCTGTAGCGATGTTCTGATGTATGAGCTACGCTTGTGTGGATAGTGATGTCTCGTCATTCTTTTTATCTCTGCGAGGGATCCGGTCATGCCGACAGACAAACATACCATACATGTGCTCTCCATTGGTACGAGCCACAAGGTCGAGAGAGCATGAAACGACAGAAGCGACGATGGTGCCGGGTGCCTCCGGTGTTTGAAGCAGGCAAGTGACAATAGCGCAAATGGCAAGGCTGCGATGAGCGCTTTTCGTCGCCGGTGCTGAGTTACCACAGAAGTGACCTGTTGACATGATCGTGTGACATGCAAACGCCAAAGGGGCCATCTGTGTTGTTGGAGGCATCTGTGTTCCCCTCTTGGATCTCACCCAGGCGTCGCACACGATGCAGCACTGGCACGTGTACTTGAAGTGGAACGAACGACTGTTCCATGAGATGTACGCAGCCTACCTGGCAGGCAGATTTGGAGAAGATGGTGCCAATCCGGCAGAGGGGTGGTATGCCGGCGAGCTGTCATTCTTCGACTTCTACCTCATCCCACTGGCCAAGAAGCTGTCCACCTGTGGAGTCTTCGGAGTTGCTTCGGACGAGTACCTGAACTACGCCACGGCCAATCGTCAGGAATGGGAGCGCAAGGGGAAGGACGTGGTGCAGATGTACATGTCGAAGTATCAGACGCAGCAAGGATCTCAGCCAAGCAAGAAGTGAGTGAGTGGGTGAGTGGGTGGACAGCAATGAGAGCAGAAGCAGGAACAGAGAGAGATTGATTGGGAGTACTACGAGCTAGTGATACATGAGTAGATTGGACAGTTACATCACGATTACCTCATACTCGCTGTCTGGGTATGACGACTGCGCCGTGGTGGAGGCCACAGGATCGACAAGTTGAATGCATCTCTTTTCCTCTGTAGCAACCTGGATGAACAACGTGCTATTGGTTTCGCCAATGCGGTCATGTGCGAGATGCCCGTTTCGAAATCAGATTCACGGTCACTATTCAATGCGGTGTTTTAACCGTACATCTTGACAGTCACGAGCGCAGTTCGCTTTTTTCAACGGCAACTCCACATCAACGCTCTGACACCAAACCAAGCACAACCACAGCCATTCCTCCTGCCACCACAAACAACATAAACAACAGCGATTCACGCGATCTGCGCCTCTCTGCCGACATCGGGAGTTGTACTTACGCAGGTCGTCTGGCACTCTACGCGCAGCACCTGCTTGGCATGGAGCCGATCGAGCACAAACCCAGACAAGTTGAGTGGCCAGTTGAGCGATGCACAGGAGCGTGTGTATGCGCATGAACGTGGACGTGCACACGATCGTGGACGTGGACTTCCTTGACTCGCGCATCTTCGTCTCTTTCCCAACGGATCCAAGATGACACAAGGGGAAGCAGCGATACAGCCCGACAAGCCCACTTTCAATGATTCCCAGTCATGGACCTGCTTCAAGCGCATCCAGACGAGATATCGGAAGCTCGGGCAGCCTGCGCAAGCAAAGAAGAAGAAGAAAGTGAAGCGGAATCAACATCATCGAAATGATGAGCAGCAGCAACAGCAGCAGCAGGAATTGACAGAGTTACGATCAGAACTGCAACAGCCATCCGATGAAGTCCTCCTGTCCGAGTTGGTCGATTTCTCGGCTGATTCTGCGAACCGAGATGAAAGGATCATGGAGCTATCACAGCCACTATCATCACAATTATCATCAGCAACAGCGGCATCAGCAGCACCATCCGCTGCAGCACCTCCCGCAACGACCAACTCCTCGCCCAGCGGCGGTCTCGACGATCAAGCTCAAACGCGCGGCTCCACATATCATGGTCCTCTGTTGGGTCTGAAAGGTTTCGATGGGTTGGTGTACATGCCGCAGGCAATGTCGTCCGAATTGCAGCGGCAAGTGGCGTACCTATCTGTCTCGTCCTTCTGTCAGCAACCGCACACCACCAACATTCATCTCAACAAACCGAAACCCAACGAGGTCGACAATTCGTCTGATTCAGTGACCATGTGGGAGTTGTGGAAGCGACAGAATGGATTCAATCAAGATTTGGACACGGTGGGTGCTGGCAGCCTTGGGGAGGAACAGCAGCCCTCCAAACGATCGCGACAGGATGGCCCATCGCCGAAGCAAGGTGGGACCTCCGATCATCACGAGCGCAATCGCTGTTCAAAGCAGCAACTGAGGCAACGTCATCGACGAAACGACGATCCAAACAACGCCAAGCCCTACTTGTCCTTCCGAAAGCTGTCTTGGTCTACTATGGGGTACCACTACGACTGGACAGCCCGCAGCTACAATGAGGATCGCAAATCACCGATGCCGTTTGTTATATCCCAACTGGGCCGTATGTTTGGCACCGCCTGCATGCGGGCACTGCATTCCAACAACCAGGCTGGCAGCCACAGGCACAACGCTAACGAACACGACAAGAGCCACGCAAGATCGACGCAGCCCCACTCAACTGCAGCTCCAGCAGAACCCACCCATCGATT
Source organism: Craspedostauros australis (assembly GCA_026770025.1). Lineage (NCBI taxonomy): Eukaryota > Bacillariophyta > Bacillariophyceae > Mastogloiales > Achnanthaceae > Craspedostauros > Craspedostauros australis. Next base: position 419,556 of record JAMXDE010000049.1, on the reverse strand, counting down.
CACACCATCGGCCAGCATCGTCAACTTCTACCATTCCAAATCTCTCATGGGCGGACATCGGGATGACCTGGAAATCGCCATGGACAAGCCCATCGTCTCGCTCAGCCTTGGCTGTCCCGCCATCTTTCTGCTGGGCGGAAAAACCAAAGACGATGAGCCCGTTGTGCCGATCCTCATTCGGCCCGGCGACATGCTTTGCATGGGCGGAGATGTGCGATTGAACTATCATGGAATGGCCAAGATGCTGCCGCCATCTGTTATTCCGCCGGTTCTTGCAGCAAAAGAGACCACTGACGCCAACGACAAATGGGGCCGCTCCTGCCAGCTTCGTTGGAATGATCTTGCTGGACTTTATAACGACAGCGTGGGCGGTGCGGTTGCTCCCTGCACATCCAAAGAAGACGATGCGGCATTGCAGCACTACCTTTCCATGCACAGGATCAATATCAACTTGCGGCAGGTGTACCCGGATGATCATGCACGTCAGCGGTCTTACTTTGGGCCCTCGTCATGACGCAGCCTCGGACGCTTGAGCAAACGTCGGCACGCGGGCACGAGTGGTGCATATGGAGACCTGGTAGCCTTTGAATGACGGAGGACTCGCATGTAATACCACCAATCCTTCCCTTCATAGTCTGCATGTGCTCAATTGCATTTACCTTCGTCTGGAGAAAGAAACCCGTTCCCGTTTTGTATGGCGTTTAGGGCAAGTGCAGTCGCAGAGATGTCCGAGCTAAGCAAAGTGGGAATAGAGTAGAGTCGAGTCGATGGTGACGACCTGTCGTCAGTCAAACGACATTTGTTGTTCTGTGGTCTCCCAGATTCAACGACTGTTTGCGGTTTCTTTCCTGTACTCATATAAGGACACACTTGAAGACTCCAAATACAACAAAGGACACACTTGAAGACTCCTGTGGAAGAACACGAATTTAACGGAAACCCCAAAGCTTCGCCTTTTTGTGTTCTCTGCCATGATCGATGACTGTAGGCTTATTGTGGATGTCATGATAGCAATGCATGTCGCACATCTGGACAGGCTATAAATGCTGTGTAGCCACGATTTCGCAAGGGCCTCGAATTGTAAATGCTTTCCATATGGTATATCCATGACCAACGATATGGCATCGCACATCTGACGAAGTACATGCCGAACATATGTTGGATATTTGTAGAACCTTCACTTCGCAAGAAGTGCCATCAGCTGCGGATCTGAGAGGAGGCGATCAGACCTCCACAGACACTCTGCTGGGGTGATCTTGCCAGTTTTCGTTGTGCTCCTTGGCGGAACTGCTTTTCAGATTGCGCCATGGCTGCCGCTCTTGTCATCGTGAGTGGCAACAATGGCATCGTCCAACCGCGCAGAAAGCTTCTCTCTGACATTTTTGCGCCTTGTGCGGTCGAGGGGAAGAGTCCTCACAGAAGCGGTTGTCTACGCTCATCGAGCAGGTGCTGGAGCCTTCGAATTCTGTGGCCGCCTTGTCCTTGGCTTTCGTGTTGTGCGTGCCTGGATGTGTTTGGATCCTTGTGAATGCTCCAAGCATGCCCAGACATTTCAGAGCGCTTTCGTTGTTCTTGTCCCATCCTCCGACAGATTTGTTCGTAGATTCTGAATATGTCCATATTTTGTTAATGTTTAAGTCACGATCAGGCGCGACTGCACCTTCGTTCACTCAAATTTATTATTTATAATAAATTTGAGTTCCGTTGACATGTGATACGAGGTTGCTCCATAAATGGATCGTTCTGAGCGACATCAAGACGACAACGTTGTTCTGTTCTTCCACAAAAAACTCGGCACACAAAGTTCCAGCAAACGGCCACAGAGACAACATCACCACCAATTTACTTCGCCACCAGTACCAATTTACTTCGCCACCAGTATCACCCACCCATGACATGTGATGCATGTGCAAGCAACTCATAGTCGTATGCGTGCTCATACGCAGCAACCCACCGGCGTACGCGTGGCTACTCTACTATTCTACGACAGGCGCTTTCCTGGTCACCCACCTACTCGTGGATACCATGCCAATACGAGTGCTCCACCACCGATCGTGAAGACACCCCCAACCTGGCATCAACCCCAGCTGCGAAAAGAGGCGACCGAAAAGCCCACCCACACAAGAGGAAAGCGTTCACCGCATGCGAAAACCAATGAAGGTGGCGGCTGGCGAAGGAATGGCAGCAGTTCCTGTTGCTGTTCGTCCCTTCCTTCCTCGGACTCCAAATCATCTCATAAATCCTTCATCTCGTTGATGACGAAAAGCCATGCATTCTCACTTCCACCAACGAATCCTTGCTGCTCTGGTGCTTGTGGCGCTTGCCGCTACGGCAGTGGCATCCCCGGTGCCAAAGTTGACGGTGAGTACGAGCAAGATGGCACCTGTCACTGTTGTCTCGACGCGTGGGGGTTCCTTCTTTGCTGGAATTCTCGCCTTGCCGCATCCGCATCCACAGACATACGCGTACGTGCATCCAATTCAATGATCCCATCCTCAACTCAACCATGATTCTGCACCTTGTATTATGCAATACATCACAACGCATTACGTCACGTCACGTCCTTCACCACACAACCAACAACTGAATCGAACTCAATTCAGACGCATGACGCTGCCTCGAACGAACGCAGCACCCTACAGGAGCCGTGCCTCGTCTCGGCACGTATCATTGACGCTGCCGACGGAAGGGATGCAACTGACTTCTCATGCATGCTCCAAGGCTCCGATGAGGAAGAACATGGGCCTGTGCATATGACCATCGAAGGGCTGACGCCGGAATGGGCCGCCGACAACAATGCATGGCCAACTTCCTCTTCCAAGTCTACGTTGTTTCTGGATAATGTCATCATCAATATCACCGACTTCTCCTTGAAGCTGCCGGACTTGAAGACCGTCGATGGCATGACGATCGAGCATCATCAATCAAGCAAACAAAGCGATGGGCATGGACATGGACATGGTCGTTCTCTGACCACTCCTGATATCCGTGGTTCTGGCGACAAGAAGTTCCTCCTCATCCAGGTCGTCTTCCAAACAAACTACACAGTTCCCAAATCCCTCATCAAAGACGAGATCTTCGGCGCTCAGCCCAACTTCACCGACCAGTTCGCGGCCATGTCTTTTGACAAGCTGAGGCTCTCCACCATGCCGACGAATGGGACAGATGATGGAATCTTGACAGTTGGGTTTTCACCTGATGTTGATCCCACCACTCTCCGGGCAACAACCGTTGATAATCTCATCTCGCAATATCTGATGCAGGAGGTCAAGATCTATGACGACTTTGATTTCTTCTTGATCATTGTTCCGTTCGGGTTGGAGACCTTCCTTGGAACTGATTGGACCTGTAAGTGCCGACAAGGACCACACAACTCGTATCTTCCTTCTCAACATTACGCACTGGTATCATGACGAGCTCCACCCGTGCTCATACTCCTATCCAACTCATCTCACTCCATCGTGTACTGCCGTCTTTCTTCCTTGCGAATCAAACTCTCCCGATTATCAACGCGCGCACCGATGTAACCGACACACCACTGATTCACAGCGTACTCTTATGTCGACCAAAAGATCAGCATGTACAACAGCATCAGAAACTATCCAGGCACGCACTGGGCAGCTAACACAGACCTCATCATCCACGAACTCGGTCACAACTTTGGGTTTGGCCATTCCAATCAGTACGGGTTGGAGTTCGGAGATTCCAGGTAAGCACAGTCAATGCGCCAGCAGAGACAGAGAGAGAGAGGTTGGAGGCGATCTGTGACATTCTGCATCAATCTTTGTGGGCGGATGGACGATCGGACACAAGAACGAACACAATCAAACTCCGGAGAGATCACATTGGACGCGTCTGCCATGTTCTGGTCCTCATCGCATGAAAGGAAACCTGTTTATCGTTCGAAGCCCTCTAACCAGTCTTCGTGTATCCTCTTCCTCGTTGTTGACGTTTTCCAACCAATGGATTCCAACCCCAACATCGACTATTATTCCGCAGCGGCGCGATGGGCGGAGCAGTTTTTGGTCCATTCGGAAATGAAACTCTGATCAATAAGAGAGGGTACAACGGTAAGTGCTACGGCGCCATCGCCTTGCGGAGAGCCAGGGTTCAGATGATTCCGTTGCAGGAGGAGTCTTGTCACCTCATCACTTACGATGCGATGCGATGCGACACTCTACGCACACTGCCTCACCAACCATTCTCTTCTCCATCGTTTCGTTCTTTACGTCCGCGTCAAATCATTTCACACCCTCATGCTCATGCTGCAAACCCACCCCTTCAATACCATTACTCATGTGCCTGCCCCTCCACCACACATAGGTGCCAAGAGCTGGGTGATGGGGTGGTACTCCGATCAGACCGCATTGCTCACCGGAGGTCAAGACATCGACTTCGAGGGAAGGCTCTGCGGAGTGGTCGATTATGACCCCGCTGACACCAGCTTCGACGTCATCATCCGAATTGACGATCCTGAGAGTGAATTGAACTACTACATCGCCTTCAACAGAGCCATCGGCTTCAACGCCGATTCTCCACTGGGCAGGGATCAGGTCCTCGTGACAAGGGCACAAGACCACGGCACCACCCAGAAGCGATTCTCTCATCTGGAGGCCATCTTGGACATGACACAACCATCGTACAGAATTGACGCCCAGTCGTCTTTGCTGGATGGGATTGTCATTTCGGTATCCAACATCGATGATGACTCGACCACGCCCATGTGTGCGACGGTGAGCGTGAAAGTCGATCTCAGTCGATCACCAAGTGTGGCACCATCCGTTTCCATGGCACCATCATTGTCATCAGTCCCAACCGGAATTTGCGACGTGTGGGAGTTCACGGCGACCAGCGAACCTCGCTCAGCTGAGCGCACTGAGTCATTCAGATTCGATGTTCGCATACTGGACAGCATCGAATTCACCGCCATCAAGGTCTCCGTGGCTGCTGAATTCACCAACATGCCATACACGATCTTCTTCCGTCCAAGCACCTGGGATGCCGATGGCGACTGGACTCAGATTGCATCAGGAAACAACGGAGAAACGGACTCGTCTGGCTTCTCCCCTTCCCTCATTTTTTATCAGCCCGTGGCGGTGTCTGCGGAGAATGACATTGTATCCTTCCGCATTGACATGGCCGACAGGTTGAGGCCTTTGAGCTCATCATCTCCGTTTGTGTTCCCAGAGGAGTTTTTCGAGTGCCCAGACTGCCCATTCGAGGTATTCACCGGGCAAGGAAGCCTCGAAGTTGGAAACAACCCGCCCAATTTCAGCGATCGCTTCCCCGTCTTTTTCGGCATCCTCGAATTCTGCCCGGTGCTGATCACCGAGATGCCAACTAGATCTGCTTCCCCCACTATGACAGCATCGCCAACAACCCAGCCATCCGCAGGCCCCACACAGGCACCAACAGACACCTGCCGCGATGCAAAAACAGCAGGTCTCCCAAGAGACTTCTTTGACGACACGGCCGCTTCAGTACGACACGACATTCAGATTCTGGATAGTGTCGACATCACAGGCATGAGGCTTGTCCTGCCATCGACGGGGAACCAAAATTTCACGATCTTCTACCGCCCAAGTACTTGGGATGCACCCGGGAATTGGACAGAACTTGCATCGGGAACGATCGAGGCCAGAGGTGGTGGTGAATTCACAGACGTGATTCCATTCGATCAACCTTTGGCTGTGTCCGAAAGCGACGACGTGATCTCCATCCGCATCGATACACGAACGAGCACAGGGGATGACTTCTCGAGGAACATCATTCCCATCCCTCCAGACTGGATTGATTGTGACAATTGCCCATTCACTATCTTTACGGGAACGGCGAGTGATGTTGTCGGTGATAATCCTCCTCCTCTCTACGATGATTTCTTTGAGTACTTCACGGGTTCACTGGAATTCTGCAACGGCAACTCGAAGCTGCCTCCAACTGGATCTGCTTCCCCCACTATGACAGCATCGCCAACAACCCAGCCATCCGCAGACCCCACACAGGCACCAACAGACACCTGCCGCGATGCAAAAACAGCAGGTCTCCCAAGAGACTTCTATGATGACACGGCCGCTTCAGTACGACACGACATTCAGATTCTGGATAGTGTCGACATCACAGGCATGAGGCTTGTCCTGCCATCGACGGGGAACCAAAATTTCACGATCTTCTACCGCCCAAGTACTTGGGATGCACCCGGGAATTGGACAGAACTTGCATCGGGAACGATTGAGGCCAGAGGTGGTGGTGAATTCACAGACGTGATTCCATTCGATCAACCTTTGGCTGTGTCCGAAAGCGACGACGTGATCTCCATCCGCATCGATACACGAACGAGCACGGGGAATGAATATTCGGACGCCATCTTTCCCATCCCTCCAGACTGGCTTGATTGCGACAATTGCCCATTCACTATCTTTACGGGAACGGCGAGTGATGTTGTCGGTGATAATCCTCCTCCTCTCTACGATGATTCCTTCGAGTACTTCATGGGCTCACTGGAATTCTGCAACGGTAACTCGAAGATGCCGTCATCTGCACCGTCATCCGCGCCATCATCCGCACCGTCATCCACGTTGTCATTTGCGCCGTCGTCCACACCGTCATCTGTGCTGTCGTCCTTCCCTTCCTCCCAACCATCTCACATGCGCAGTACGAAGGGGGCGAAATCATACAAATCGGACAAGTCATCAAAGGAGAGCAAGACGAAGTCTCCCAAGTCATCCAAATCAAGCAAGTCGCCGAAGAGCTCTGAATGAGACCACTCAATGAGTATGGATACTCGTGCATCCAGCTCCTGTAGCAGCAATGAAGGCAGATATTGGTCTATCACCAAACCGTGGTACAATCCTTGACCATGGGATGAAGGATGTCATCGAAGTCTGAGGATTGAAGAATGAACGATCTACTCCATGATATGATACATGTTATAGCGCCTCCACATACATTCATGCGTACACATTACCAATCTCCTCCGTCCGCATAGCTCGTAGTATGTAGGCCACCCGCAGAATAGTGCTTGTACGTTTGGTAGGTGTGCTTGCTGCCATTTTGTTCGGATTCATGTTTATTCCATGGTGATACGCTCTGGGTAGGAGTACGACTACTACTGCAGCTCACTCGCTCGGCGAACCGATGACACCAGTGCCTATCAAACAGGTGTAGCCAAACGATTTGGCGATTGTTGGACATGACGCGGGTCAGTGAGCGGACCAAAAGTAGAGTGGCACTTTTTCTTCGATTTTAACAGAACCAAGCATATGTCTCTACTACTTATAGTCTCCATAGCAACAGGAAAATATCCAGAATCTTAAAGTCCACATTTTAAGTTTTATGGACCATCCAATATTTGGAGTCGATTGGGTCAAACGTAACCTTCCACAATGTAGTTTTTCAGAAGATTCTTTGCTGTTCGGAGTGAATAACGGAAGGTGTCCATTCACGTTCGTGTCTCCAGCTTTTCCCCTCCTCCTCGTTCGTTTGGAACACGTTAAACAACGTTAGTTGCTCCGGAATGGATTGGCATTTCGCGTTTGTGGACATCACACACGTCATCGCCACATACGCATGCACACATCGTCGCCACACAGACACAACCCCTGTCACATTTTGCTTCATTCCAAAGGTGCCTCCGCCAATGCAATGCTCATTGTATCTGTTGTGCTTCAGTTGTAGTGTGATTAGTGAGAGTAGTAGTGACATTGGCGGTTGTTGTTTTCGCTGCTGCATCCAACACCTCCTTTGGCATCACCTCCTACACTCGCTTTCATTCAGCATTCTACAGTGCAATTCGTCAATCAATCAATCAATCAATCGATCAATCAATCAATCAATCAACCTCCTTCGCTACCATCAACACCATGTCATCCCCTGCCAAAGCCTCCATCAAGGGTGAAAACCCGTCTCCGCGTAAGAAGCCTCGTTCCTGTGTTGCCCCTCTCGAATCTCCTTTTGGTTCGAATGACAACTTTGGCACCCACTCATGAGCAGCTGTTGCCTGTCAAGCTGTCTGCTGGATTGCGGAAGCCCACCAACATCACGCACGCGATCGAGGTGAAGTCAATACTTCCAGTGGACAGCAACCTTGTTCCAACTTTGGCACATGTGTCATTTTTGATACACCAACGGTCACACTGCGTACGGTGGGACAAGGCGTCGGTGCTATCACAGTGGTGGACGTCAGTGTGAATGTGCCACATCCCGTTGAGTCTCCTGCCAAACCAACTACCCGCGCAAGCACTGCACGACACGCCAACGCTGTCGCTGGAGGCGCTTCCGTGCATGTTGATGTTGGCAGCGACGACGACTACGTGGATGGCCGTCATCACAGGAAGAAGTGAACAGGCTGCAGCAGAATCATCCAGAAAACGGTGAGAGGATGGCGTCGCGATGCATTGGTCTGCGTCGCAGGGTTGGTCAAGTCTGGCCTATCTCCAAAAGTGTTCGACTCTATGCCAAAGATGGGATTCACACTTGGTGGAAAACACAACAAGCAAGTCTGGTGCAACATCAAACGGCTGTGGGTGCCAATTGCTTCTGCACTCTGGGATGTGTTGCTCCCAAAACAAGTGACACCAACTGGCCAGATGCATGAGGTGGTGCAATTTATCCGAGCTGGGCAAGCACTGCCACCACTGACAATTGCACCAAATCTGTACCGCAAATGTGTTGGAGGGAGCAAACTGATGCACCTGATAATCAGCAATTGCATACAGGTGGGCACCAAACACAGCACTTTCTACACTGCCAGGGTGATCAATCCGTCAGGTGAAGTTGGTTATGTTTGGTGGTTGTGATTGTTAATGTTAGTTGTATTCAATTGATGATTGATGAGATTTGTGAGCACAAGATCTCATTCATCCCAAGTCAATGCATTCATGCACCATTTCTACTATCTTGCCTGATTCATCATCAGGTCTTCCTACTGATCTGCTTGATGTCATCATGTTACATCGTGCATATTTTCTACTTTGTTGCCCAAGGATGTTGTCTGCTTTGCACAGTAACTCATGTTATTTCTCATCTTGGGTCTTTCTACATCTCTGTCTCATCTTGTCTAATCCTGTCTGGTCTTGGCTGGTCTTGGAATCTTGTAGGATTCATATATCCCAACCGTCAATGTCAGTAGATTGCTTGCATCATCTCTGACATCATAGACTATTTCCTATTTGTTGTTACCACGTGCTCACTGATGCACCTGGTGTCACTAGACAGGTCATCATACCATGACTATCACTTATTCTTGATTCCTCGGATCTCAGTGACGATCCTCTGATTGTCGAGATGTACATGTGAGTATATGTCGAGATGTACGAGTATATGTGCATCGTTCACCCGCTATTCTCTCATACGCACTTGGACGGTATAACTACATTCGTGTCGATAGTATGCTGTGATTCGTCAGAATTACAGCGGAAATGGAACACACGAAAATGAGCAAGATTTCTGGAGGAAATTTGCAATCGACGATTTCTGAGAGAATCAGAATATCGTCCGTCCATCCATCAATGATACCAAGAGAATCTCGAGGTACTTCCCAACTAAACCTCAGATGACGATATCATCTGACAGACTGCTGCATCACCAATGGAATGTGACATCTGGAGAGCAGAAGGACGCCTACTGACGTCAACAGGATGTCATCGTATCACCACGTCGACATCTGTCTCCAAGTCAGAGCAGGAGGCGAAGATCCGATGACCGAAGAGGATCAACATCATGGATACAGAAGGTGAACTTCAAATGGTAAGTACTCATGGAGTAGGAGCCAGTACTGAATGAACGGAGTGTCGAATGCGGAGTACGCATCGAACACGGAGTATCGTGTAGCGCGAGCACACGATGTTGAGAGAAAGAGAGAGAGAATACAGAGAGGAGCGAGAGAGCATCTCGCGTACCGACTCATAGTCGGAGACTGAATCTACGAAACAGATTGAACCACCGAGAGCATCGGACAAGAGAACGGGCGTACACCGAGAGGATCAGAGTAGCCAACTAATGAAATAGCAAACAGACGACTATCAACCAACACCATCTTCCACGATCGTAGGTTTCCGTGAGCGGAACTTGCCAACATCTGATGTCATTCTCTGATGTCAGTCCCTACGTCAGTTCCGATGACAGCAGGACCCGAACACCCTTTGCATCATCAAGGCTCATCCGACCATACTATCAATCGAGTCGAATCAGGTTCCAGTCATGCGTGATGCTAGCCTAAATTTCGATCTAGATGTTGACATCACCTCTGCACAAGAGCTGTTCTCGCGGAGTCTGCATCTCCAAAAGCATGCACAGATATTCTCACTGGATACGTCAATGGATTGCCGGAGGAACAGCGCGTGTGTACACATGGACATCAATTAACTGTCACTAAAAGCCAACATAACACATTGCATTGTTACCACAACCTGTTGAGCAATAGGGAAACCATTCCTTCCAACGTTCTTCAATACTGTGTGACTGCATGTGTTGGAAATCCAGGGTGGTGATGATAGTAGAAAGCTAATCATTTGTTAGCATCTACTTCTCTGAACTGTGAGCTCTTCATTGCTCTCAACTTCCAAGTTTGACCTCCTCCTGAGATCTCCATGGGTCCATTGGTTGGTCGATCATGCATTCATCTTCAATTCATCACGAATTCATCATGGACATGCATGCACCACCAAGTGCCCCATGTTCATGCACTCAACACGTTGTTGTTCCACCAATAGTTTTGTTGCCATAGACATTGCCAAGTTGCAGGCATCACTTGGCTTGGTCCATTTGATTGAATCACAGTATCCCATCCTTCACATGAATAGCTTGGATGGTTGCTCTCCCTCAGCTTCTCATTATCTCACATCTCCGATCATCTCTGATACTTCTCCGATACCTCTCCAATCACCTCACCAATCCTTTGCTGGTTTGTCATCAGTGATCCGTTCACAGGCCATCTCACTCTTTGTGACATCAGTCTGTGTCGAGTACTCTTTTCTCATTGGTTGCAACATGGGGGCCGTTGTCGCATGTGTCATGATGTTGGTCATGATTCCAACATCCCTGCCCCCTGCAACATGCATGTGTGATTTGCGTTCCTGCATTGAGGTCAGGAATGCCAAGGTCCGGTTTGTATTCGGCACATGGCGTTCTCCACTGCAGGACGCGCATAGCTCACATTTTGTGTCACAAAGATCCAACGGTTGGGGTTGCGGTAATGTATCGTTTCTCGACATTCGACTCTCTACTATTGGGAGGTGCGGTAATTTGGTGTTTCAGAACACCCGATTCCTGACAAATGGCATCGTCCAACAGCGCAAAAAGCTTCTCTCAGACACTGTCGTGCGGTGTGCGGTCGAGGGGAAGAGTCCTCACAGAAGCGGTTGTCTACGCTCATCGAGCAGGTGCTGGAGCCTTCGAATTCTGTGGCCGCCTTGTCCTTGGCTTTTGGCGTTGTCGGTGCCTGTGTGTGTTTGCATCTTTGTGAATGCACAAAACCAACATGTCCGACATTTCAGAGCGCTTTCGTTGTTCTTGTTTCACAACATTCCAACCACGACCCAGTCAAGCGAGCGCGGCACGCAACGAAAGAAATACGATTTCATGTTCACAACCAATTGACGCACTCGCGGAACAGAGCAATTTTCGTGACGCTACCATGACATTGAAGTACAAACACTCTCTTTGAGTGTTCCACCATCCTCTGACGCTTTCGACAAGGCTGCGCACAACAATGCAAAACTGGAGAAATTTGATTGCGTGTGTGCCCAGTACAACCAGGACATGGCCGTGTACAAGCACACCCATGTGGACTGAACAAAACCTCGAGCTGTTGTTGGTGTCGGCAGCCCGAAAGCTGCGAATCGAGTTCGACACCTGACGTGGGGAAAGGAGAAGCAAGCCCTCGCTGGCTGCACATCCAAAGCGGTAGAAGTGGCCTGGACGGTCCGCACCTTCGTCGGTGTCGCAAGCCTCTGTGGCATCTTGTTGTTCCTCCCATGAGACGACGAATTTCGGAAACACAGGAACGAGATGTTCCCTGTCGCAGTCTTCACTGGAACTTGTGTGCAGGGGAGAAGCACAATGGGGCGCTCTTGGGTACATAAATCATGGTTAATCGCACAACTACGAGCTAGATCGTTCTACACTCGTAAGAACTGCCTTCTTCGTGGCTGCGAATTGGACCTGGCACCAACGCAAGCAGGGGGCTGTAGAGCACCTTGCCCTTCTTTGACACAACGTCCACAGACATTGGAGCTTCTCGCGGTACCCAAGGAAAGCCCAAGGCACAGTCGGTTTCTGTCAGAGTTCTCTTTGGTATTGAACGGGACTGCGGCATCCTGGCGGAGACGAAACACTCACCCAAAGGCGAGGGTGACGCCCGAGACGGCGCCATCGATGCTCTCTTTACTTGCGAACAGGAACCTGTGCGACTGAGGGAACGCCGGTGGGGCCTTCACCACCTCCTCGCGAAGACGCTCTCTGCGTGGGTACGATCCACCAGACGAACGAGGAAGCACGTGCAGAACACACACCATCGGTATGGACGATCCATCTGCGGCTTGCTGGGAGGCCTGTGCAAAGCCCTGGGAGCATGACACGATCTGCCATGCCACACGAGCAACTGGGGGACGAATACGCACTGCCATGCCTCGCACAAGCATGAGCACAAGCATGAGCATCCCAGGAGGCCTCTCCGAACACAATCCCAACACTCCTTCCGCACACACTTCCAGAGACAGCACAAACACAAAGGGGGCTCGGCTGTGCACAATATCCATCTGCACAACGCCATCTTCAGAGCACATTCAGCGGCAAAAGCCTAACTTTGACAAGGGCAGCATCGACGACGTTGGCGAATCACCACCAACGCAGCCACCACAGCTGTCGCAACCTCAACAAGACCATGTCGGATGAAACCAGCTCATTGTCGAGCTCGGCTCACATTGGCAACTCGATGATCGGACCCAAGATGGGCGCAACGAGGACGAAAGAAAATGTGCAGCAGATGTCGCACGGCGATACAGCCGACAAGGAGGACCACTACACATCGATTGGCGCGAAGGAAACCAACCGAGTTCGACTTTCCAAGTTCTTGGTGGTCTTCGTCCTCACCGTCGCCACTGGGATCATGGCATACTTCACCTACAAGGTGATGTCTCAAGAAGAGCAAGACTCTATGGAAACGGAGGTGAGTTTAGGAATATAATGAAAGCTCTGTTGATCCCTGTCTCTCTCTCTCTCTCTCTTTGAATCGCATCGCCTCGATGCTCATATACACTTACACTTCAGTCCTCATCATCTCCATTCCCATGCCCTCTACTTCTGCCTCAACGCATTGCACATATACCATATCATACAATACCATGTATCATCATGTAACAGTTCACAAACTACGCCACGGAGATAGTTGAAGCATCAGTGATATCTGCGCATACCATCTTCGCCACGGTCGAGTCCATGAGCTTCGTCATCACATCGTACGCTCTTTCCACCAACGCGACTTGGCCATTCGTCACGATCCCACACTACAGCTTCCGTGGTTTCCATTTGCTCGAGCTGTCGGGTTCACTATACCTCGGCTTCTGTCCAATCGTCTCGAGTGAGGATCGAGAGGAGTGGGAGGAGTATTCCGTCGCCAATCAAGGTTGGATCAACGATCCCGTTCCCGACAGTCTGTTCAACCCATCGTTTGGCTCGCCATCTGGCGCCTCCGGAGGTCCGCCCGGCACAAGCAGCCGCGACTCTAGTGGAGATCAACCCACTGGCACTTCCGGTACTGCCGATAACAGTGCTGGTGGCGGCCCACCTGCATGGGTCACTGCCGGTTTCGACAGTACAGGAGGAGCAGGTGGAACCGCTGGTGGACCTCCGTCGACCAGCGAACAAACTGGCAGCCAGGCTGCAAATGCAACACAACAAGGAGGTAGGCCCACGGGGCCAAGTCGAAGCGGGGGTGGCATCCCTCCTTTCATCCATCGTGTGCCCGAAGGTGCCTCATTCTCCGACTCGTTGAGATTGCCCCCAGTCAGAGAAGAACGGAAGTTTGATGATTACGTCGTTTCATGGCAGACCACCCCACCAACCAAACCCATGATCAACCTCAACTTCTTGAGTCTCGGGGATGACTTTGTCAGGGTCTACGATCAGGTGCGCAAATCAAACGCTCCGGTACTTTCCGAAGTTATCGGCAGGACCAACTCAACAAGTACATCCCCATCGAGATGGCCAGCCAGCTACCTCGTGCAACCGATCTATTCATCCTTTGAGAAGGACGCATCGATGGTGGCCATCTTCGTCTCTTTCATTCCTTGGCACAAGTACTTCGAAAAGATCGTCCCTGCTGGCGTCCGACCCATCGATCTGGTCATCAAGAGCACGTGCGATCAAACCATCAGCTACCGCATCTCTGGACCCGAAGTCATGCATACCGGGGTTGGCGATTATCACGACAGCCGATTCGACCATCTGGAGTTGTCTGCCAAGTTCTCAATCCTGGAAGGTACCGAATATCTGCACGTATGCCACTACTCGATAAGTCTATATCCAACAGAAGACTTTGAGTCTGAGTACATCACAAGCACACCGTTGACTTACACCATCGCCGTCGTCCTGGTCTTCATGGTGACTTCGGTAGCCTTCATCCTGTATGATTATCTCGTTCAGAACCGGCAGAAGACCGTGATGCATTCAGCTGCCCGAACGAATGCCATCGTCACATCTCTCTTTCCCGCACAGTTCCGCGATCGATTGATCAAGGATCATGATGCCGCAGTGAAGGACACAGAGAGGCACAAGGTTGAAGGCAGAGACCAGATCGCGCCATCTCCCGTCTCGAATCTGTTCACAAGAGGCAAAGCCATTCTCCGAGGAGCATCAAGAAACTCAAGAAACACAAGCAACGCGGCATCATCAGCCCGCAACCATGCTAGTGCCCCAAGGAAGATCACGAGACGGATGGAAAGCTTCGCTGACTACGAGGCCGAAAAGACGCGGCTGCTTCTATCGGAGCCCATCGCAGATCTGTTCCCGTCCGTCACAGTCCTATTCGCTGACATCGCCGGCTTCACAGCGTGGGCCAGCGTGAGGGAGCCGTCCCAAGTCTTCACTCTCCTTGAGCAGATCTACAGCACGTTCGACGCCATCGCGAAGCGAAGAGGCATCTTCAAGGTCGAAACGATCGGAGATTGCTATGTTGCTGCGTGCGGACTTCCGAATCCTCGTGACGATCATGCCGTGGCCATGCTGCGGTTTGCACAAGAGTGTCTACATCAGATGAGTGGCTGTGTGCAATCGTTGGAAGTGCTTCTGGGGCCTGACACCGGCGATCTGACCATGAGGTTCGGTATCCATTCTGGTCCTGTCACTGCTGGCGTGCTGCGCGGCGAGAAGACTCGCTTCCAGCTGTTCGGTGACACCGTCAACATGGCTGCAAGGATGGAGAGCACTGGTCTTGAAAATCGCATCCATGTGTCCGCTGACACAGCCAAGCTGCTTGCAGCGAATGGCAAGCCACACTGGACTGTGGCAAGAGACGGCCTCGTCGAAATCAAGGGCAAGGGCAAGGTCCAGACGTACTGGGCATTCGATCGCAACCATCATAGCTTGCACGGATCCATCCAGATGATGGCCTCCGCAATGCAAGTTGTCGATGGCTCCATCCAAATCGAAAGCAACGGCATCGATCCGACTACGAGCATGCAGACGCTGGCCACTGCCAAACAAGACACTGTTCGCCCCGGCGCATCATGCCCGATGACAACTGCAACTTCCATCTCAATGGCAGGGATCATAACCACACAACCGACCTCCGGGTTAACCACTCCCAGCGTAGTAGGTGCGGTGCCACCACTGACAGCATCGCCGGTCTGTCACAGCAAACATACACACAGCAAGCAGGAACAACAAGAAAGGAAGATGGAGCGACTGGTGGAGTGGAATGCAGAGGTTCTTCAAGGACTACTGCAGAAGGTGGTGGCGATGCGAGATCCACGATCCTCTTCTTCTTCTTCGTCGTCGTCGTTCACAAGGAGCCGACCGAACGCATCAGGTGATCATTCAGATCCGGTGAACTTCCTTGCAGTGACACCTGGCGATGACAAGCCTGATCATACCGTCATAGATGAAGTGAAGGAAATCATCGAGCTTCCGGACAGGGCCTCCAAGTACAAGTGCGACCCAGCGACTGTGAAGTTGGATCCCACCGTCATATCCGAGCTGCGCGAATATGTCACCGCCGTCTCGCAAATGTACCGACACAACTCCTTCCATTGCTTCGAGCATGCCTCTCACGTCGTGCAATCGGTGACGAAGTTGCTGTCACGTGTCGTGACGCCCGACAAACGAATCGACTGCATCAGCAGCGCCGACACCAACGGCGACAATCGCACCGTGGAGTGGGCGTACCAGCAGCAGAGCATGGACAATGCGAACAACACTGGCGCGATGACATCGACATCGTTGTCACACAAGGCATCGACCAGCGCGGGAAGGGCCAAGAAGCTGCACGAGTACACGTACGGGATCACATCGGATCCATTGACTCAGTTCGCCTGTGCGTTCTCCGCCCTGATCCATGATGTGGATCACTGCGGCGTTCCAAACACGGTGCTCGTCAAGGAGGGCGTGGGCATCGCCACCCACTACAAGAACAAGAGCGTCGCCGAGCAAAACTCCGTCGATCTCGCATGGGGACTCCTAAGTCATGACAACTTTGCGAATCTCCGACGATGCATCTGTGCGACGCAGTCCGACCTCGAACGGTTCCGACAGCTCGTCGTAAACTCCGTCATGGCGACAGATATCGCTGACAAGGATCTCGGGGCCTTGCGCAAGGCACGGTGGGAACGGGCCTTCGCGGAACAGGACGACGAGGAGAGCGGCCACAACCGCACAGACAGCACAACTGACCATTCCGACACTGGTAGGACCGGCGACGGGGGACAGGACAAGACCTCGCAAGGCGATCAGCAACAAGGCCGCACGAGCGCCAAGCAGCGCCGACTGAATCGCCTGATGGCACAGAACCGCAAGGCCACCATCGTCATCGAGCATCTCATCCAGGCGTCGGATGTGTCGCACACGATGCAGCACTGGCACGTGTACTTGAAGTGGAACGAACGACTGTTCCATGAGATGTACGCAGCCTACCTGGCAGGCAGATTTGGAGAAGATGGTGCCAATCCGGCAGAGGGGTGGTATGCCGGCGAGCTGTCATTCTTCGACTTCTACCTCATCCCACTGGCCAAGAAGCTGTCCACCTGTGGAGTCTTCGGAGTTGCTTCGGACGAGTACCTGAACTACGCCACGGCCAATCGTCAGGAATGGGAGCGCAAGGGGAAGGACGTGGTGCAGATGTACATGTCGAAGTATCAGACGCAACAAGGATCTCAGCCAAGCAAGAAGTGAGTGGGTGGGTGAGTGGGTGGACAGCAATGAGAGCAGAAGCAGGAACAGAGAGAGATTGATTGGGAGTACTACGAGCTAGTGATACATGAGTAGATTGGACAGTTACATCACGATTACCTCATACTCGCTGTCTGGGTATGACGACTGCGCCGTGGCGGAGGCCACAGGATCGACAAGTTGAATGCATCTCTTTTCCTCTGTAGCAACCTGGATGAACAACGTGCTATTGGTTTCGCCAATGCGGTCATGTGCGAGATGCCCGTTTCGAAATCAGATTCACGGTCACTATTCAATGCGGTGTTTTGACCGTACATCTTGACAGTCACGAGCGCAGTTCGCTTTTTTTCAACAGCAACTCGACATCAACGCTCTGACACCAAACCAAACACAACCACAGCCATTCCTCCTGCCACCACAAACAACATAAACAACAGCGATTCACGCGATCTGCGCCTCTCTGCCGACATCGGGAGTTGTACTTACGCAGGTCGTCTGGTACTCTATGCGCAGCACCTGCTTGGCATGGAGCCGATCGAGCACAAACCCAGACAAGTTGAGTGGCCAGTTGAGCGATGCACAGGAGCGTGTGTATGCGCATGAACGTGGACGTGCACACGATCGTGGACGTGGACTTCCTTGACTCGCGCATCTTCGTCTCTTTCCCAACGGATCCAAGATGACACAAGGGGAAGCAGCGATACAGCCCGACAAGCCCACTTTCAATGATTCCCAGTCATGGACCTGCTTCAAGCGCATCCAGACGAGATATCGGAAGCTCGGGCAGCCTGCGCAAGCAAAGAAGAAGAAGAAAGTGAAGCGGAATCAACATCATCGAAATGATGAGCAGCAGCAACAGCAGCAGCAGGAATTGACAGAGTTACGATCAGAACTGCAACAGCCATCCGATGAAGTCCTCCTGTCCGAGTTGGTCGATTTCTCGGCTGATTCTGCGAACCGAGATGAAAGGATCATGGAGCTATCACAGCCACTATCATCACAATTATCATCAGCAACAGCGGCATCAGCAGCACCATCCGCTGCAGCACCTCCCGCAACGACCAACTCCTCGCCCAGCGGCGGTCTCGACGATCAAGCTCAAACGCGCGGCTCCACATATCATGGTCCTCTGTTGGGTCTGAAAGGTTTCGATGGGTTGGTGTACATGCCGCAGGCAATGTCGTCCGAATTGCAGCGGCAAGTGGCGTACCTATCTGTCTCGTCCTTCTGTCAGCAACCGCACACCACCAACATTCATCTCAACAAACCGAAACCCAACGAGGTCGACAATTCGTCTGATTCAGTGACCATGTGGGAGTTGTGGAAGCGACAGAATGGATTCAATCAAGATTTGGACACGGTGGGTGCTGGCAGCCTTGGGGAGGAACAGCAGCCCTCCAAACGATCGCGACAGGATGGCCCATCGCCGAAGCAAGGTGGGACCTCCGATCATCACGAGCGCAATCGCTGTTCAAAGCAGCAACTGAGGCAACGTCATCGACGAAACGACGATCCAAACAACGCCAAGCCCTACTTGTCCTTCCGAAAGCTGTCTTGGTCTACTATGGGGTACCACTACGACTGGACAGCCCGCAGCTACAATGAGGATCGCAAATCACCGATGCCGTTTGTTATATCCCAACTGGGCCGTATGTTTGGCACCGCCTGCATGCGGGCACTGCATTCCAACAACCAGGCTGGCAGCCACAGGCACAACGCTAACGAACACGACAAGAGCCACGCAAGATCGACGCAGCCCCACTCAACTGCAGCTCCAGCAGAACCCACCCATCGATTCACACCATCGGCCAGCATCGTCAACTTCTACCATTCCAAATCTCTCATGGGCGGACATCGGGATGACCTGGAAATCGCCATGGACAAGCCCATCGTCTCGCTCAGCCTTGGCTGTCCCGCCATCTTTCTGCTGGGCGGAAAAACCAAAGACGATGAGCCCGTTGTGCCGATCCTCATTCGGCCCGGCGACATGCTTTGCATGGGCGGAGATGTGCGATTGAACTATCATGGAATGGCCAAGATGCTGCCGCCATCTGTTATTCCGCCAGTTCTTGCAGCAAAAGAGACCACTGACGCCAACGAAAAATGGGGCCGCTCCTGCCAGCTTCGTTGGAATGATCTTGCTGGACTTTATAACGACAGCGTGGGCGGTGCGGTTGCTCCCTGCATATCCAAAGAAGACGATGCGGCATTGCAGCACTACCTTTCCATGCACAGGATCAATATCAACTTGCGGCAGGTGTACCCGGATGATCATGCACGTCAGCGGTCTTACTTTGGGCCCTCGTCATGACGCAGCCTCGGACGCTTGAGCAAACGTCGGCACGCGGGCACGAGTGGTGCATATGGAGACCTGGTAGCCTTTGAATGACGGAGGACTCGCATGTGATACCACCAATCCTTCCCTTCATAGTCTGCATGTGCTCAATTGCATTTACCGTCATCTGGAGAGAGAAATCCGTGCCCGTTTTTTATGGCGTTTAGGGCAAGTGCAGTCGCAGAGATGTCCGAGCTAAGCAAAGTGGGAATAGAGTAGAGTCGATGGTGACGACCTGTCGTCAGTCAAACGACATTTGTTGTTCTGTGGTCTCCCAGATCCAACCATTGTTTGCGGTTTCTTTCCTGTACTCATATAAGGACACACTTGAAGAATCCAAATACAACAAAGGACACACTTGAAGACTCCTGTGGAAGAACACGAATTTAACGGAAGCCCCAAAGCTTCGCCTTTTTGTGTTCTCTGCCATGATCGATGACTGTAGGCTTATTGTGGATGTCATGATAGCAATGCATGTCGCACATCTGGACAGGCTATAATTGCTGCTTGACCACGATTTCGCAAGGGCCTCTAGTTGAAAGACTTCCCATATGGTATATCCATGACCAACGATATGGTATCGCATATCTGACGAAGTACATGCCGAACATGTGTTGGATATTTTGTAGAACCTTCATTTCGCAAGAAGTGCCATCAGCTGCGGATCTGAGAGGAGGCGATCAGACCTCCACAGACACTCTGCTGGGGTGATCTTGCCAATTTTCGTTGTGCTCCCTTGGCGGAACTGCTTTTCAGATTGCGCCATGGCTGCCGCTCTTGTCATCGTGAGTGGAAACAATGGCATCGTCCAACCGCGCAGAAAGCTTCTCTCAGACACTGTCGTGCTGTGTGCGGTCGAGGGGGAAGAGTCCTCACAGAAGCGGTTGTCTACGCTCATCGAGCAGGTGCTGGAGCCTTCGAATTCTGTGGCCGCCTTGTCCTTGGCTTTTGGCGTTGTCGGTGCCTGTGTGTGTTTGGATCTTTGTGAATGCACAAAACCAACATGTACATTTCAGAGAGCGCTTTCGTTGTTCTTGTTTCACGACATTCCAACCACGACCCAGTCAAGTGAGCGTGGCACACAACGAAAGAAATACGATTTCATGTTTACAACCAATTGACAAACTCATGGAAAAGAGTAATTTTCGTGGCGCGATCATGACATTGAAGTACGAACACTCTTTGAGTGTTCCACCATCCCCTCACGCTTCCAACAAGGCTCCACACAACAATGCGAAACTGGAGAAATTTGATTGCGCGTGTGCCGCAACACAAACAAGACATGGCCGAGCACAAGTGCGCCCATGTGGACTGGACAAGACCTCAACCTGTTGTTGGTCCTTGGCAGCCCGAAAGCTGCGAATCGAGTTCGACACCTGACGTGAGGAAAGGAGAAACGAGCCCTCGCCGGCTGCACATCCCAAGCGGTAGAAGTGGCCTGGACGGTCCGCACCATCGTCGGTGTCGACAGCCTCTGTGACATCTTGTTGTTCCTCACATGAGAGCGCCGCGAACACACCCACCCACAGCGCAGATCAAGACAAAGAGAGAGAGAGTGAAGGGCCGAAAGCACTGCTCCACAGCCGACTGACAGATCGTCATCCATGCCACAGTCACGCTTGCCAGATGCGTGGTCGTCCACTCTCGTGCCCAGAGGACGAATTTCGGAAACACACGAACGAGATGTTCTCAGTCTTCACTGGAACTTGTGCGCAGGGAGGAACACAACAGGGCGCTCTTGGGTACATAAATCGTGGTGGCAGCACAACCACGAGCTAGATCGTTCTATACTCGTAAGAACTGCCTCCTCCGTGGTTGTGAATTGGACCCGGCATTAAGTCAGGAAGGCGGTCGAGCACCTCGCTCTTGTTTGACACAACGATCACGAACATAAGAGGCTAATCCAATAGACACATAGCTTGTCTGCGTTGGGTGGTAGGGTTACTAGCACCTCCAAGCTTGTCTTGGATCATCCGGCTCGATCCCTCCTGGCCAAGTTCGTCTCTGGTCTCTGCCTCGGCTGTTTGCGTTGGTGTTGACTGATTCGATCATGGTTGGAGGGAGAGCGCTGGAATCCCCAAAGGGCGGGAAGGTGGGTTAAAAAATTTGAAGCGTTGCGGGAAGCGTTATCCGAAGCGAGGAGTGTGACAATTCTGTCGTCTTTTCCAAATTGTGCGCGTTTCGGTTGTTGCTTGTCGCATCGCTTCTCTGCTTGTTGTTTCTCTTCTCTCTTTCTCCTTTCTCTTGCAGGCTCCTCAGTCTCCTCGTGTTCGACCTCCTTCGTTTCTCATTTGCTCGAAGCGGGTCTTGGTCCGGCTTCACTATCCGATTGCATCTCCTCTGATGGGTTTGCAATTGGTGTCGTCGATAGCGCATTCCGTGTTTTTGAGTTTTTGTTTGTGTGTCGATTTTGTCGCTGCGGGTGATCATTTTGTGAGCTCCGCATTGCCATCAAATGGCCGTTGTCGCACATGGTTCGAATTGTCCTTACTTAGGGATATGGCCCATGTGTGGCCGTTATAACCGTTAAGTTTGAGTCTCCATTGCGGGGTGATGCACATGGTTTGCATTCCCGCTGTGTGTCCCGTCTTCTTCCTGCGGATGATGCCCTGGAGTCGTATGGGTCGGCTGTATCAACCAGTCAATTATATCTAGAAGTGACCCGGCTAATCCAATAGACACATAGCTTGTCTGCGTTGGGTGGTAGGGTTACTAGCACCTCCAAGCTTGTCTTGGATCATCCGGCTCGATCCCTCCTGGCCAAGTTCGTCTCTGGTCTCTGCCTCGGCTGTTTGCGTTGGTGTTGACTGATTCGATCATGGTTGGAGGGAGAGCGCTGGAATCCCCCCTGGCAGAGGGAGAGTATCTTCCTCTCGGTGCCCCCTGTTTTTTTTTTTTTTTTTTGTCACAGGTGGCGAAAAAGAGGGCTCCCCCCCCCAAAAGAGAAAGAAGTGGAAGAAAAAGAGGAACAACGAGAAAAAGTGAGCTGCTGGCAATCACATGCAAAGCGCGGTGATCCGCAGCCGGTCCGCGAGTGGCCACTGCAGATATGCCGTAGGCATATCCTCGTTAGCGCGCTGTCGTCGCCAGCGCCCGTGCTCGGAGACCTCGAGTTTGGTGGCTGCTCGCACACATCCCGGCCGCTTCCGAGAAACGTGGGTGCGTCCCCCTCGCCGATACATGTGAAAAGAGTAGAACCGTGTGGGAATGGGCACTTGTTGCGCGCCGATGGCCGACCGTAGAAAGGTGTCGCCGCGTTGTTGTTGCTCCAGCAGGGATGGATACACGAACGTCGTGCGGTAGAACTGCGATGTCCATGGCTGTCCCGAGGGATGGTGAGCCACGAGGTCCGTTGGGACGTGGTGATCTCGCTCCGTTCGCGCGCGAAGCATCCAGTCGCCGAGACTGAGACCTGACGAGGTGCGGAAGGCGATGACGACGTCGGCTTGCCGACTGCGATCGGACTTCGTCTGCATGGCCAGGCGTAGCAGTACTGCACCTGTGTTCGGTGGGAGGTCGTTGTTGCTGGCGTCGCGTGGGTCGAGAATGGTGACATCCGACCACGAAATACCAAAGGTTTCCGCAGCCCGTAGCCATCCCAGCCAGCCCATGAGGTTGATGACGCCCGCCATTGCTGCTGTCCGCCGCTGTTGTGGCGTGACTGCATGTTGGTATTGGTGGAGGAAGCTTCGGTCCATAAAGTGGACATGACGAGAAAGCAAGGCAGCTGAGGGCCGCGAGTCTTCACCGAGCCGTGTGCGCATGCCCTGTGTCAGCATCGAATACCCGAGATGGTCCGTCGGGAGGCATGTGTCAACGGTGATGGGTCGTTGTTTGGCGTCGAGCATAGCGCGTTCGGGATGCGCGATGCACATATTCCACATGCCGAAGGCCGATGCCGCGCTGCGTAGCCCACGCACGGTACTGAACTTGATGGTCTGGGCGTCGAGCGTGTTCTTACGAGAGGGCGCCTGCGTGGCGTAGTGCTCCTGCGCCCACATGATCGGAATCGTGTCGGAGCAGGGCGGCGATTGGATGTCGGGCGGTTGCATAGTCGGAATGCCGTACTGTAGACCGAACTTGCGCAACACCTGCATCTTGCTGCTGTAGGTGGTGAGCGTGCCCGCCGCCCAGTTGTGCGCCATGTCAATGATGCGCATACGTTCCAAGCGGAGGAGGTGATAGTCTGTGGGGCTGGAGACCAGCTCCCGCTGGAGGTGCACTCGGACCGTGCATGCCTCGCAGACAAAGAGACCCAGTATGCTGAGGTTGGGCGGCAACATCAGGCCCTTATGATTGCGGAGGCGCGTGTGGAAGGGAGGTCCGGCTCGGCAGCACAGCTTGTGGTATCGGGTGTGGCATGGTTGGTAGGAGATGCCGTTGTGAGTGAATCCGCTGTCTGCGAAGTGACACTGGTGCGCGGCGGTGTGCCGATTGATGCTCCTAGCACAGCCCGTGCAAACGCTCGGCGATCCGTTGGTGATGCCGCCGATTCCGGGAGCGGGGAGCAAAGTCCATTCTGGGAGGCGTGAGAGAACGAGTGTGTGGAGAGACGCGGAGGAGGAGGTTAGGAATGTTGAGAGGAGAAGAAGAAGAGAGAGACAGGTCGTCGTTGGTGAACACCCCAACCCGGATGAGGTGACGTGAGAGTCGGACGAAAGTGCGCTGGAGCACTCTGGGGACGAGGATGACGAATCCGGTATCCAATGGTTGTTCCGCCCAGCACCCCAGCAGGAAGTAGATCAGCTGATAGGCCAGTTCTGGTGGCGGTGCCCACAGGGTGATGCAGTTCATGCAGCTCTCTGGGTTCCAGGGACGATCCCATCGACGTAGTAGTACAGTCGTGAGAGTGTCGGGGAAGGCGAGGGACGCGATCCGGGAGACATGCCGTTGTTGGAGTGGTGCCGGGGCCAGACACGCGGATAAGATCTGTGATGAGGTAGGCCTCTGATGAGCTGCATTAATCCAGATCCCACGGCTGAGTCCGTCCGTCCCTTCTGTGATGATGGCGGTGCCGGGGATGTGGATGACTTGGAGGTGGCACGACAGGCGGAGCTCGAGCTGCTTGATCTTTCGGACCATCTTGTGCAGTTCCGGTGACGTGGAAGTGCCTCCATCGACAACACAGTAGGTGCACATGTTGTCGGTGAAATAGAAGAAGGTGGCGCCGAAGACGTCCATAGCTGATGCTGGGTTGTTGGCGACCTGCTGCAGAGTGCTGAGTAGGGTGCGTAGCTCCTTCCAGTTGGATGAGTGGCGTGTGGCCACAAGGGAGGACCATGTTGTTGTTGTGTCACATAGACTATAGTTTTACCTATGCGCCGATGGCGCTTTTGTACCGCCTCGTTTATTCTGCATGTATCATACAGCGGGAACGGATAAAGTAGAGGTCGTGCAGTCGGAGCCTGTTCGTGTCGCGATGCTGGCCGGGTGGCGCTGTCGAGCCGCGGCGTATGCAAGCTAGCAAGGCGGGGCTGCCGACGAGGCGGGCCGCCCGGACTGGTGGGATTCTGACACAGCGCGCCTCAGCCATGCCACTTGCGTTGGGGGGATGGTGTCGGCCACGTGAGGCATGGCATGGAGCATCACGAGCAGCCACTCTGCCTTCTTGGGCGTCGTGCTTGGCACCTGCTGTGCGATCTGGCGAAGATGCACCGGAAGCGAGGCGAGCGGGAGCTCCCTTAGCGCCGTGGAGTACGACTCCATGCGTTGGGCCATCAGGCTGCGCGTTCCATCCTCATGCAGCTGGCGGTTCCTGGACGTCCACTGCTGAAGGATCATGAGCCACAGCTCGTGAGTCACATCAGCCTGCCAGTGGACTGGCCGTCTCCGCGCTGCTGTTGGCTCCGGATTCGGGCTGAACTGCTCCCATGCGGTGGACCACCCTCCCCAAAGAAGTCCGTCCCAACCGACACCATGCTGCGCCACCTCAATGCCATGCGTCGCCGTGCGCCGAATGCCTTGCGGCGGGTTGCCGCCTTGCTGGAGGATGCGGAGGGCTTTGACCAGCAGTTGGGCCGCCTCTCGTCGGACCCGAGGAGGCTGGATCACTTTCCGAATTCGTTGAACTGCGTCTTCCCATATGGCCTTGCTGTCATCGCTTGGGCAGCGCACCACATGCCAATTGTCTTCGACGGCCCCGCACCTGGGGCAGGCCCCGGAGGCAGACTGCCCACGCCGGCACATGTTCCTGCCGGACGCCGCGTTCCCGGACGCCAACTTGAGGATGGCCCGTTGCTGGCCGCCTCTCCATCGGGACGACGCCCTCATCATGGGCCTCCAATCGACTGCGTGGCTTGCGGCGGACCCCCAGCGCTGGCGCCACTTGTTGCGCAGGCCCTGAGTTGCCGCCGCTTGGGAGACGGCCTCGTAGCTGGCCTCTGAAACTGGCCCGCTGAGGTCTGCAACTACCCAGCCCGCTGACTGTGGCGCCCCGGAGACCGAGCCCCACGATTGGGCTTGGTCGATGGCCCGCCAATGTCTGCCGGCCTCGTGATCCGCCACGACATTGAGAACCTCCCAGTCCGACAACTGGTGGTTCGCCCGTGCGTCCGCATGCCCCTTGACGTGCTGGACCTTGAACCGCACTGCTGTCGACTGCAGCTGACGCTGGATCTCCTGCCGCAGATCGAAGTCGGCTTCGTCGGATGGGATGAGCCGTGCCCTCGCGCTGGACCGTATTGCTTGCATGTTGTCACACGCAATGGTGGCAGACCCCTTCACGTCCGCCCACGCTGCGAAGGCCCGCAGGAACTGCATGGCCAGTAGCACTCCCGCTGTCTCGGCTCTGTTCGACGTCATTGGCTGGGAACCTTCCGGGACCTCAGAGCAGAGCAAGATACCTGAAGTGGGTTGGACGAGGCTGTCCTGAATCACCACCGCAGCTGCGCCTCTGTTGTCTTTGGCCGACGCATCGCAGCATGCCACGCACTGCCCGCTTGCGATGGCAGTCGAGATGGATGCTGTCGACCCGTGGATGCGCACGTGGCGGAGCATTTGGTCTGCGAGGCCTCCCATGCCGACGATGTGCTCTCGGAGCGTGGTCGCCAGCGCAGGGCGCAGGACTTGTCCCAGCGAGAGCACCACCGTGGTGCCTCGGTGTGCATGGGCGTCTGCGACGGCCTCCCCGCGGACTCGACGACATCTGTACTCCGTGTGGAGAATTTGCTGCGGCGATTGCCTTGGCCGATGGCTCTCGAGCAGGCCGGACTGGCTCTGCCGCACGCGGAATCTGTCCGCGCTGTGCCACGGCCCCAGAGGCTTGCGCAGTGCGGCGCCCGGCCGGTCCCTGGCCAGCAAGTGCAACACCAAGGCATCCCACGCGTGCCACGCAGCTTGTGACGGGGGCACCGTCTTCGGCCATGGGAGGTCACTGTCCGCACGTGTAGCGGGTAGATGGCGCAGCACCATGGGGTGTATCTTGCCCCCTTCGGCATCGCAGATGTCCGACAGCCACAGTGCTTGCAGATGCACCCGGACTGCGTTGGCCTTGCGGAGCTCCACTTCGTCGCTCGTGCAGTCGAGGAACCGGCTCATGATAGTGACATCGCCCACGCGAGGGGGCTGTAAGGCTGGTGACACCTGTCGCATGTGAAGCTCGGACTGGCTCATCATGTCAAAGGTATGTGACCACCACGTGTCGTGGGTCCACTTCCGCCAACGGCGATGGAGCTGCTGGATCCGATCGACGACTCCAGACCACAGTTGAAGCTGCAATAGAGATGACCGTAGGAGCCGTCCTGTGGTGGTGTCAGCCTCAAAGTGTCGCCAAACCAGCTCCAAGTGCGCTTTGCATTGCACTGTGAACAGGTGAGGTATGCCAAGGCCATTCAGCCGCCGGGGCCCGTGCACATACGGCCTTGCAATGGACCTCACGATCCCCATGTGTGGAAGCGCCACACTGAGCGCGGGCCTCATTATGGTCTCGCACTGGCCGCGGGTGAGCGTGGTGGCAGCTAGCGAGTATGTGAGGGCCGGCCACAGGACCGCCTTGAGCGCAATCTCGGTGTCCTGCTTCGAAATCCGGGCCGTCTGGATGTGGGCAGCCCACTCGGCAGCCTTCGCCCGAAGATATTCGGCGTGCTCCCTCTGGTTGCCGTCACGGCGCGACATCATTCCAAGGTATTTGCTGGCCTCGTCCACTGGCTTGTGTTGGAGAACCTGCCCTCGCTCGCCGTCGCCCCGCATTGTTATGTCTTGGGGCTGGGTTCGCCTGTCGTATTGCCATCTGTAGTTGCCCCACCGGAAGCGGACAAGCTGCCAGAAGCTTTTCTCAGGTGCCAGGCAGCCTCCTGAAGCGGAGAGCATGTTCTCCCACAAGGAAACCATGTGTTGGAACTCGCGTGACTGCGATGCTGCGTCGGAACTCTCGAGCGAGTGAACGAGATTGGTGTCGTCCACATATGCGAAGCAGACCACCCGGTGCTCCCTTTGGCCCGTCTCGCCGTACTGGAACCCATAGCCTTTGTTCTGCATTCGCTCGATCAGCGCCGAGCTGATCATGAGCCATCCCGTGGGGGCAGCTCCCAGGCCTTGGACGAGGCCTTGGATCGGGTTGGAGAGACCTGCACCCGAATAGCTGGTATTGGATACACCTGACCCCATGCTGATGCGATGCTCCATGCGCTGCAGTGTGCGCAGCACGCTTTCAATGGGAGCTTTGGGGACGCCTTGGCGGCGCATGGCCATGCCGAACGCGGGGTGTGAGATGCGGTCGTAACACCCTTTGGCATCGTTGGAGCATACCGCCGTCGCTCTCCCAGAGATCCTCATAATGTCGTCCGCCATGCAGACGTTGGCGAGCACCTCCTGAGCGGTATGGTTCTGGCGGCTGCCGTATTGGTCCTCGGCAATGGTCCCAGTGAGCTCAGCGTGGCCCCTGGCAGCCCGGCCAAGCTGCCTGGTGTTCATATTGAAGTCCCCTTCCATTAGCCCTATCGTGCGGGTCTTGGTGACAGACAGATTTCCTGGCTGCTTGCGCAACTGAATGTCGGTGCACTGTTGCCACCTCCGCAGACTGTAGCCTGTGCAGTACGGAATCGACCGCATGATCGCGTCGATGGCCGCCAGCTCTGGGCGCCTTGTGTTCGCCTTCCAACAACCAAAATGAATGCCGGACGGACCGGAAGACGTGCGCTCCTTGATCTTCCGCCACCCGTCTGTGTGGCACTCCGTGGAGATGACGGTGTCGGACGGGCGCCACGGAGTGACTCGAGGCGACTGCTGGAGAGCTATGAGAAGCTCTGACGTGCCGTGCTGGACTTGTGTCGGCACCAGCCCCATGATGATGGCGTCGGCGCCCGCGGTCGTGCCGTACTTGCCCACGAGTTGGCTCAGGCCTGGCTGGCACAGTTCGGAGGACCACGCTTGTTGGTATTTGGCGATGTTCGTCGCACAGCATGCTCCTGCTACCTCTTCGGAGTCTGTGAGAATCTCCCCGCTGCCGCCTGGCCCGTCGTGGACGACCATGCTGACCTGTGAGTCGCTGGCCGTGCCTGCCAGAGCTTGCTTGATGCGTCTGAACGTCGCACGGGTCTCCTCCCGTTCGGCCATCTGCTTCCTGTATTTTAGGGGATCCCCGCCACCTTCTTGGATGAATCCCTCATTCGCTCGGAGGAAATCGACTCGGTGTTGCGCCGCCAGCCGTTTCTCCTTCTTGAGCTGACGCCACGTCTTGTTTCGCTCGACTGTCATGTCTGCCGTGCTCATGTCACGGGTGCGGACGTGCTCCAGGTGCGCCTTCTTCTTCAGCCTGTCGATGGTGGATCCTTTGACCTGGTGGCCCGACCTTCGCCGCAGGGACTCGGTCCAGAACTGATGGGCTTTCTGAATGCGGTTCACCAGTGGCGAGTACGGGACGTTTCCCACTCGGATTTTGCGGCACGATCGCTCTGCTTTGAGCATAGCCTTCGTGCGATCCGCATCAATGTCCTCGATTGCTCTCGCTTGCTCCTGGGTGAGGGGCGCCCCTGTCACCTCCCGCTCCAGCGCGTTGGCGCGCTCCAGCAACCTGCTCTGTCGAGCCGCTTCGGCGTACGAGTCGAGATACCGGCTGACCGTGGCCGGCCTTTGCAGCTGAAGCCTGCGACCGCGGAATGGTTGTGTTGGACTGCGGCCTCTGCCCATGAGCTGTTGGGTTGCGTAGTCCACCCATACCATGCGATGGTCCCACGGACCGAATGGTGTGGCCCCTGATTGAGTAGCCATCGCCTCCGGAGTGGACCAGATGCCATCGATCTGTACGTTGCTGCGGTTCCGAATGTGGGTGGCTGCTGACTGTGGGTGCTGCGTGGAAAGTGCCTCTGTCATTCCTTCGTCAGCCAACATCGCACTCACTCGGGACTTCCTCACGTCCATATTGACATCGCCACCCAGGATGATCGTCTCACCCGCTTGACGCCATTGATGAAGCTGGCTTTGCAACTCACTCAGATGGAGGTCGATGGGATCCGCGTCGATGCCCACTGCAGCCGCATTGGACGCCTGTTGGTTGTACACCGTTCCTGGGGTTTTGGTTGACCGGTTTGCTACGTAGGTAGCCACCAGCCGCACCTTGATGTGGCCTTTGCCCTGTAGAAGCACGCTGACCCATCTGCCCCATTGGTGGGTGTCTTTCTCGCTTGTCAATATGCGGCCTCGGGTGCTGCCTTTGATAAGGATTGCTGTCCCACCCCACTGCCTCACCCGCATCGGGTTGGACTGATTGTGCGACGTGACGGTGCGTGACTGGGGTACGTTCTGCTGGACGATTTCGTGGAGCCGTTTGTGCCGCGGCACCTTGCTCCAGTTGATACCAACCTCGGTTAGGAGCATGACGTCGACGTTGTACTTGCGGATTGTCTCCCAGAGGTCCTGATACTTGGGGTCGGTCTCGTCCATGGGTAGGCCGCCGAGGTTGAGCGCTGCGACCCGAATGTGACCTGGGACGATGTTTTGGGTGTCCCCACCTATGGAGGCGAATTGATCGATCACCTCTTCCGTGCCTGATCGATCGGTGTTGTCTTGCCTGTTGCTCTGCCGGCCGGACTGCGCGCGGCTTGCAGTGCTTGCTAACATTGCGGGAGAGCCCCGGCCCCGGGGTTGGCGTTGCTGCGCTGGGCGTCGAGCTCCTTGCGTAGCTTGTCGATCTCCGCGCGCTGAATTTCGAGCCTGGCCTGGTTGAGGGACTCCTTTCTTTGTCGTTCCTGCTCTCGCGCCGCTGCTCTAGTGGCCTCCCTGCGTTTCTCGGAGTCTGTTGTCGCGATGGACGCTGCGTCGCCTGAGCCGGGAACTCCTGTCACTGCGGAGTTCATGGTCATGTGGGATCCCACCGTAGTTCCTGAACCAAACAGGCTTCTGTAGTCGAGCGCTGCCGGTCGGTGATTCTCCACGGAGGCAAGGTCTGGTGGTAGATTGGTGATGACCACACTCGCCGGAAACTCCTCCTCAAGGAGGTGCTCGAGGTTGCTGTGGTCTGGCGCATTGTATTCTTTAGTCGTGCTGTCATACGTGACGTTGAGATTTGCATGCCACGCATCGACGCTGAACCACTTCTCTGTCTTGGTGCCCAGCTGAATGCGCGCAACGGCTGGCAGGAGGCTCATGATGGCAGAGGCTTGGGCCATGTTCTCCTCAAACACGTGGCCAATGAGCTGGTCGTCATGTGCACGTGCCATGTCAAGGCTTTGAAAGATCGGCCGTCCTTGATCATCCCGCATGCTCATTATATGGGACCGGAGCGTGACGTGCTCCCGGTTGTCCCCATGAACTGGGTCGTCCAGCTTGGTGACCCCCGCCGTGTCCACGTACTTGAGACTCGACAGCACTGCCTGATGTTTTTGCACCAGGTTTGTACGGTGCCGTCGCTTCTTCTCCGTCATCTGCTCGTACCTGGCTTCCGGAAGGAACCGGAGGCGGAGCCCTGCTGGCCGGTTGTCGTCTTCGTTGAGGAGCGCACACATTCGCTCCACCGCGATGGCTGCTTGCGAACTCTCCGTTTCGACCTTGATAGCACGCCAGGGCTGCATCGTCCAATGCTTGCCGCTGTTCTTGTAGGCTTCTCTTGTGCTGTCGCACACCATGACTATGTTTTTGAGCTTCCCGCCGACTCTGGTGTTCTTGTGGCGTCTGCGGAACTCGCGGTTGAGTAGCTCCATGGTGCCCTTGACATCGTTGAAGCCTCCAGAATATAGCAGGAACCCGATCTCCTTGGTACTCTCGACCTGTAGCATGCTGATGTACAGTCCTTCCTGGTGCTTGTAGTAGTACGGATTCATCTCCGCATCTCTTTCCGCAGTGATGTTGGTGGGGTGCATGTCTGTTGTGATTCTGACGTTGGTATATGCCAGGCCACTGTCCATCGTGGATGCTCGAATGCCTTTGAAGAACACGCGGAGATCCTGTAGTTCCACTGGGATTTGACCCACGTGCTGGATGTACCGACGCTCGTCGAGTGTATCTTTCCACGGCAGGATGATGGCCGATGGATCAACAATTCTGACCTGCCGGAACCATGCCACAATTCTGTCACGGAGTGCTTTGGTGGTGTCAGGCTCAGTTTGGTCAGCCTTGATCTTGAACATGAACCTGGTGGTGTGCTGGAGGCTGGGCAGCCCGATCAGGATTTGGCTTGTGTCGGATTCCGAGGACTGGTCGTCCATGGCAATTGTGGAGGCCACCTGGCTGAACGTGACGCCTGCGCGTCGTGCTGCCGTCTTCCGGCTGCCGCTTGGGGCAGGGGCTGTTGGTGCGTGCGCCGCTGGTTGCGGGGGTTGTTTGGAGCCTTCATCGTTCAGTTGCATTGGCACGTCACTGGTTGGCTCCGGCTGCGTTTCTGGCTCTTCGCCCGCTAGTGCCGCGAATCTGTTGGTGCTTGTGCCCAGCACTGATGTGCTGCGATTCGGAGATTTCGAGATCTTGGACCGTTTGGCCGGGTTGGGGCCGCCTGGGGATCCTTTGGATGCATCTTGGCCTGCCATGACTGGCAGCTTTGGCACGTTGTCTGGGTCCCGTTCTTCATCCTCACTGTCAGTAAGGCTTGTGACGGAGAGATCTGGGGCCGTTCCCACGTCGTAGTTGGTGCCCAGCACCCTACGCGCTGCCTCCCAAGCTCTGGCTGGCCTGGATCTGGAGCTGACGCCCCCACTTGGCTTGACCTGGAAGACTTTCCGTGGATCGGTGGACGCCATCCGCATGATCGCCATGCACACTCGCTTGCGCCTTGGGTCGTCGGACGGGAGACTCATCGGGCCGTACTGCGTGTGTCGCCCATTGAGAACTCGCCGGAAAAACAGTTCCCAATCCTTGACTGAGGGGTTTGCGGCTGTTGCCTCCGTCTCGTCTTTGCCGTACCATTTGGCTCTGGCGCTCCACATCTGTCCTGCCATGTAGTCAATAGAATGGGCACCAGAGGCTGTCGCGAACGGCTCGATGTTGTCGCCGTATTTCCTCAGCGTCGTTTTCCACGTGCTTGTTCTGGGCTTGTACTCGGTGGTGAACTCTTCGGGAGCCAGTTCAACCATTACTCCACCGTTTGCCTCCGCTCTTTTGGCTGTGACACTGGTGCGATGAGGTGGTTCCTGAGCATGGGGGATACTGTGTGGAGGCTGCTCCGTATCGCCGTTGTTGCGGCTGGAAGGTGGCCCTTTTTCGAGGTCCGCCATGGTCGGTTCGTTGCTTGACATCGTGATGACTTTCGTGTTGTTTGCTGTCTTTTTGGTACTGATTTAGATTTTATTTGTGTGCTGTTCGAGTTGTCGGAGTTCCGAAACTATCACAAGGGAGGACCATGTGCCCATCCACATACATGAGGGTTGACTGGGAAAGAGGATGGTCCCGCCAGTGCCTGTGCCACTGCCGTCTCCAAAGCTGCTGACAAGGATGCCGGTGCGGGTTGCGCGGCCGCTTCGAGCGGTGTCGTTGGTGAGCGCTGATCGCCACCATTGGAGGTCTTGTGTGACTGCATGGGTGAGAGCTGTGTAGCTGAAGTATGGTAGATCAGGTTGGTCCCATTCGTCAGGATGGACGAGTGCGTAGAGAGCCCGCAGGTAGTTGCGACCGAGGTATGATGGTGTGGCCTCGGCTACGCTCTCCAACATGCCCGCCAGAACCGCGAGGGCGAGTCGGGAGACTCTTGTGGGTGTGGCTTCGATGTAGTCCAGCACCGCGATGATCTTGTCTCGTTTCAGCGGAGGAATGCGTAGGCGTGGTGTGCTCATGGTGTCGAAAATCAGTCCAGTGTACTTGACGACCTGGTTGGGTGGCGTGAGCTTGCCCGGGTGACAGAGTAGGCCACAGTCCACCGACAGGTCAAGGAAGGCCGACAACGCCGCTGCGGTCTTGCGGCGTGTGGGTCCATGGATGATGAAGTCATCGCAGTGGGCCCACACGAGAGCGGCGGGCAATCCGTCGGATCCGATGGACACAAGTCCCTGTCCTCTGGTATGGTCATAGTCCAGGCCTTGGTCGAATGCGGTCCACCACATATTAGAGCGTTGAGTGCCTTGGTATATCGGAGAATGCTCGCGTAGTCGTCGGAGGAAAGCAGTTCCTAGCCTGCATGCGATAGCCGGTGATTGGCTAGATCCCATTGGCAGCCCAGCATACTGGTACATTTTTCCCGAAATCGGATGTTGGATGCCGAGAAATCGCCTTTCGTCAGGACGCGTTCGAAATTGGTAAAAATACTTCGAAGCATCCACCACCGCCGACCATCCACCGTGATACATTTGTTTCAAAATGTCGCGGCTTTTTGGAAAAATGGTCGGATCGGCCCCAATGAACTCGTTGGCGCGGTTTTCTCGCATGTTGGCGATGATGCGCCATTGATCGGGTTGCATGGGTTTCGGTAGAGCAAAGAGAGGAGCATTGACGACCACCGGATGGAGCGGGTCTTGCGGCTCGACGACGCCGAGGCTGAGTAGCTCGTCGACGAAGTCCGCTGCCACCTGTTGTTGTTCAGCGGTCATGTCGGTGTTGTCATGGTGTCCTGATTCCGGGATGCCCAGGAAATTCATCGGACTCCCTTCGCGCAGATGGTCCCAGTGTTGTTGGGGGAACTCCCACCAGAGCACTCGTAGCTGTTTGGGGTCAGGGTGTGTATCAGTGTAGTTGGTGCGGTGAACGCGTAGATCGTCGAGTCCGTCCTCGAGTAGCGAAGCGGCTCGCTTTCCGTACCGCGCACAGGCCTGCCGCAGGTTGCCCACACGGCGCCGATGCCAATCGCCGCCGGGAGAGAGGTCGGGTGGGGACCATTGATATTGAGAGTCGCCGTTGTTGCCCTCAGGCATGATTTGTTGGGTCTGTCTTCGTCGTCGTCGTCGTCGTCGTCGTTCTGTCGTTAGTGTCGTAGGTTGGGAGTGTTCGGAGTGCCGATGTACATGGCGGGCCAAGTCCATCAGCGGTGTGGAGAGGTACTCCAGCAGGTGTTGTGACGGAGTGTGGAAAAGCACTCGCCATTTCGCCTGCTTCAGCACCTCTCCGGGGAGCGAGCTGCCCAGGGCTTTCCCTAACTCGTCTGGAAAGAGGCGTCGGACGCCTCTATCCGTCTGAATGAGGGCAAGCCGGTCCATTGGCATTGCAGATGTTGCGCTGTCAACGACCGACTGGGCGTTGCTCTTCGTTATATAGCATCGTCGAGGAACTCCGCAGTGACGAAGACAGTTCGCCATGCTTCGCTCAGATGCGGGTTGGAGGTCTGGCCAGTCGATGCCAGATGCCGTCCACGTTGTTGCCGCCCTCACCACCACCGTATAAATCACCGATACCGCTCCACCCATTCGTTGGTTGGGGAGGGCCTTGATCTGTGTTCCGTAACCAAGGTCCGTCCAGAGTTTGCACTCCCGTTTGGAGGCCGCCTGTTGTATCCACCCCAGGTGGGGTCCCGTCCATATCTCGACGACTAGCCGAGGTCGTAGGCTGACTTGGCAGTGGAGCACCCAGCTACGCCATTCCGTATTCTGGACCCCGTGGGCGATCAGAAAGTCCACCGGAAGTTCGTTCAGAATCCGGTGGGACACTCTTGCCGTCGACCCAAGGAATTGGGTCGAGTCCGGGTACGTCCGAAGCGCGTGGGGCAAGCCGTCGTCATGTGTGCAAAGGACGTGCTCGAAAGCAGGCCAGATGCTGCTGGTCATGTGGAGACCGAAGTTCAGTGTTGCGTAGCGCAGTGAACAGGTAGAGGATGTGGGGAGTTGTTTCGTGGATAATGCAACGATATCTGCTAAGTTAGAGCTTAGTAGTATGTCGCTCGGGGCGTCCGGATTGACGGTGTGTGTGTGTGTGATGTCTGGGATGGTCGGTGGTATTGGTGTTTGTTGGTTGGCGTTGAGGTGGGCACGAGTTGTAGGCAGCACAGAGAAGAGAGAGACAAAGAAAACACAAGGTTAGGCATCATCCTCTTCTCCGCCTCCGCGCTTCGAAATTGCTTCCTGCAGGATGCGGGTGATAACGTCGGCGGCCTTCTCGCCTTGGTTCACACATTTTGCGACCTGCTTGGCTTTCGCCATCGCCACCTTCTTCTTGAAGAGATACCCGAATGGGCATCCGCTGTCGCGGATCTCATGGACCTTGCTGGATCCTCCGCAGTGCTTGCACTTCTTCCGACCTGTTTCGGTTGGAGCGGTGTCAGTGTCGTCCTTCGTTGACGAGGATGGGCCGAGAGTGCCGATTGCGCGCTGCTGGAATTTCTCCAGGACCTTCAGGTTGCACCAGCCGCCTCGTGCTCCTTCGCGTACGATGATGTACGTGCGAAAGATCATGAGATTGCGGGAGGACGCGAAGTTGCGTGCGTCGAAGAGAGCCTTGGCGTAGTGCTCGAGGTATACCTCGGCAGAGTCTTCCCATCCGTTGGCTGTCTTGAAGGCTTCCTCTTGGAGTTTGAGGAGGAGTTCGTGATAGTACGTCAAGAACAGCTTGAGGACGGCGACCCATCCTCCGCCTTGCTGGTAGAGAGTGATTTGCTCGTCGGTGTAGCAGCCGTGGCGGAGAATGTGACCCACATCATTGAGATAGCGGGTCATCACGTCGTCGCGGATGCTGTTGAAGTCACCCGCGAGTTCGCTGAGGTCTTCGGAGGTCTTGATGCGGCCGAGAGCGTGACGGGTCTTGGTGCGCCAGTTGGAGTCGGTGGCGATGAGACCGGCAGATCGAGCGGTTTGGTTGCGGATGTCTCCGAAGGCGGAGGCGAGTTCTTCGATGGATGTGCGTTCATCAGTGACCTTACCTGGTTGGCTGGTGACGTCGATGGCGGCTTTGGCGAGTTCAGTCTGGATCTCTTGGCTGGCGTGTGGCGGGGCAAGGTGTTTGAGCATGCGTCGTTCGTTGTCGATGGCCTCGCCGAAGATCTGTTTCTTGTCGCCCTTGGACGAGTCTTCGCCCAGGAACTGTTCGATACCCATACTGTTGGAGCCAGATGGGGCCCGATCTGGGAGAGGGGCCGTCGCCGCTTGGGACTCGGCGGGTGTGTTGCCTGGGTGTGTCGCTTCTGCCGGGTGTGGGCGGCCGTGTGACGTCGGTTGGTTGTAGGTGGGCGCGGTTGTCGCTGAAGCACGGAGGTAGGCATCGGCTTCGGCGAAGGAAGCACACCGAAGAACTCGGGCAGTGCTTCCGGTGCCTGCTTGAGCGATGGCCTCAGCCGCCGAGGTGTATACCCCAGGGCGTCGTCCGTCGATCGCCACATACCACTCCGTGGCCGTAGTTGGGGCAGGTGCGGGAGCGAGACTCGGGGAGGGACGGCCATGTTGGAGCAGTTGCGTGATTTGCGCCTGCTGATTCGCCAGTGCCCGCAACATTGCTTGCGTGGTCTCCTCTGACTTGCGTTGGTGGAGCTCCATCGCTTCACGGTTGAGGGATGCCTGATGGCGCACCACATGCATGAGTTCGTCAGCTGCGGTGGTGGCCAGAGCAGGAGGAGAGTAGTGCGTTCCGTGCTGGGAGGAAAGGACTGGACGGGAGACGACCGGGACGGGGCGCATCAATGGGACCGGGGGTGTGCGACCGGATGCCAGTGGCTGGGTGGCTGGTGGCGGGCCAGCGGGGTTGGTCTTGATGCGGACGGGTGGCGTCGGCTGTACATCGATACCGGGTCGTCCTGCTGGCTTGGTGTCAAGGTCGAATCCGACCACTCCGACGCTTTTGGAGTCGCTGTCGTTGCGGGCAGCGGCATCCGTGATATCCATCTTGCCGACAGCCTCGAGATCGCGGAGCGCGGCGGCCCGAGTAGAGTCGTATGCGGCGCGGCTCTGGTAGCTGCTCTCGATGAGATCGCGTCGGGGTGCTCCGCCGAGCGTGGTTGTGTCGAGGCATTGGTACACTCCCGAGAGTCCACGGCGGTCAGGGTCGCGGCGAAGGGCATGGTGGTTGCTGCGGCGGCACTCGCTGGCCAAGTTGGCGCAGAGTAGAGTGTGGCCGTCCTCCGACTTAGAGGAGAGGCGGACCAGGCAGATGCGGTCGTCAGCCACGACGTGCCCGATGGCCATCCCGATCCCGACTTGGTCGAGGAGAGTGTCGCTGCCCATGTCGCCAGAGCGGGCGGATCCGCTGGCCACCGAGGATACAGTCTCTACTGGAATCCCGGGCCCGGACTCAGCCGGAGGCATACTGGCGAAGGCGGAGGCTTCAGACGCAAGAAGCGAGGAGAGATTGGGTGGGTCGGTCATGGTGAGGACTCAAGAAGAAGGCGAAAGGCGTGAAGTGGTGTAGAAGGCGTTGTTTTGTTGCTAGGTTACCCCTGAGCAAGCGTTGCGGGAAGCGTTATCCGAAGCGAGGAGTGTGACAATTCTGTCGTCTTTTCCAAATTGTGCGCGTTTCGGTTGTTGCTTGTCGCATCGCTTCTCTGCTTGTTGTTTCTCTTCTCTCTTTCTCCTTTCTCTTGCAGGCTCCTCAGTCTCCTCGTGTTCGACCTCCTTCGTTTCTCATTTGCTCGAAGCGGGTCTTGGTCCGGCTTCACTATCCGATTGCATCTCCTCTGATGGGTTTGCAATTGGTGTCGTCGATAGCGCATTCCGTGTTTTTGAGTTTTTGTTTGTGTGTCGATTTTGTCGCTGCGGGTGATCATTTTGTGAGCTCCGCATTGCCATCAAATGGCCGTTGTCGCACATGGTTCGAATTGTCCTTACTTAGGGATATGGCCCATGTGTGGCCGTTATAACCGTTAAGTTTGAGTCTCCATTGCGGGGTGATGCACATGGTTTGCATTCCCGCTGTGTGTCCCGTCTTCTTCCTGCGGATGATGCCCTGGAGTCGTATGGGTCGGCTGTATCAACCAGTCAATTATATCTAGAAGTGACCCGCTTCTCGCGCTACCCAAGGCAGAGAGTCGGTTTCTGTCAGAGTTCTCTTTGGTGTTGAACGGGACTGCAGTATCTCGTGGACACGAAACACTCATCCAAAGGCGAGGGCGACATCCAAGACGACGCCACCCACGCTCTCTTTACTTGCGAACAGGAACCTGTGCGACGGAGGGAACACCGGTGGGGCCTTTACCACCTCCTCATGAAGACGCTCTCTTCGTGGGTACGATCCACCAGACGAACGAGGAAGCACGGGCAGAACACGCACTATTTGTATGCACGATCTATCTGCAGTTTGTTGGAAGGTCAGTGCAGAGCCCTGGGACTATGGCACGATCTGCCATGCCACCCGAGCCACTGCAGGACGAATACGCAGGAGGTCTCTCCGAACACAATCCCAGCACTCCTTCCGCACACACTTCCAGAGACAGCACAAACACAAAGGGGGCTCGGCTGCGCACAATATCCATCTGCGCAACGCCATCTTCAGACCACATTCAGCGGCAAAAGCCTAACTTAGACAAGGGCAGCATCGACGACGTTGGCGAATCACCACCAACGCAGCCGCCACAGCCACCATAGCCTCAACAAGACCATGTCGGACGAAACCAATTCATTGTCGACCTCGGCTCACGATGGCAACTCGATGATTGGATCCAAAACGAGCGCAGACCCTATCAAGCAAAACGCTCAGCAGATGTCGCGTGATGAGTTGAACGACGAGGAGGATCACTACACAACGATTGGCGCGAAGGAAACCAACCGAGTTCGACTTTCCAAGTTCTTGGTGGTCTTCGTCCTGACCGTCGCCACTGGGATCATGGCATACTTCACCTACAAGGTGATGTCTCAAGAAGAGCAAGACTCTTTGGAAACAGAGGTGAGTTTAGGAATATAATGAAAGCTCTGTTGATCTCTGTCTCTCTCTCTCTCTCTCTCTTTGAATCGCATCGCCTCTCTGCTCATATGCACTTACACTTCAGTCCTCACCATCACCATTCCCCTGCCCTCTACTTCTGCCCCTGCGCATTGCGCATATACCATATCATACCATACCATGCATCATCATGTAACAGTTCACAAACTACGCCACGGAGATAGTTGAAGCATCAGTGATATCTGCGCAGACCATCTTCGCCACGGTCGAGTCCATGAGCTTTGTCATCACATCGTACGCTCTTTCCACAAACGCGACTTGGCCATTCGTCACGATCCCACACTACAGCTACCGCGGTTTCCATCTGCTCGAGCTGTCGGGTTCACGATACCTCGGCTTCTGTCCAGTCGTCTCTAGTGAGGATCGAGAGAAGTGGGAAGAGTATTCCGTCGCCAATCAGGGTTGGATCAACGATCCCGTTCCCGACAGTCTGTTCAACCCATCACTTGGACCTCCGTCGACCGGCGCACAAACTGGCAGCCAGACCGTAAATGCAGCACAACAAGGAGGTAGGCCCACGGGGCCAAGTCGAGGTGGGGGTGGCATCCCTCCTTTCATCCATCGTGTGCCCGAAGGTGTCTCATTCTCCGACTCGTTGAGATTGCCCCCAGTCAGAGAAGAACGGGAGTTTGATGATTACGTCGTTTCATGGCAGACCACCCCGCCAACCAAACCCATGATCAACCTCAACTTTTTGAGCCTCAGCGATGGCTTCCTCACTGTCTACGATCAGGTGTGCAAATCAAACGCTCCGGTACTTTCCGAAGTTATCGTCTATGCCAACTCAACAAGTACATCCCCATCGAGCTGGCCAGCCAGCTACATCGTGCAACCGATCTATTCATCCTTTGAGAAGAACGCATCGATGGTGGCCATCTTCGTCTCTATCATTCCTTGGCACAATTACTTCGAAAAGATCGTCCCTGCTGGCGTCCGACCCATCGATCTGGTCATCAAGAGCACGTGCGATCAAACCATCAGCTACCGCATCTCTGGACCCGAAGTCATGCATACCGGGGTTGGCGATTATCACGACAGCCGATTCGACCATCTGGAGTTGTCTGCCAAGTTCTCGGTCCTGGAAGGTACCGAATATCTGCACGTATGCCACTACTCGATGAGTCTATATCCAACAGAAGACTTTGAGTCTGAGTACATCACAAGCACGCCATTGATTTACACGATCTCCGTCGTCCTGGTCTTCATGGTGACTTCGGTAGCCTTCATCCTGTATGATTATCTCGTTCAGAACCGGCAGAAGACCGTGATGCATTCAGCTGCCCGAACGAATGCTATCGTCGCATCTCTCTTTCCCGCACAGTTCCGCGATCGATTGATCAAGGATCATGATGCCGCAGTGAAGGACACAGAGAGGCACAAGGTTGAAGGCAGAGACCAGATCGCGCCATCTCCCGTCTCGAATCTGTTCACAAGAGGCAAAGCCATTCTCCGAGGAGCATCAAGAAACACAAGCAACGCGGCATTATCAGCCCACAATCATGCTAGTGCCCCAAAGAAGATCACGAGACGGATGGAAAGCCTCGCTGACTACGAGGCCGAAAAGGCGCGGCTACTTCTATCGGAGCCCATCGCAGATCTGTTCCCCTCCGTCACGGTCCTGTTCGCGGACATCGCTGGCTTCACAGCGTGGGCCAGCGTGAGGGAGCCGTCCCAAGTCTTCACTCTCCTTGAGCAGATCTACAGCACGTTCGACGCCATCGCGAAGCGAAGAGGCATCTTCAAGGTCGAAACGATCGGAGATTGCTATGTTGCTGCGTGCGGACTTCCGAATCCTCGTGACGATCATGCCGTGGCCATGCTGCGGTTTGCGCGAGAGTGCCTGCATCAAATGGATGGCTGTGTGCAATCGTTGGAAGTCCTTCTGGGGCCTGACACTGGCGACCTGACCATGAGGTTCGGTATCCATTCTGGTCCTGTCACTGCTGGCGTGCTACGCGGCGAGAAGACTCGCTTCCAGCTGTTCGGTGACACCGTCAACATGGCTGCAAGGATGGAGAGCACCGGCCTTGAGAATCACATCCATGTGTCCGCCGACACAGCCAAGCTGCTTGCAGCGAATGGCAAGCCACACTGGACTGTGGCAAGAGACGACCTCGTCGAAATCAAGGGCAAGGGCAAGGTCCAGACGTATTGGGCATTCGATCGCGACCATCATAGCTCGCACGGATCCATCCAGATGATAGCTTCCGCAATGCAAGTTGGCGATGGCTCCATTCAAATCGAAAACAACGGCATCGATCCGACTACGAGCATGCAGACACCGGTCACTGCCAAACAAGACGCTGTTCACCCCGGCACATCATGTCCGATGACAACTGCAACTTCCATCTCAATGGCAGGGACCATAACCACACAACCGACCTCCGGGTTAACCACTCCCATCGTAGTAGGTGCGGTGCCACCACTACCACCACCACCACTGACAGCATCGCCGGTCCGTCACAGCAAACATACACACAGCAAGCAGGAACAACAAGAAAGGAAGATGCAGCGACTGGTGGAGTGGAATGCAGAGGTCCTTCAGGGATTGTTGCAGAAGGTGGTGGCGATGCGAGATCCACGAACTCCATCGTCTTCGTCGTCACTAACATCTCCGATGCCATCGTTCACAAGGAGCCGACCGAACGCATCAGGTGATCATTCAGATCCGGTGAACTTCCTTGCAGTGACACCTGGTGATGACAAGCCTGATCATACCGTCCTAGATGAAGTGAAAGAAATCATCGAGCTTCCGGACAGGGCCTCCAAGTACAAGTGTGACCCAGCGACTGTGAAGTTGGATCCCGCCGTCATATCCGAGCTGCGCGAATATGTCATCGCCGTCTCGCAAATGTACCGACACAACTCCTTCCATTGCTTTGAGCATGCCTCTCACGTCGTCCAGTCAGTGACGAAGTTGCTGTCACGTGTCGTGACGCCCGACAAACGAATCGACTGCATCAGCAGCGCCGACACCAACGGCGACAATCGCACCGTGGAGTGGGCGTACCAGCAGCAGAGCATGGACAATGCGAACAACACTGGCGCGATGTCATCGACATCGTTGTCACGCAAGGCATCGACCAGCGCGGGAAGGGCCAAGAAGCTGCACGAGTACACGTACGGGATCACATCGGATCCATTGACTCAGTTCGCCTGTGCGTTCTCCGCCTTGATCCATGATGTGGATCACTGCGGCGTTCCAAACACGGTGCTCGTCAAGGAGGGCGTGGGCATCGCCATCCACTACAAGAACAAGAGCGTCGCCGAGCAAAACTCCGTCGATCTCGCATGGGAACTCCTAAGTCATGACAACTTTGCGAATCTCCGACGATGCATCTGTGCGACGCAGTCCGACCTCGAACGGTTCCGACAGCTCGTCGTGAACTCCGTCATGGCTACTGATATCGCTGACAAGGATCTCGGAGCCTTGCGCAAGGCACGATGGGATCAGGCCTTCGCAGAACAGGACGACGGGGAGAGCGACTACAACCGCACATGCAGCACAACTGACCATTCTGACACTGGTAGAACCAGCGACGGGGGACAGGACAAGACCTCGCAAGGCGATCAGCAACAAGGCCGCACGAGCGCCAAGCAGCGCCGACTGAATCGTCTGATGGCACAGAACCGCAAGGCCACCATCGTCATCGAGCATCTCATCCAGGCGTCGGATGTGTCGCACACGATGCAGCACTGGCACGTGTACCTGAAGTGGAACGAACGACTGTTCCATGAGATGTACGCAGCCTACCTGGCAGGCAGAT
The DNA here is from genome assembly GCA_026770025.1 of Craspedostauros australis. Lineage (NCBI taxonomy): Eukaryota > Bacillariophyta > Bacillariophyceae > Mastogloiales > Achnanthaceae > Craspedostauros > Craspedostauros australis. The sequence continues at coordinate 375,870 of JAMXDE010000049.1, read as the reverse complement.
TTGGAGAAGATGGTGCCAATCCGGCAGAGGGGTGGTACGCCGGCGAGCTGTCATTCTTCGACTTCTACCTCATCCCACTGGCCAAGAAGCTGTCCACCTGTGGAGTCTTCGGAGTTGCTTCGGACGAGTACCTGAACTACGCCACGGCCAATCGTCAGGAATGGGAGCGCAAGGGGAAGGACGTGGTGCAGATGTACATGTCGAAGTATCAGACGCAGCAGTACAAGTATGGATAAGCTGCAATCGACGGACTGAGTGCATCGACAGAACCAGAGATTGTACAGAGCATCGGCGTGTGGGGTACGCATCAGCAGAAACATGATGGAAGGGAGAACTATGCACAAATTGAACAGTTAGAGTGTATTTTCATGTCATGAGACGATCAGCAAGGATCGAACAGTACGACCTTTGCCATGGTATCCCTGGTACGGGTGATTGATGTTAGCTCGCAGGCAGGCATTCCATTGCAGAGGTACGCCAAGATGCCGACATGTTGAGATCTGCTCCGCTCGTTGGTTGTGCCTTGTCGCATGGCGGAGGAGAACTCGATCCTGGTTGGCGAAGTGATGACATTCCAGTTTCTCCGAAGTACTAATTGTTCCGATTTTAACGGAGTAATACGGCGTTGCGAATATCCGAACTTGGCATCGTCTCGATCCATCCATCGCGAGGTCTCTGTCTCCCGTTTCGAGCTCTACAACTATGCCGACAAATGCACAAACGAATTTTGGCTTTTTGTGTTGTTGTGTCCGCCTCACTTTTTGCGTGCTTTTGCGCGCACATGGTGGACATCAGCCAAAACCGTGTTCGCTGATGGCTGATGATGGCTGTTCTGCGATGTTTGCGTTCAGTGGGACACATGCGGGGATGAGAAGCACATGTGAACAGCAACTTCATCCAACCGCGCATCTCCGGCCTGATGGGTTGCGTGTCAAGGCACTATCTTTGCTGTCGTCGGTTTTGCCAATACCATCGGCAGCAGCGGAAAGAGAGCATAGTAGTGGGTTCTGACAAAACTGCGCACTTACATCAACAGTCTCGCAACACTATCATGAAAGCTTCTGTACTCCACTCTACTCTTGACTCCAGCAGTTATTGCAGCCACACGCAAGTTCGCAGCACACAAGCGCAGATAAGCACTGCGGGGGCTTTTCGGCTACTCCAGAGGTCGTGCTCTCTTGGTACTCTGCTTTGTTGCACGGGGTCGTACGCGAAATCAACCCCACAGCCACCCAAATGCCATCCTTCGCCGCCAATGCCCGGCGCCAATAATTCCCACTCCGCTGTCGCAGACTCCTCATTGTTCGCTTTCGTGTTGATAGTCACGTTTGGACAACACAGGAGCTGCGTAATGAAGGAGACACGCTGCAAACTAGACCAGTTGGGTACGAATAGCTACGAACAACAAGAACTGTAGGTACGCCATGTACGAGCTACGAGCTGTGAGCTACAAGTCGAGAATGGTACGCCAATGCTCTGCAACATGCAATACCATCGACCATTCGAGCGGGCATCATCAGCAAACTCTGACATCGCTCTGGCTTTGTGAACAGCCTGATTTTGTTGTTGTGATTCGATTGGCACGACTCACACCAGACGTGCCACACATGAGTTTCACGAACAAAAAGTGGCGCGACAACGAGCAACGCAGCCATTGACAAGGAACACAACACAACACAGCACAACACAACAAAACGAAGCAATGAACGTAACTGTTGCATTCCAAGAGCAGAGTCGAGCAGGCGGTAAATGAGGTGGCTATCAATGTTGTAGAGTCAGAAGCGATGGCCATGATCGTACTCGCACGTGTGTGCGATACAAAGAAGGTGTTCTGTACGCGTACACGCTGGTTCATTGGAATGGTTGGCACGCAATCAACCGCCGACAGTTGTTGCGGAAAATTTGAATTTTGTGAGGACCAATGGATCGTCAAGTCGTATTTATGGTGATGACACCGCTGTCACGATGTTCCGTTAACTACGAATTGTGTCACAGACGCTTCTCCCAACCGGATGTTGCAGAACCGCGTGTCAATGGACACGTCCGCGCACACATCGCGATGACCAGACACAGGTCAAAGTGAGGTCATGTGCGAAAGGGAGGGGTATGGCTGTTCGTGCACACGAACTTTGGTGCTCGTTGACATGACAACAAGAACAACGATGAGAACAAGAACACGGCCGAACGCAAGCATCACAGAGGCAGAAAGCAGAAGAGCAAACCAACAGGCCGATTGCTTCGATGGCACGATTGCGAATGAGAGCGATGATGACAACGACGATGACGATGATGTGGCTGACATCGCCGTGCTGTTGTTGCTGCGGAGAATGACACTACATGACCAGTCCACTAGCAGAAAGCAGCGTTGGGAATGATGGAAGTGCAACACGATACGATACGATGTCTATGCCTGTGCGTGCGCCCACTGTCTGTTGACCGACATGCATGTGTTGCAATGGATTGACGCGCTTGCCTCTATCGGTGAAATGGGGACTCGCGATGCCCCTCCGCTGAAACGATGCAGGCCATTGCAATCGCGAATGTCGCGAGAGGCATTTGTTCGCCAAAAACTCCACATGATGAGATCCATGGTGTTACCGTCCGTGAGTATGAAGTGCTTGTCCAAAGAGACAGAGAGGCAGGGTAGTGTTGACGTCGCTTTCCAACACGACCATGCGCCTGTTTGATCGTGCCTTTCCATCTGCATCCTTGCCTGAAGCATGAAATCCTTGTGATGATGTCGGAGTGGATTCATGAATGGTCGGCGATACCTGGCACGTTTGAAGTGCAACTGCGTCCAAGAGCAAGTCGTGCGAAGAGAAGAGAATGGTGTTCCTCCCAAGCGCGCTGCTCTGCGCACTCGTAGGTATCGTACGGTGTATGGAAGGCCTTGACCCATCCTGTGTTTCCATGTGCCAAACACCCCTGGTTGAGTTCGAGTGCATGGTGTCTTGTCTGCTTCTTGGTTGGTTCATGGTCGGTGTTGCCTTTGTGTGACGCTGCGCAATGTCTTGCTCAGTGTTGTGTCGTGTCGTGCTGTGTTGTTGTGGCGTGTTGTCGCGCTGCTCGATGTTGCCGGATGTTGCTTCTGCGTTTGTTTGGATGACAGGTTTTTGATGTTTGCCACGAAGGGAGTTTGTCTCAATGCGTTTTGATTGGCTGTTTTTGTTTTTATCCCCATCTGTTCGCGTGGGAGATAGCTATATTTTGTGTTTGCGTGGCCGCTCCAGTTGAGGCTAGGAATAGAGGAACACCTGGCTCGCGCAAGGGCCCAGACACCGCTCACACAAATCTCGTCCTCGCCCTTTGAAAACAGAACCGATGCGCAAAACTCCGCAGAGAGAGAACACCACACGTACATGAGCGCCAAGAAGGACGTGTGACAAGACACGACAACACGAGGCAAGGCAAGAGAAGGGCCGATGGAAGGGAGAGAGTCCAGACGCAATCATACGATTACCAACATCATACGAGGACCAACATCATACCATACCATCATACTTGCAACAACGTCGATTGCACCATCGCGATAGCATACATTCATCCTGCATTCATGCCGCATTCATACTGCATTCAGAGAGCACTCCAGTGATACTCCATTTCTGTTCTCACGAAAAAAAGAGCTGAGCCGAGAAAGAAAGAAAAGCAGTGAGCGATAAATTTGGTCCACGAAGGATTCAACGAGGGATTGAAGCACACGTTGTTTCCGTGTGAGGGGAGACCAAGAAGAGAAGGACAGTTCGTCACGTGCATTTGGCCGCTGTGCGTTGTTTCTCGTGTTTTCGTGGTTGGCGCAAAAGCGACGTCCGAACACAAAAGCTTATCTGAGTTGAGTCGAGCTGAGCTGAGCCGAGCTTGGAGATCATAATACTTCGAAGAGTGCAACCAACAGACCACAGACAACAACAGACAACAAACAACAACAACAGACAACAACAACATCCAGGATGGCGATCGTCGCAACACGTGAATCCAACTCTGCCCTCGAGAGTGATCGCAATCATCATAACCATCACAATCACCACAACCATCGCCGCGGAGAAGCAAGACAAGCAACAGGGACAAACCTCGCTCCGATCTCAACTGCTTCTGTCCATGATTCTGTCCATGCTTCCGCTTCTGCTTCTGTTCATGCACCTACGGCTATCAATGCAAGGATGAGTACCACCATGCCAGCTTCCATGCGCACAGGCAGCATCCTCATCAACACCATGAGCAGCAGCAACAGCAGACGCCGACCACGCTCTGCTCTCACACCATCATTGTCGTCATCATTGTCAGAATGCACACCAACATCCACAGCAACATCCACATGCGCATTCACGGATCTCACAGCAACACCAACGGCATCCACAACGGCATCCACAACGACATCCACAACAACGACAACGAACGGCATCAGCATCAGCAGCCTGACGGGAGCCACCATCCACGATGCATTGGCGCGCAACGGCCGTCCACCTGCCAGCGACATGGGCTCAAGCTACTCCTACATCACCATGCACAAACGCCCGCGCATGATGTCCTTCCCATTCACGTCCGCCACCAGCATCACGAGCAGCGACTCCTCCTCCGTCTCTTCCACCTCCGACGACGACGACGACGACGAAGCCCTGCATCGCATGCGATCCCCGTCTCTCGTGCGTCCACGCAGGCGCGTTCACTTTCAGCTGCGTTCCACTCATGACGACGCCTGCAGTTTCGACAGTGATAGTGACGACGACAGCGATGGCACAGCCGCACAGCGCGCTGTTCGCAACAACAACAACAACAACAAATGCTTCAACCCCACTCACGAAGAAGTCCAAGAACTCAAACCGATGCTGTGGTGGTCCAAGTCCGATCGCTCCGCCATGCTGCAGGATGCCAGGCAGATGGCGCACACCTACAAGGCCACATCACCCAACATCAACAAGCAGCTTGTCCGCAAGCAGCTCGAGCACGTCGTGCGCTTCTGTCAGACGCAGCCCCTTCTCACAGACGATCGTCCATACATCAACAACTCCTACTACCCACACAACCACAACAACGACAGCGATAGTGACAGCGACAGCGACATGGAAGACGAATCCTGCTACGCCCCCACGTCCTCCCACACCGCCGCGCCCACCATGCTGGCTATGCCAGGCCTCGCACGCGGCCTCGAGCCCATCATCTGCTCCCACATCCCGCAGATGCGCCGCAAGCACGTCGACACCGTCCTGCGCATCCAGGAGGGCCGCCGCCGGCCAAACACGGCCTCCCTCATGGCACGGGCCTCCCTCAAGTCCAGCCAAGCGGGCCGTCACCTCGCACGCTACCTCGCTCTCGGCGATCAATCCTTGGTGCACGGTGTCGTCACCAAACTGCCAAGGTGTGGGTCTCCGCCAAGTGATGCGCAACGCCATACTCCATAGATCGTATAAGATAATGCTCTACATGTTATATTACACATCATTACACTTGAATGCAACAGCATTATCCACTTCATCATGCGATTCTGCACGCTCTACTTGTCCCACGCCACGCGATTCTGCCATCAAAGACGGCGAATGACCTCAACTGTTCGTATCGGCCGTACCAGAATGCTGATTGCCTCTCTCACTTCGTCACGAGGACACAACCACGACAACACAGAGAACAACTCACGACGAGAAGACAGAAAAGCATCAAACGCCCACACACAACCACTAAAAATGAGAACCTTTCTGATTGGCTTCTTTATCCACGTCTCGAACCGACATCTGACGTTGAATTTGCGCTCCTCCTTTGGCTACCACGTCGCGAATACGTAAGAACAACATCCCCATCAACGCGAGAAAGAGCGCAACGCGACATGGTGTGAAGACAGGAATCAAGCGAAAGAAGAAATGCCACATCGATGAATCAATCAATCAATCAAACAAACACATACCAATACTCCATTCTATTGGAGTACTCTGTCATACCAATAATCCAGTCTATTCCATTCTATCTCATCACATCTCACATGACAATGATGAAACCATCGACGATCGCGGTGGCCATCACCATCCTGGCGCAGTCGGCCAACGCCTTCGTGATCCCCACACGCGTGACGCGCACTGCACCCACGCTGCTTGCCGCCACATCCGCCGATGCATCCTTCGACGAGGTCTGCGACGTCCTGGTGCTCGGAAGCGGTCCGGGCGGTCGCGCCATGGCTTCCCTCCTCGCCGCATCGGAACACGACGTCGTCCTGGCCGACCGCAACTTCGATCGCGAATGGGCGCCCACGTACGGCGGCTGGAAGGACGAATGGGAGAGCATCCTGGCCAAGTACCAGGCGGCCGGCGTCACCCTGCAGCGGACGGTCGACCGCGAATGGAAGGTCACGGACTGCTTCTTCGGTGGATCCTTCGACAAGCCCATGGACGAGTGTCTGCGCCTCGATCGGCCCTACCTGCGTCTGGACAAGCACGCGGTGGCCGACATGCTCACGTCCGGATACAAGGTCCTCGAGGCCAATCACTTCTCCGAGGCCATCGGCGTCAACATGTACGAGCCCGCGGGTTCCCTCGTGCATGACCGCGACGGCACCACGATCCAGCTCAAGGACAAGGATGACGCAGTCGTCACGGTGCGCACCAAGATCGTCATCGACACGACGGGCCACGAGACCAAGCTCGTGCTGCGGGATGGCCGCGACCAGTACACGTCGCCGGGCTTTCAGATTGCTTACGGTGCCATCATGGAGGTCGACGAGTCCGATGTCCCGTCGTCGTCCAAGTTCGGGCCCTACGATAAGGAGGCCATGACGCTGTTCGACTATCGCACGGATCACTTCGACACGCCGGAATCGGAACAGAGGGCCATCCAGACGCCCACCTTCAACTACGTCATGCCGTTGGGAGGCAACAAGATCTTCTCCGAGGAAACCTCCTTGGTGGCACGGCCCGGCGTCTCCTTCCAGGAATGCAAGGACCGTCTCAACAAGCGTCTCGAATTCCACGGCATCAAACCCATCAACGTCCTCGAGGAGGAGTATTGCTACATCCCCATGGGCGGCGCCTTGCCGCAGCGCGATCAGCGCGTCCTGGCATTTGCCGGTGCGTCCGCCATGGCGCATCCCAGCACCGGCTTTCATATCTGCCGTGCCTTGATGGGTGCCACCTTCGTCGCCGAGGCCATCCAGCAAGGATTGGCGGCGGACGACGGCTCCATCGATCGCACCGTCGCATCGGCTTACCACGCCATGTGGTCGCCCGAGGCCATCCGGCAGCGCAACTTCGCCACGTACGGCGGCGAGTACCTCATGAAGCAGGACGTCGTGGGTCTGCGCGGATTCTTCACGGGCTTCTTCCGGCTGCCCGTCGAACTGTGGGGTGGCTTTCTGGCGGGTTGGCGCGGGCTGCCCTACAATGAGGAGCACGAAACGTGGTACAATCGCCTGTGGTTTGGCTTGAATTTCATCGTGAGGATTCCGCCGCAGGTGGCGTTGGATATGGCGCTCAGCATCGTGACGTACAGCATCGAAGAAGGCGTGCCGCTGCCGCAGGCCGTGACGCCCTTCTTCGGGGAACCCAAGTCCTACGAGTACGCTCCCAATAACGATCGCGTCGGGGATGTCGTAAGTTGCATCGATTGTGGTGTTCATTGTCTTGATGATGTGTGCGTATTTGTGTTGTGTTGTGTTGTGTTGTATTGTGTTGTGGAGGATCAGGCTGCATTGCATTTCAAATGACTTTGAACAATTGCACGCACAGCAACACTCATTCAACTTTGGCGCTCCGTTCGCACCAATTTCTCATGACAACATTCCTAATGCTTCCCCTCAAAATCAGGCTGCCAAGACGGAAGCCATGAAGATGATTGGAGAATCCAAGAGTTTGCCATTGGAGGCCCCCGTTGCTCTCGGAGAAAAATGAGGGACGCACGCTATGATACGATGTACGCTCCTCTTAGACTATGTGCACGAACAATGCGGTGTTCGACGGAGTGCTCTGCAACAATATCACAGCAAGGCAGCGTTTACCTCTCTCTTAGAGTACGAGGACGAGTACTCTACGTGCACCCTAGGAAGCATTGCAGGATTGCGTGAAAGTGATCGTGCCGATGCATAGTTGCGTCTATCAGAAGTAATCAAGATATAGACGACTTGTTCGATTCAATGATGAGAAATCAAGAAGAAGAATTTGTTGATGTCTCCCAAGACAAGAACAAGTTTTGATGATCGCGGTTGGCGCCACCTTGTCGCGGCTGTTGCCGTGGTCTTGCTTTTGACGACTGGCGGATCATGTGACGCGGTTGCCCAATACCAATACGATGGGAGCAGTGTTGGCAGAGCACGATGTGAGTGCTGCATTTGCTGACGCTGTGTGAAACCATGGCCAAAGACAGCGCTTGGTTTGGTCGGCCATTGATGTTTGTTTTGTCGATTGTACCCACGAGGTTGTGCTGCGCTGATGGTGAGCGATCCCGTTTTGTTGGGCCTGAAGTCGTACGATCGATGGGCAGCAGAACAGCGAGAAGCAATTCCGCCATGGTCGGCAAGAAATGGAAGCTTGTTGTGCTGGTACTCTCCCATTTCAGTTCATGATTTGTGAGTGGATGCTGAGCAATTCACATTGCTTCATCCATCAGTGCTCTGTCTATGTTGTCTGCGTGTGTTGATTGCACTGCACTGTGTTGATGCCAAAATGTGAGGACGCAGGCATGTGACTGGGAGGAAACTGTCAATGCCAAACACTCGCGTCAACGGAAAGTGCGTTTATGCCTCGTTGGCATAAGTGGAAGTCATTGGCGCGTTCCTAAATGTGCCCAACAGTTCCACGACCAGAAGATACTCTATGTTCGAACCCGCGCTGGCGCAACATCACGAAAGAGATGCGCGCAGCAACACGATGCGTGGTTGCGTAACGCGGACAACAGCCACGACAGCAACAAGACGACGAAGCAGAGAGCAAGAAACAGAGAGGAAGAAACAGAGAGGCACAACTGCACCAAGAACAACACGAACGCAGCGCACACAAGACGGTGCAACAACAACAACAACATCCGAGCAAAGACAAAGCGACGAAAGCCAACCGACAAGACCGCCTCTCTGTCTGCATTGAGATTGATTACCTCTCTCTCTCTCTCTCTCTGCACAACTCGGGACAAAGAAAGGCAACTCAGAAGCAATAACGATAACAACAACAACAGCATCCAAAGTATCTCCGTGCGAGCTGCGTGAAAAGGTTGCAATTGGACGTGCATGTCTTGGATGCGATAGGACCTCCAACAAGTGAAGCCACCCAAGATCGCTCAGAACAATTGGCAGCAACCAAGGCCAAACAATCCATTGGGACGCCGAGGCCTTTGAAACGAAGCAGAGACAAGAGGCAATCAAAGAGGCAAGGCAAGGTATCCAGCTGACAGACTCCACTGATCCATCACATCCACACCCACCATCACAGCACACCCACCATTGCATTACATCACAAGCGAACAAAAGGAGAGTGAAGAACGGAGAAACACACACAAAGAACACATCGTAGCTCGTCTAATACTACCCAACGCTCCACCCATTGAGTGACTCGTACGCGCAGACTAGCAACAGCAAAGCATGACAAAAGCAATGATGACCTGCAGGAGCTTCCCAGCTGGCAGCGACGATGTCATCCACCATGGCGCCTCCTCTGCTGATGCTGCCACCACCTCTGCTTCAGGAGGAGGACCATCATCACCATGGACGGAAGAGGACGGCACGGCCATTCTCACAACCAGCAACGGCATCATGCTGTCGCCTCTCTCGCAGCAGCGCCGCAGACGCTCCACCCTGCGCAACTGCTTCTTCGGCATCTCCTCTCCCCTCGTTTGCGACAATGACGATGACAACGACAGTCGCAGTCAAAGCCACAGCCATCACAGCCTCAACAACGGCCTCAACAACAGCCATCATGACAACAGAACGCGACCAACCAGCAGCAGCAGCCGCCGCAAGACCTTGAGTGCAACCAGACGATCGTTGCGCAACAGGGTCTTCCTCTCGCCCAAACGAACGGCGGCCGACGTCATCGCATCGCGGGGCAGGCCGCTGTCGTCGCCCGTCTCCGCGCCCACGACGTCCCTCCTCTTCTCCACGACGTCCTCCTTCCTGCTGCCACCACCGCCGTTGTCGCAGCATCAACCCAATCCGCAAGATGATTGTCTCCTCTCATCCATGATATCGCAGGACTCGCCACCGCGCAACAAACCAGCACCGTTGCGCCGACAGCTGCAACGTCAATCATCGATGAGACGACCGGGACACCTGCAACGACAATCATCGACCGTCTCCTTCAGCGATCAGATCACCGTCAACCTCATTCCCAAGTTGGACGAGCAGGATCGCAGGGAATTTTTCTACATTCCCACCGAGCTCGATGATTTTCGGCAGGAGTATTACGAGGAGCAGCTCGAGGAATTGGGGTACGAGGAGATCGTCATTGAAGAAGATGATGATGAAACCTATTACGATGATGATGAATTCATGCTCGATAAGGTCTACGTCGACGATGAGGGGTATTACGTGTACGAGGAGGTCATCATTGAGGATTGATGGCGTTGCGTCGCGTCAGGTTAGAGCAGAGATCAATTAATAAATCATAAAGACTATTCTATTCTATGCATTCATCATACTTCCACACCTCTCTGGAGAGTTCTTGGATGCCGATCAGTCTCTCGAAGCACATAATACAGCGCCGAGGATTCGACTGATCGTGGTGACCAAGGAGATGATCAGCCGAAGCGCATCAACACGATATTCGACACTTCTCACCATGACGTTGATCCGCAACTCAATTCTCGTATACTCCAATTCATTTCAGCACAGGAACCCACAACAGGGATGCACCAAGCTGCTTGCGCTACAATTCCATTCGCTATACTCTAAACTCTATGGATACCATTCAAGTTTACGTTCCTCATTATCATATCATGTTGTATTGTATGTAGACCACTCTACCGTACCGATCTCTCGCATTGCGCTGTTAGTTAGTTGTACACCATGTACTTGGGCGTGGAGGAGAACTTCTTGTAGCCCTTCACGACCTTGTTGACGGAATCCAAAAAGTCCTTCTCGCTCACGGACTTGCGTCGTGCTCGGATGGCGAACATACCGGCCTCGGTGCACACGGACCGCAGCTCGGCGCCTGTCGTGTTGGGGCACAGCCGGGCCACCAGCTCGAATCGGATGTCCCTGTCGCAGTTCATTCGCTTCGAGTGGATCTTCAGGATGTGCCCGCGGCCCTCCAGATCGGGCAGGGCGAATTCGACCTTGCGGTCCAGACGTCCGGGACGCAGCAGGGCGGGGTCCAGAGTGTCGGGACGATTCGTGGCCATCAGCACCTTGATGTTACCTCTGGCATCGAAACCATCCAGCTCCGTGACGATCTGAAGCATCGTACGCTGGACCTCGTTGTCGGATCCGTTGTCGTCGCTGCCTCCACGCGCACCGCCGATGGCGTCCACCTCATCGAAGAAGACGATGCAGGCGCGCTTCGATCGGGCCATGGTGAACAGCTCGCGGACCATGCGCGCACCCTCTCCGACGTACTTCTGCACCAGTTCGGATCCGATCACGCGGATGAAGCAGGCGTCGGTGCGGTTGGCCACAGCGCGGGCACTCAGCGTCTTTCCCGTCCCCGGTGGTCCGAACAGCAGGATGCCCTTCGGCGGGTCGATGCCCAGGGTGACAAATCGTTCCGGATGCAGCAGCGGCGTTTCCAGGACCTCGCGGAGCTTCTCCATGGCGTCCTTGGCGCCACCGACGTCATCGTACGTGACATCTGGCTTGTCCTCCACCGTCATCAACGACACGGTGGGATCGATCTTCGGTGGCAGCGGGATCTGGATGCTGTACTTGGATCGGTCGACGCCAACGCGCATTCCCTCTTCGATGTCCGTCGGTGCCACCTTCTCACCCAGGCCAACCACGAACTTGGCGATCTGCTTGACGTTGATCACGTACTTGTTGCCCGTACCTGCGGACGACTGGTTGTTGGCAAAGTTGTTGCCGCCACCACCGGAACCGCCGGAGTCGTTGGAATCGCCAGCGATGATCTTCGTGCATCGGGCCACCTGCAACGGCGCCTCCTCGGACATCATCTGCTTGTCGCCCACGAGATCCCACATGCTGGGCGGGCTGAGACCGGTGTCGCTCTCCTTGATCCCAATCAGGTCCTTCACGGTCTGCTGGTGCTTCTTGATCTCCTCCTCCAGAGTCTTGATGGAGGTGGAGTACGGTCCCAAACCGTACGACTTCAGCAGGGCGATATCGCCCTCATCGAGCGGTGGTGGGGCGTCGTCCTCCTTCTCCTGCGCAGTTGATCCAAACATGAGATGGGACATTGAATGCAGTAGATTGGAGTATTGGATGCAGAAGGCGGAGCAGCGGATTGGATGGAGCGATGTTGAAAGCAGCGGTCAGTGCACGAACAGCCACACAAGCACGATGCACACATTGCATGTGAGACACACCCATGATGCATCGAAACAAAGGAAAGCAGCGCCTCGTGATGAGATTGAGTGACACAACAGATGATGAGGCAAACACCGGAACCGTCGCATCGTCTGACAACGCTCTTCGTTGGAGTGGAGCAGAAGCCTCCACTCAGTTCTGTCCCTGATTCTGCAATTGGTTCCGTCGTTGGCTTCGTCGTTGGCTCTGTTGGTATCCTTTCGACTCACCTCGTCATAATCATTGCGGTTGCTCGTTTGGCATTCTCCGGCGCTCATGGTGAATGTTCAATTGGTTGCTTGTCTCTGTTGCTTGTCTCTATTGCTTGTCTTCTGCTGTTGATCGTCAAGAGGTATCCAAATTGAAGGAAGCCGCTCTCGTCTTTTGTGTGTTTGGGTTGATCGCGGCAGGAACGACGGCGTTCTGTTTTGGGTTGTGTCATGGTCGACCTCTCCCAACGAAGAAACGCCCCAACACAAAAAGACAAACAACGAAACGAATCGAAAAACTATAGTCGAATGAGTCAAGTAGGAATAGGCTTTACATTCGAATGTAGGTGTATTGCTTGATTTGCACGTGTTGTGATAGTGCACGCACGAGTATCACCAATACCCACATGTGCCATGACTCGCACGTATTCCAGAGAGCAGCTGTCGCCACTGATGCTCCACCTTAACGTGCATGCAATAGGTAGTGTGCTTGAGTATAGAGTATTGAGTATACAATTATTCTCTGGAGAGAGTACTTTGTTCTGCTTCGCTCTATTACGTACTTGTGCTTGCTCTCTCTGCAGAGAGCCTCCTTGCAGGAGCACTCGCACGGGCGCACCACCTCCTAAAACATATCATCTTCCAACCCTCTCAGATAATCGCCGATGTCGGCCTGATGCAGAACCACGTTGGCTGTCGGCTCTAACGACTGGCAGTGCAGGGTGGCTTGGGCCGCAACACCGAATCCCAAGGCAATGTCGCTCATATTGTACACTACGACACCGGCATATTGAGGCGTGTCTTCTGTCATGCGTGCCAGGCCGGATTTGGGAATGTGGTTGCCGTACAGAAATGACATCTCCGCGCTTGGTTTGACCCAGACCTTGTACTGGAACAATGTGGAGTGCAGATTGAGTGGAGTAAGACCGAAATGTGAAGTTGTGTGAGGAACAAAGTGAATGCGAGGATAATAATGTGAGACTACGGATATCATACACAAACAGATGATGTTGCGTCAGCGGCGTTGTTGTGATGCCTTGCGATCTTGTATTTGGCAGAATAATAATCTTCCTGAAAATGCGTCTGCCAGAGCAAGCACAGCTTGTAATCACTGCAGCCATCTTGCGATTGCAATGCGCTGTATCCGTCTTCGAAGCGATGCCAAAGGCCTCCATTCATGAATGCACTCCATTCTCATTCCCTTTGCCTTCTTCCTCTTGTGAGTGACAACTATTGCAATGATATCACTCCCAACCTCCAACTCTCCAATAAGGCCTCGATACCACACACGCACACAGTCACACACACGCATACTCGTACCTTGGCGTACTGCGATAGATATTCGATGGCTGTGACGTGCAAGCGGAACTTGCCGCTCTTTGTGAACTTTCCCAGACAGGTGCCAACATGCAGCGTGTTGTCCCTGTGGATCATGGTGGATGCCTTGAGCAGAGATTCACTGATGTAGTACACGCGATCCTTGAGCAACCGGAAGCAATGCCGTTCGTCACTGCGGTTGATCAATTTCTCAATGTTCTTGCCGATGTATTCCGATAATTTCAGGAATAACGTCTTGGTCTCGTCTTCTGTGAGCGGTCTCATGGTTGTCGCTGATTGTTGCTGTTGCTGTTCCTATAGGCGCTGGTGTTGCTGGTGTTGCTGCGTACTGGCTTGGTTATCCGCGTGTCTCGGCCTCTGCTTGTTGCGTGCGAGCTGTTTGACGTCGCTGGAGCCTGATGTCTGCTTGATGGATCGATGGATGAGTGGTCGCAGAAGGTGTGGCGTGTGCGGATAAAGAACAAGAAGGTAACAGTGGATTGACGCGGAAGCTGATTCTCAGGTGCGATTCCAGTTGACGTGACGCTTCACTTGCCAAAGTCGCTTCGGTTGATGATCGATGCGGGATGAGCGTACATGCGGGTGGAGTATGCAAGTATTGTGTTGTCGCAGTCGGCAGCTCGTTGGTTGCAGCGTGTTGTTGTTTTCTTCGGTGTGAGACGAACGACGCAGAATCGTTCCTTTCGATTTTTGGCGCCATGGTCGATTGGTTTGCGGGAACGAGCGTCTGTCCGTCACAACAAGTTCAAATCCGCATTGAGTCCAAGGGGTCGATTATGCACAAGACAGTTGATCGCAGACACATGGCGAAATCGCTCTCCGGCACCAAGGTGACAGGTTCGGCAATGACCCAACGACCATGATGGCAACCATGTTTGAGTCTGCACAACATCAAGAACTGCACCATAGCAGCTTCCTGGAGCATACTTGAGTACGATCTATTACATAATATTATATTATATTATATTACATTATACAAATACCATGGTGAACAACAACGGAAACGGCGCTGCCGTAACGCCAACACGGGACGTGAATCACAACGCGACAACCGCAATGGGCGACCGCCGCTTCTCCGCGCTGTCACGACGCAGCACGATCGGCGGCGACCCCGGCCGAGGCCACGCGCCGCAGGAGCTGGTGCGTCCCATGATCTACCGCTACACGTGCCGCGGAAAGCTGTCGCTGAGCAACCAGAAGGAGGAGCTGCTGCGCACGACCGGTGCCTGCCGCGGCGTCGCTTCGCAATTGGAGCTGGTGGACATCTGGAAGACGGTGCCACGTGAGCAGGCCATCCAGGTCTTCTCGCAGCAGATCGCGGCGCAGAATCCCTCCACGAACGATGGTGAGGATGTGCCGGCGGAGCAGGCCTTGCAGACGGCGATGGAGACACAAGTGCTCGTGTATCCGGAAGGCATGGCCGGGTCTTGGCAAGTGGATGGCGAGGATGGTGCTGCGGATAGTGGCAGTGGTGCGGATGGCAAGGACAAACATGGTGATGGGAATGGTAGCCAACAGCGCAACGATACGGCTGAAACAGATGAGATAGAGAGCGACGCGGAGTCACCCCACTCGCTGAATCACAACCTGAAGAACAAATCGAACAAGGCGACCAATGCCATGATGGCGTCCAACTCGCCGACCAACACGTCCGTGCTGTTCCCAGCTCAGGATTGGGATTGCTACGGATCCACGCGCGTTGATTTGCTGGTCCTGCGCAGCGCCGATGGTAAATCGCCGGACGTCAACATGAATCTCAACCCAAGTGCGAATGCCCGTGGTCAGAACAGCCGCGAGGATCCTTCGTTGAGCCGCAGAGGATTGAACAACGAGGAAAGCATCGCTGCGGTGGCTCCCTACACATCGACAGGCGTCAGCGTGCGGGACATCTCGCACAAAGGTTGGGCATCGTCCAGACTGCGGGATCGCATCATCACGCTGCAATTGGGCGTGCTGGAAGTGATTTACCAGCAGGTGGTGGAGGATATTTCGGAAAACGAGTACGAAGAAAACAACAGCACCAACAAGAGCGACGGCCCCAAATCCGCAGACGACCGGACCAGCAGCAGCACGAAGGAATCGCAATCCAGCAACGACAAGCAGATGACCTTCCCGTCCAGATTCCGCAACAGCGCCGGCAAGATCCTGCATCACATGCAGTTCAACGCGAAGCTGCTGCGCGACAGCGTGCGGGAGGACTTCTCGGGTCGTACCTACGCGGCAGGCAAACGCATCGTCGACAAGTTCGGATCGACGGCGGAGAACATGAACAAGTTCGCTCTCAAGATCATCTATCAGACGACCGGGTTCTTTGGGGATGATGACGAAGATGGTGGTGGCGGCAGTAGTAGAAGAGGAGGAGGTTGGTGAGGTTGGTGATGTTGGTGAAGAAGAACACTATGGGTGAGGTCAAGCATGCTCTCTCTCGCTCTCTGGAGAGAAAGAGAGAGAAGAGTAGTAGTCTCAGGTCGTAGATATCCTCCGAGTATTGAGTAGAGCATTCCCATGGTTGATTGGTTGCCTCCCCCTCTCTCTCAACCAGAGCGGCTTCACTGACTCAACGCAGCGAGGAAGAAGGAAGGAAGAAGGACAGCGAGAGAGCAAGCGGGAGATACTCATGTGTCGAGAGAGAATGCACGATTGGGAAAGACACGACTCCTCCTCCGCGATCTCGAGACATTGCGGATGCGATGATGCGCTCACGAACGAGAAGCCGACAGACAAGATCAACCGAAATAACCGTTCTGACAAGAAACCGTTGCGACAGTTTCGAGAAGCCCAAGTCTTGGCAATCCCGAAGCCCTCGCGGCACACCGTGCCAAATTTGCCAATCCGCGCCAGCACGTCCATCCAGGCACGACACGCACTAAGCCAATATTGTCGAGGATGTCACGCTTTTGGCGCTCACGTGAAAAGATTCGAGTGTCACATTTCTGTTGGTGGGTGTGGTCCCAGTTCACACACGACAGCCGATAATTAGTGAGAGCGCTTACCCTCCGTGGTCTTTGATGTGGAGAAGTGGAGAAAGAGGAAGGTTTGGCGTGTCACTCCTGCGGTTGCGATTTGTTCTTCGTTGCTTCTGTTGGGAGACGACATTGGTCGGCACAAGGAACACAACTGAGTACCCTCCATCATATAATACGATACCACTATCGTACTATCATACTATTACATTATATAGTAGTCGTAGAGAGTTGAAGAGGATGCAGAGAATGATGAACCATCACCCCCAACGACAAGGATGGAAGGTGGCCCTCGTGAGCTGCCTGTTCTTCTGCTCAGCTTACTGCACTGTCGTCCTCCTCGAGTCAGGCCACCAGTCTCAGCAACAATCTCAGCAACAATCTCAGCAGCAGTCTCAACTGGAGCAAGATGCATCCCAGACCACGGACAAGAGCATTCCCTCCGAGGTCCCCAGATGGCAGCATGATGCAACGCAGGCCATAGTTGATGCAGTTCAGCAGCAACATGCGCCCTCGCTTGTGCTCTCCCAGGCTTCCGCTGCACGTCTGTCTGATTCCGTAACATCGCTGGACTGCGGCGATCACAGCAGCTGTGGCCACAGCATCCATCAGCCACAACCGCAACAGTGTCCACAGCATTCCAATGCGACCATCGCGAGTCCCAACAATGACGACACCGACTCCAGCCAACACAGCGCACCGCGCGATCTGAATCGTCAGCAGATCATCGACATGTTCCAAACCAGCATGATCTCGCAGATCAATCCGCACACCAAGTTCTGGAATCTCATGGTGGCCTCCGATCAGGATCGGCGACCGTCGCTGGCGGGGCGGCGCGAGGAATGGACGATGGATGGGACCATCCATCAGGCGCAGCGCTTGCCGCATTTGGAGCACCAGGCTGCGTGGTCGGCCTTTGATTCCATCAAGCAGGGAGCGCAAGATAAGAAACAGCAGCAGACAGAGGAGCAACAAGAGACCGCGGATGTGAACAACGATGATCGCATCATCTGGGACAACGAGCAGGACGTGGACACGTACCTCAATCACCTCATACACAACTGCGGCCAAGCCTTCAACGCCGACACGCACCCGCTCTTCCAGGAACAGTGCTGGGACTCCTTGCGCCATCTCGTCCAAGCCCCGCGATGCACGACGCAGCTCGATTCCACCTACACGTGCGACGGCGACGTCACGGATGCCATCCACGTCAATGCCACCGGCACGGTGCCTGCATCCCAACTCGCATCGCGGCAAACCATCACTGCGAACGACCTCATCCGACACCATTTCGACGCCGCGTCCATCAACGTTGCCATCGTCGGCGCTGGTCCATCCGGACTCTTCCTCGCCAACATCCTCTCCTACCTCACCAACGTGAAAGTCGTCGTCTTCGAAAAGCGCACGACGCAACCGCATCGCAAGAAACCCTACAGCCGCGATTGGCTCACGGAGCTTCCCATCCATCTCTTTGAGAATGGCGATCCAAGGATCGTCCAATTCCTCGAGGCAATCTTCAATGTTCCGTGCCACTGGAGTGAGCAGCAGGCTGCTGCAGACTACGTCGATGAGCATGAGACGGATGACGCGTATCTCTACGATGAGTACGAAGGCGAGACATACCTCGACGACTATGATTACTGGTACGGCAGCGATGACGACGATGCGGAATTTGATGCAGAGGATGACTACGAGTACTTTGCGGAACTGGACGACCAGTTGGTTGATGCAGAGCGCACATTTGGTGACAGCGAAACGCAAGCAATAGTCGGAGCCACACAAGATGAGGAAGACCAAGGCGAGTATGATGGCGATGAGTATGCGTACGCAGATGCATACGAAGAAGAAGAGGAGTATGATGAGTACGAGTACGACTACACGTCCGCGTACGCATACGCGTACGAAGGAGACGAGGAGAGGGAGCAAGAGTACGATGCATCCGAATATTATGCCGAAGAAGAACTGGTCGATGCAGGATACACAACCGACGATCAAGCTGAAGCAGTAGCAGTCTCAACTCGACAAGATGACGAAGAGGAAGAGTATGATGGTATTGACGAGTACGCATATGCATACGCATACGCATACGCATACGGAGACGACGACGACGACGAGGAGGAGGAAGAGTACGGTGCCAACGACTATTCCGGTGAAGTGGAAGAAGGCTTGGTCGATATGGAGGACATGCTCGACGAAGCAACAGGCGTAGCAGTCGCGGCCGAAGAGGATAACAATGATGACGACGACGATGATGAATACGCATACGCCTCCGCATACACATACGCATCCGAAGAAGTAGAAGATGATGAAGAGGAGGGTGATCTCGATGCTTATGATTATTCAGCAGACGGCGCCGAGGAGGAAGACGTCGATGACTTCGAATATGATGGATACGAATACGACGGCTACGATTACTTCTATGCCGGCGAGGGCGCAACCGGGTGGGAGACAGACGAGATGGATGCATTGCTGGACGCAGTACCCGAAGACGAATCCTACATGAAAGGGAGGGCGATGATGAGCTGCCATATGTACGATTGCTCCGAAATCGTACCAGAATGCGTGCGGGAAGGACATGACCAGTACTCCTCCCTGCCGATCATGATCCACGAGACCTTGCTCATGCTCTCCAACCGAGACCGCGGGGTCAAGCTCATTTACGACGACTTCAACAACTACAAGGACGTTCTCGCATCCGTATCCAACCTCATCGTCTTCGACGCATCAGGTCATCGTTTGGATACACTGGAGCGAGTCCCCGTGTCCACTGCAGCAGTCGAAGCAGAAGCGGAGACCTGGGGATGGGCAACGAGGCTCGGGAAGCCAAACGAGACCGCAAAACTAGCCACCACAGAAACGGAAAATGCCAAGAAGACTGCGGTATTGCGAGCGAGAGTTCGGCAGGAGCAACGACGAGCGGAACATGGATTCAATCCCATCGTGTCCACCTGGAATGGAACCTTCGGTCACGAACACGAGGAGTGGAATCGAGTTGAACTGCAAAACAATTTCGTCCACGAACTGGACATCCAGGCACTCGACGAGGACAACGCCACTATCCGTGTCGCGCAATACGAATCCCCCCAGGGATCGCTGCTGTACCCCGTCACGAAGGACACGAACGAACCCTTCGTCCTTCACATGCTCAAGCTCAACGACTTCCAGCGAACGAGAGGCTGCGTGGGGCTCCACTTCAACCTCGTGACGGCCATGGTCGACATCATGCTCTCGCAGCATCCATTCTGCACACGCTGTGCGGAGAAATTCGACACGGCCTGCTTCATGATATGCCGGCAGGCCTGGGGCTGGGACGTGATGGAGAGGTACCGCCAGGACATCGCACTGAGAATGAATCGCGACCCGCCAGGCTTTGCCACCATGGTCGCCGTGCTAACCCTCACCGCGGAGCAGCGCGACGTCCTCATGTACCTCACCAAGGGCGGCCGCACGACCATGCCGCTGGCGGCGCTGCCCTTGGAGTCGATGGGATATGATCCCGTCCTGCGCAAGAACAACCTGATCCACGCGCTGCGATTCCTCGCCCGACACGGCGGGACGAACTTTCCCATCCTGTCCGTATTCACGTACACACCGTACATGTACGCCGATCCGCTGGTCCCGACGACGGCGGTGACAGATGGCCGTATCGGTGATGCGCCGTTGCTGAGGGTGGGCGATTCCATGTGGTCCGGCAATCCCAACTGGGGCAACGGCCTCTCCATGCATCTCTCGGCGATGCATCGCTTTGGATACCTTCTGTGGGAGGCGATCGGTCAGTATTAGAGTCGAATACTCGCACTGCTCAAGTTACCCTTCGTGCATGAGGTTGGGGAGGATGATCCGGCATTCATGCGGCATCCCATCCACTCGCGTGGAGGAAACATGTGAATTCACTACACTTCGCTCCATCGCGAACCTCAAAGCGTTCCTCGTAGAGACGGGTGCGAGGTATGGTAGTCACAGCCCGGTAGTGAACGACATGAGAATGCCTGGGGCTGGTCACAACTTTGGTGAGCGTTTCGAGCCAACCAGGCATCGAATCCGAACATGTTCAGTACGTGTAGGCGAGTAGAACAAAGTACATTCACAAGAGTGTATTCAGACCAACATAATATTTGCGTTGGCTGTGGTAAGCGGGTACAATTAGAAGAGGACTGCATGGAGGCGGCTCCTTTCAGGTACAGGTGTTGTATGTAAACGTGAGACTCAATACCGCTGACTTGCTGTCCGTTCGCTTACGCATCTGAAATACAACCACTTCGCCTCACTCGTGCCAGTACGAGTGCGACGTTGTCATCCAAGTTTGGGAACTGCTCGTGCATCATCATCACACTGCTCAGCAAAGGGTCCAACTTGTCCGAAGAGGGGACTTGTTGCAGACTCGAATACTCCTCGCCAAAACCACGAACTTACGTACGAGTATAGCGGCAGCAATCTCTAAAGTTCCTCAAGACGATGTTGCAGTGCATCATCCACCCGCACAATACCTGTATTGCACGTATGCGAGAGTGTGTTTTACCACGCTCACCTCATCAACTTCAAATCCACCTAATCGCAATGAGGGTGATGTCATCACAGAACATTGAACATATGATTCTATCCTTGCAAACAGAGAGACTCGTTGCGCGCTTGGAAAAGGATCGAAGTGGGATGGTTTGGTTGTTGCATACAGCATCGTGTGTTCTCCCCTTCTGCGTCGACACAAGCCGCGAACGTGTGTGGGCGACATTGGTGTTCGCAGAACTCCACTTGGTCCATAGTAGTACGCGTACTCGGAGGACATCAGAGGAGTTGCAGTGACTGGTCGCGTGGATTGTTCTCTTCTGTTTCGAAAATGTGTTGCGAGTCGAAGCAATGGAGGCCTGTTCGTCCGCGAAGCGGGGTGATAAATGTCGGTCACGAGATGGGGAACGATTTCTTGTCTGCGGCGAGGGACAAGATATCTTTGGAGCGGAACTGCTCCTTCCCTGTACTCGAACGAAGCCTTCTGTGCCATGACCCACAACTTTCTTGATTGGTAACGGGAGAGAGAGAGAGAGCAGATTGTTAGTGCCAACTGCTGACATCTCTTCTAATTCCGCCTGCGTCAGCATCTGGAACAACCGGGTGATGAGAATCTCCTTTTCCGAAGAACGAGGACACACAACTGTGAGCTGCGGCAACTCTGGGGAGAGGGTGGCGGGTGAATTTGAGCAATGAGAGCAAACCACCTCCAATCTATTCTCTGGTGCATTGCGCAAAGGAGCAAAAGTGCCGGCAGGTGATAGCGCTGACCATGGGCGCACAACAACTGTATTCGCACCATAGCTGGCAATAGTGGCAGGGGTGTCCTCGCATGTGGAGCGGAGTCATGTGCCATGGAGTGTGGCGGAGCATGACTGAGGACTTGCTCGCGAACGGATAACACAAGTTTATCGTGATGCATTGCGCATCTGGTGATAGCCGGTGTGGGGAAATAGACATCGAAGCTATGTCCTGCTGAGAGTCAATGGCCTCACTAGGAGATGGTGGTGTCCGTTTGGAACAGGCGAAGGGACAGTTCCTTGCTTCCTGCTGCAAAGACGAAGAAGATATGGTGTCCGGCGAATCCGAGAAGCGCTCAGGCCGCCACCTCTGATGGAAAAAGCGAAGTTGTGATACGGGATGAGCGACTACCAGGCGATGCAGAACGCCTTATAGTGCACCGATGCGAACACACAACGCTGTCGACGTTGAAGCCGGATAATTGATTGGATCACAGTGATGCCCATCCGATTGAATCAAGGACATGTTGGGCTGATCGTGGATGACTGATTGTGTTGCCACTCCCGCCCTTGCGCACGATTTCACGAGGACGGCAATGGGCGTGTTCACGATAGCGCAACATTGGACACAACCACCGAATCAAGCGTGACGAACAAATCGCTCTTGTCCTCTCTGTGCAAGATCGGTCTTGTCGGCTTCCTTTGACATCGGTTGCTCAACGGGAAACGCTCGTGCTTGGCCCCCAGCATCATCCAACAACTGCAATGATCTGCTCATAAAACGCGCACAAGTCAACCGCCAACCACAACACAACCAACGCCACTACAAGCTTCACCATTCCACAAGACCATACCACACCAAACCCAACACAAGTACGCACACAAACAAACACACAAGATGGACTGCCAACAGATGGAAGGAACGCTGATGTGCATCGTCGAACAGATCAACTCGGGCGTCGATACGCTTGCTGCAGGAGATGTCAGCACAGCCAACCGCAAGTTCGCATCGACGCTGAAGCTGGTCAAGACATCGCTCCGTTCCTGGAATGCAATCCACCAATACCGGCAGCATCTGAGCCAACGACATCAGATGGCCATCCCCGCGCATGAATCGGCCGTTGCACCGGTGCCTTTCGCTCTGAACCCCGCTCTGATCGCCAAGGGCCCCACCGCGGTGTCGGACGGCCTGTCGCCCTACCTCAGCTGCCGCAAGGTCCACCGCATCCTCGCGCAGTCGAAACAAATCGATGCCACGCCATGCACAGAATCATCCGCGATGAAAGATGACACTCAAGACATCATCTGGTCCTCGGAAACTACCCTGCATTGCCTCTCGAGCGTCCTCGTCTTCAACATCGCCGTCCTGTACCACATCCGAGCCATGCAAGCCACCCAGGGCGACGAATGCGACGTCGCCATCCAGCGTGCCGTCCAGTTGTACCACAAGGCCGATAGCCTCTTCGCCACGTCCACCCCGCACAACCAGCACCAGGATGTGGCGAGGTACCTGGGCATCTGGAACAACCTGGCGCACATCTACGGCAGCATGCTCAACGATCATGACATCGCCACGCAGTGCAGCCAGCAGATCCTGCAGGTCCTGTCGCAGCTTTCAACCTCGCAAACCTCAATGCCGTTCGGCAACGATGGCGAGCTGGAGATCTTCTACGAGCACGTATCCTGGATGATCATCGGCGGAGATCTGGCACCTGCGGCAGCCGCCGCGGCGTGAGCCCCTCCCCCCATCTACCACAGCCCCTCAATTTTGAACAAACCAACACAATCTTGTAAATATTTCAAGCAACAAGTTTCCGCTACCCATATCATACCATAAGACTTGCTAGCTACTCCACTCTAATTGTGGCATAGTCGTACGTAGTGTAGTGTAGTGTAGTGCTGCTGTTGCTCTCTCTCTCTCTCTGGAGGAAGAGAGTCCTCCGCGAAGAGTGTTTCATGTTCATGTTCAGATACAGGGAAGCAAAGAGGAACGGCCAACTGTGCGTTCGGCGATGTTGCTGCGTTCGTCATTGGGTCCAGCAATGGTGGCAGGGGAATGGACGTTCAGTGGAGGGATGCAACTCTTCGGTTGCATTGTCGTAGCTCGTACTTGGAAGTGACGAGATGACATCAACCGATGGATAATAGCGCTCCTGGGCGAACGATCCAAGAAAAGCAAATGGGCAAATCGATGGAAGAACGGGACTGTCCCACTTTTGGCAAAACGGTAATGCGGAGAGGGTGCAGGGCCGCTGACCGAAAAATGAACCTCCAGCAGCTTGACTCGCAACCGAGATGTAGTATGTAAGAGCCAAGTGTATTGCGCATTGCCACGGAAGCAAAGCGCATACGACGCTGGCGCGCTAGTTTGAATGCCGGACGAGCTACGCCCACAAGTGCTTTGCATGCTCTCCAGAGTGCGCGAGTGCCGTATTCTGCTGATGCTGTACCCGCACAGCACGGTACTCCCCAAGTGCTTGTCCGATACTCTGATCTGCACTGGTCATGGGTTCGCCGATGCCTTGAACGAATGCACAAGCCCACAACGAGAGAAGCCAAGAGGCCCTTGTTCTGGTGGGGATCAATTCTCCCCTGGCCTGTTGTGCCAAATTACTCATCCGCGAAGCGCAGGCCAATGACACTCGCACGACAAGAGTCGCAACGAGACGATGCTACTGCGCACATAGCCACCGCTGTCAATATTATGATGATGATGATGGCTGCTGTACGTACATGTCATACGTCCGGACGGTAGCCACACGAGTGATTGCACACATCCTCGCGAGATTGCTGTCAGCGCTGGTTTTGCGGCTCTGCTCCAACTCGGTGGAACTTGGGATGTTTGAATACCTGGTTCGTCACTGCAGCCTTGGGATCCATCCGTTGCCCCCGGGTCCTGCTGTTCCATGGAACAACGGATTCATAGATCTGGAGAGTCTTGCGTCGCCTCAAAGATCCATGAGCTCGTGTGCATACTCATCCCCAAATGTGTTCCTGTGATCTTGCATCTGCGACTTTCATTCATTGTCGCCTGAAGGTGTTTGGTTGCGTGCATTTGGAAGCGACACAGAGTCGCGAAATGGAGATCCAATCGCACATGTAATAGCGCGAAATTGCAGCTTCTGCCCGGAGACCAAGTGGAGCAGAACATCTTGCTCGATGTTGTGCGATGCTGCAGCGCAGTGACCTAGAAACGTCATGGATCTTGTTTTCTTCATCAGTAATGCAAGTATCCGGATCTTCTCGCGTATTTTTTCTGTCGATTCGGGTCGTTGGCCATTGCCGTGCGCATCAATGATCCCTTTTCCCAGTAGCTATCGTGCTGCCGGCCCAGGATCTCATGGGAGAAAGTGAGGCTGCGCGCACACACAAAACATACAATGCCAGAACAGTTACCATACGTATGGCCAAAGGTGACGCATCGCATGATACAATTGTGAGTTTGGAGAAACGCGGTTTGAATCGATACGTATGAGTCGGCAAACAATCCCACCATCAGCGCCACCCGTCATCTACCTGCCCACTGTCACACGCACACACGCGAACACACACACACAATACCTTACCAATTCTCCATGGACGTGATGGACGATGCCACTGCTCCGCAAGACTCGTCGATTTCGCAGCACACGCTGTGCCCGTCGACGCTGAAGAACGGAACGAGGGAGTTGTACCGCGCTGTCGCCAGGTACCAGGAAACCTTGCCAAAGCGCGACCCCAGATGCCCCACGAAGGCCTGACCATGGCTGAGATGCCACATGTCGGCGAAGGCGGACTCTCCGAGGTGCCGGTGATTGTCCTCGGCGCCCTCGACGTACCCTTGGTACTTGAAGGTATCGCGCGAGACCTCGATGACCTTCCAGGTGATGCGGTTGTACAGGTCGGGCTCGTCTGTTCGAATTTCCGTGAGCAGATGTTCCGCGTAATCCGTGGACAGGTAGACCTCGAGCGGTCGTTGCACCTTGTCTTCGATGCGTTCCAGGCTGTCCAGGTACACGCGCGTGGCATAGCACATGCGACGTCCGGAGGTCTGCGGCACGGAATCCAACGGCGATGCCTTGGGCTCGAAGCGATGGCGTTTCTTGTGACCGCATGAATCCGCTCGCCGGAGATGCATGCTGACGGGGAATGCCTTGCGATTGGGACCGTGCCTGCTCGTCTGAGCTGCGATGGTCTTGACGTGGTCGTCATAGAACTGTTGCGTCCCAGCGCGTCGGTTGTACCGGATGAGAATGATGTGGCAGAACACCAGCAGGTCCGCCATCGGAGAGACGGTGTTCTTGGTCGAGTTGGGATTGGTCTTCACGTCGATCCACATCCTGCGACCTTGGACTGCGGACATGTAGTCCCGCACATCGGTGTACGCCAGTTGCATCATTTCGTGGAACTGCTTTGCGTTAATAAGATCCGAGCAACCAAGCGCCAACAGTGATGGATGCGCCGCCGCCGCCGACAGCGATCGCAATTGCGAGGGCAGGTCAGAACCCTCTCTCTCGTCTGCATCTTCATTCTCCGCCGTCTGCTGCTGTGTTGCATTCGCGTCTGCATCTCCGTTTGTACTTCCCACAGCTCTTGCGTCCGCCGTAATCCCCGCTGCCGGCCACGAGAGCTGTTCCATGGGCTCGAATTGTTCCTCCGCATCCCAATCTCGAAAGAAGCAGCTCTTGCCCACCAACGTGCGCCCCAGTGGATTGGACGTGCTATTGGCGTGACACTCGGGATGAAAGAGCTCATCGGCGAAGCTATTGCGCGTCCCGTACCGCACCTGCATCGGTCTGCGCTGCGTGAAATGCTGCCACGACGTGATGCCCAGGTACTGCATCCCCTTGCCCGGTGGCGTGACGAGGCCGACGGGACCGAATTGATTGGTTCCGGTCGACACGATGTTGCCGAAGGATCGGATTGCGATGCGCGTCGCGATGCCCATCATGACCTGGCGTCGCTGCTGGTTGGTGAGCACGTAGGACAGCGAGATCTCCTCGCCATCGTGCAGGACGGTGTACGACGCGTCATCCGTGTCATCCTCGTTGTCATCGCGGATGCTGAGGCAGTCTATGGATTCGAGACAGTCCACCGACACCACCTCGCATGCGCAGAGTTTGGACGTAGCTGAGTGCTTCGTTGGTTGCATTGACTGTGTCAGGATGAGAGTTGCTCCGGCCGTTTGGGATTGCTCGAGGTGCTTCTGCCGCTGAGCCGCGTTCTCGGCGGGTTCACCTTGCTCTCCCGTCACAGCTGCTCGGATCTGCGTGATGTTGGGGCTGAGCTGGAGCAACAGAGTGAAATCAATTCCATCATCAGCATCACCCTCAGCATCACCCTCAGCATCACTGTGCCCCTCATCTTCCCACTCAGCATCAGCATCGGCATCATCGTCACCACCAAGGTATCCCACAAAGAGAAAGTCTGGCTTGATGTGCTGGTAGGGAGACTCCCAAATGGAGGATGCCGTATCCAAGAAGCCCGTTGTCAGCAATTGGGATTGTCCAATCAGAAAGGCAGCGACGAGGACGATGGCGAGCATGTGCCTCTTCGCGTTCTTGGCTCCCCTGCGGTTCGGGACAACAGGAGTCATGGTGGACGCGGATCCGGATGTGATGCTCGTCTTCCTCTTTGCGGTCATCGTTGGTGCCTGATTGGATGAGAATGACTGCGATTGCGGCAACGAACGCAGCAGAATGAATGGTCCTTCAGCTGCGGATGTTGGAGGATTCGTCACTTGTCACTTCCTGCCTTCCATGGATGCAAGAGGCCAATGCCCAGCGTGGCTGAGAGATGCGAGGCTTGCGCAAGTCTCTCGTGTCTGTGAATGCAGATCATTGTGGTGACATTTCAGAGCGCTGTGTTGTTGTGGCGCGGTTTGTCACGTTGTCACAACATCGCTCGCCAAACAAACTCGACCGTTGATACCGCCACCAACATGCTACTGAGACGAGACAAGACCGACCCTCTCAAGTGGAAGAGCAACGCCCATCAATCCAATCAACTGCGGGATGTGCCGCAAGGCGGCGTGTCTTCTGATTACACAATTGCGATGTTCGGCTCATAGACTTACTAAAGTAAACTGCATCTATTACCAGGACAGAAAAGTATGACACCATACTCTGTCTGTGCTCCCCATCTACTATTCCCACGCCACTCGGTCCCTCCGGTTGTCTTGATCTGTTCCTATCCCACTATCACTGTTCCTGACCCGGCGGCGCTTGTCGAAGATGCCGCTGCTGATAAAACGGAGTGAGATATTCGACCACCTCCCGATGTCCCCCAAAAGTCGCCAAATCCAATGGTGTGCGTCCGTCGTTGTTGGTGATGGTGATGTCAGCCTCGAAAACTTCAACAAAATCCCGCACGACATTGAACTGTCCCCAACAACACAGGATGTGCAGAGCTGTGTTGCCAGCCGTATTGATCGCGTTGATGTCAACGTGCTCCCGTGCGGCCAACGACTGAGCGAGATCCCAGTACCCTCCCAAGCACGCCATGTGGATCATGGTAGCCCCATCAACGTCTCCAGCATTGGCCTCCACATTTGGGCGATCGATCAAGTACTCTGCCACTTCTTGTTGCCCTGTTGCACATGCGAGATGCATTGGCGTCTGCTGCAGGTTATTTCGGATGTTGATATTGGCATCCGTTGCTTCAACAAAGAATCGGACGGCATTGGAGTCTCCGTAGCAACACACGACATGGATTGGCGCGTTGCCTTGCATGTCTTTGGCGTTCACATCTGCACCCAGTTGTCCAACCAAGATACGCACTGTCTCCAATCTCCCATGAGTGCATACAAGGTGAAGTGGCGTTTGTCCCAGGTTGTTTCGGATGTTGACCTCTGCCCCAGCATCACGAAGGTATCGGTAGATTCTGGGATCATCACCACCCCGCCCCCCACAAAGCAGGTGCAACGGTGTGTTGCCCTGTTTATCTCGGACATTCACATCTGCATTCAATTGTCGGACCAAGATAACCACTGCCTTAAGTCTTCCATGCATGCATGCAAGGTGAAGGGTCGTCTGTCCCAGGTTGTTTTGGGTGTTGACCTCCGCCCCAGCATCACGAAGGTATCGGTAGATTATGGGATCATCACCACCCCGCCCCCCAAAAAGCAGGTGCAACGGGGTGTTGCCCTGTTGATCTCGGACATTCACATCTGCATTCGTTTCTTCGACCAAGAAACGCACTGCCTCAAGTCTGCCATGCATGCATGCAAGGTGAAGGGCCGTCTGTCCCAGGTTGTTTTGGGTGTTGACCTCCACCCCAGCATCACGAAGGTATCGGTAGGTTCTGGGATGATCACCACCCCGCCCCATACAAAGCAGGTGCAACGGGGTGTTGCCCTGATAATCTCGGACATTCATATCTGCATTCAATTTTCGGACCAAGATAACCACTGCCTTAAGTCTTCCATGCATGCATGCAAGGTGAAGGGTCGTCTGTCCCAGGTTGTTTTGGGTGTTGACCTCCGCCCCAGCATCACGAAGGTATCGGTAGATTATGGGATCATCACCACCCCGCCCCCCAAAAAGCAGGTGCAACGGGGTGTTGCCCTGTTTATCTCGGACATTCACATCTGCATTCGTTGCTTCGACCAAGAAACACACTGCCTGGAGTCTCCCATGCATGCATGCAAGGTGAAGAGCCGTCTGTCCCAGGTTGTTTTGGGTGTTGACCTCCACCCCAGCATCACGAAGGTATCGGTAGGTTCTGGGATGATCACCACCCCGCCCCATACAAAGCAGGTGCAACGGGGTGTTGCCCTGATAATCTCGGACATTCATATCTGCATTCAATTTTCGGACCAAGATAACCACTGCCTTAAGTCTGCCATGCATGCATGCAAGGTGAAGGGTCGTCTGTCCCAGGTTGTTTCGGATGTTGACCTCTGCCCCAGCAACACGAAGGTATCGGTAGATTCTGGGATCATCACCACCCTGCCCCCCACAAAGCAGGTGCAACGGTGTGTTGCCCTGTTTATCTCGGACATTCACATCTGCATTCAATTGTCGGACCAAGAAACGCACTGCCTCAAGTCTGCCATGCATGCATGCAAGGTGAAGGGTCGTCTGTCCAAGGATGTTTCGGATGTTGAAATCCGCCCCAGCATCACGAAGGTATTGGTAGATTATGAGATCATCGCCACCCCGCCCCCCACAAAGCAGGTGCAACGGGGTGTTGCCCTCATAATCTCGGACATTCACATCTGCATTCGTTTCTTCGACCAAGTTGCGCACTGCCTCCAATCTCCCATGCACGCATGCAAGGTGAAGGGCCGTCTGTCCAAGGATGTTTTGGATGTTGAGATCCGCCCTAGCACGACGAAAGTAAATTCGGATTCTGCACATATCTTTAGGTGTCGGGCTGACACGAAGCAAATGTAATGCTGTGTACCCATCCTCATTTCTTGCATTGATATTGGCGCCTGACGCCACCAATAAGTCGAGGAAGCTGCCAAAATCGTGCTCATTGGGCGTTGTATGGTATCTACACGCAAGGAGTAGGACCGTTTCTTGGTTTTGGTTGACGAGCTCTAGATTGATTCCGTCGCGCTGCACAAGCATCTCGAATATGCGGAAGTGGTTGTCGTTTACGTGCGGGTTGTGCTTTTGACACGTGATATGCAACGGTGTGTCACCGTTGATGTCCTGAGCATTCACATCAATATCAGTGAGAGCGATCAGCTGTGCTGCGGTTTGTCGGAAGCCATACTCGGCGGCGAAATGCAATGGCGTGAAGTCTTCTTCGTTGCGAGCATTGAGATTGATGTAGGTTCTATTGTTGCCGTTGTTTGCCTCCCTGAATCGTAGGAGACACTCAACGACATCGCGTTTACCCTCCATGCAAGCCACATGAAGTGGCGTGTTGCCCTCGTCGTTTGGGATATCGAAGATGGTATTAGGTACGTGGCGGTCGAGCAAGTTTTGCACAACAGCCACGTCGCCCCGTTCACAGACATAATGCAATGCTGTGCAACCATTGGCCTCATCTCTGGTGATAATATCATCACGCGTCGCGCTGGCGGGAATGAAATGAAGCAGATCCGCCACCACACTTGTGTGACGATTCTCTCGGGCATGGTGCAGAGAGGAATGGCCGTCATTGTCTTCGATGCGAAGGTAGGTATCAATGTTGGCGTCGGCGTTGAGTTGCCAATGATCAAGGAGAGATTCCACCAATTCTCTGTGGCCGTGCTTGCAAGCACAATGAAGGGGCGTGAAGCCAGCCCTCGTGTCTTGGATAGCGACGTTGATGTTTTCGTTGCCGTTGGCTTGGCCGAAACGAAGCAAGTTCTCTGCGATGTCCTGGCGACCGTGCATGCAGGCATAGTGCAGAGGAGTACAGCCACTGGAGCCTGCTGTGGCATTGAGACTAATGTCGACGTTGTCGTTGTTGCGGCAGAAGTTGAGCAGACATTCCACCACATCTGCACGGTCGTGGCTGGAAGCATCGTGAAGAGGCCTTTTGCCTGCTGCATTGACAGCCTCCAGATCTGCCTCCGCTCCGCCCTCTAGCAAGGCTTGAACTCTAGCTACATCCCCCGATCTGCATGCACGATGCAGCTCAGTGTCGCCAGCTACATCTGCCATGTTCGTAGCAATATTGATGTCTTTCGCTTCGATGCTGCAATGAGAGGGAAAACATGGGAATACACTGGTGAGTGTGAGGACTGGCCTGCAACTGCCAATATGGACAGAGATTCTCCAGCCAATGACGGCGTACAAACACCTTGCACCAGCGGTGTTGGCAGAAAGCCAGTTTGGACGATTTGATTGACCCCTTTCGTGAAATTCATGGACCTCTCGACAGCAGCGCGCTGGGAAGTCAACAGCGCAACCAAACCCATGCAACCTGGGCGATCATCACAGGAGGATCTCAATGCAACAAGAGGTCAAGACCGTCGCTGTTGTCAATAACAAAATCATCTTGATCCAGTCCTGACGAAACGGTGCTCACCTGCTGTTGCTTCCTTGTGGTTGTGAGTCGAAGCGCTGCGTGTTCGATGCAATCTATTCTGCTGAAGTCCAATCGTAGACTCTCCAAAGTATGAGTATGAGTATGTATAGTCCTGCCAAGTTGTGGATGTTGTGTACGTGTTTTGTTGGAGTTGGTTGGTGTGTTGGTCTGTTGGTGTCTTTCTTGTTGGTGTTGTGGTTGCCTTCCCCAACCGCAGTTCCCACAGAGGTGCTCGTCTCTTTTGACAACGGTGTCACCAAATTCCCACTTCGTGTCGAGGGAGTCAGCCACCGAGGAAGCAAACAGAACAATAAATACGGCGTCTGTACGTCAGCTCCCTCTTGATTTCGTGGAAACCAACAAAAAGTGAAGGAACAGAACCCAAAACCAAATCTGTTTCGACACGTGATGGTGGACCTGCCCAACCCCACATCCTTCCATTTCTCATTCGGATCATCATCATACCACGTTCATACGACGCTCATCCCAGCACTCGCAGCTCTCAGCACTCGCAAGTATCAGCTGAGCATACCATAACCGTGCAGGGAAGGCAAGCCCGCGTTGACGAAGACATCTTTGACACCAACTGATCGGGGAAGCGAGAGAGAGAGACGACAACCACAGTCTCCACGGATCGTGAGTGACAGAATGGCCAGACATGGAGGACCGCCATCTGATGGAAGAGGTGGGGAGGCGTCTGCATCAGCATCTGCATCAGCACCCGCATCGAGCGGAAGCCACAAGATGAAGAAATCGACCAAATGCACGGTGTTCGTGAGGATGGTCCCAACCCCGCAGGAGCAGGTCTCGCGGCATGCGCTGGAGAATCACTTCTCCCAGGTGGGACCCATCAAGAAGTCGTCGTGGATCTCGTCTTCCGCTCAGGATGGCACCAGCAAGGGATACGGCTTCGTCAAGTACATGACGGAGGAGGATGCTGCGGAGGCGGCCAGCTCCTTCAACGAAACGCAGCTGTCCATGAACGGCGAGCTCTTCCAGCTCAAGGTGCAGTCGGCTTCTGCTGCTGCGTCCGCCCATCCAAACGCCAAGCCAGCTGCTGCCACCGATGCGGACAAACCGAAACAGCGACACAAGCCGCTCGCACCCAGCGATCACGAAGCGACCAAGCACAGCACCTTCGATGAGCGGTATCTCAAAAAGCATGCTCGCATCATCGTGCGCAACCTCTCCTTCTACGCCAACGCGCGCCAGATCCAGACCATCCTGCAGGACAAGTACGGTCCGATCGTCGACATTCATCTGCCGATGGCCAAGTCCAATCTGCACGTGGGGTTCTGCTTCGTCACCTTTGCCAATCCCAAGTACGCCAAGCAAGCCGTGGAGGATACCTCCAAGATTGAGGTTAAGAAGCGGACCCTGCAGATCAGCTGGTCCGTGCCCAAGCAGATGCATGAACGCAACGCGCAGCTGCAAAAGGAGGCGAAGAAGGCAGAGAGTGACAAGCAGAGCAAAGCGGACAAGGGGAATAGGAGTGACGACGACAGTGGCAGCGACAGCGATGATGACAATGATGACAACGACAAAGAAGACGACGACGAGTCTGATTCCGATGACCAAGAGCAAGCAAAATCCAAGTCCAAAGCAGACATGGAAGATGACAGTGGCAGCGACGATAGCGACAATGACGACGATGATGACGACGACGATGAAAGCGATGAAGATGACAAGAAGGATGAGGGGGTGGAGGAAAACCGCACGCTTTTCCTTGGGAATCTCCCATTCGACGCCACGCGGCATGACGTCTTCCAGCTCTTTTACAAATTCGGCCACATCGTCTCCATATTCCTCGTCAAGGACAACCAGACGGGGATGAACAAGGGCACAGCGTTCATCGAATTCGCCAAGCAGAGCTTCGCCGCGAAGGTGCTCGAAACTGTGTCCACCGGCAGCGGCGACGCCACCGACAAGTCCAAGACCATGCTCAACCAGTCCGATCTCACTATCCGAGGTCGCCCAGTCATGATCTCGCTCGCCGTCAATCGCGAAACCGCCTCCACATTCTCCGACAAGGACCAGCAGAAGCGCAACACGGATCGTCGCAACCTCTACCTGCGATCCGAGGACAGAGTTGGGGGTGGCACCGAAGGTGGGGACGTCGACTCCTGGCAGTTCCTTCCCGACAAGGACAAGCAGAAGCGACAGATTTCCGACAGGGAGAAGACCACCAAGCTCAAGTCGCCGCTGTTCTTCATCAATCCCTTCCGTCTCTCCTTCAAGAACCTGGCGAAGCACGTCGACGAGCTCGCTCTGCAGCAGCTCTGTGCCAGGGCGGTCAAGAAGGCTCTGAAGAGCGGCCTCGTCACGGCCGACGATCAGGTCAAGCATTGGCAGGCATCCGGCGAACTGTCCACAAGAGACATCCTCGATCTCGTGAAGCAAAAGGAGGCCGACAACGAGGAGATCATCCCATCCTTCCAGGACAAGCTCAGCAAGGAGCTCCTGCCTTCGGTCTTCATTTCGCGCGACATGGTGAGCGGGCTGTCGAAGCGGACGAAGCAGGAGCAGCCCAGCCGCGGATTCGGCTTCATCGAGTTCAAGTACCACGTCCATGCCTTGGCGTGCTTGCGAGAATTGAACAACAACAAGGCATATTCAGCGCAGTACGTGGCGGGTGGCAAGGGACCCCAGAAGAAGCAGGGCAAGAAGCAGCAGCAGCCGCAGGTTTCGGGCCCGGTGCTGTCACGGTTGATTGTCGATTTCACGGTACGTGCATCTGCGTGTGTCAACT
The DNA here is from genome assembly GCA_026770025.1 of Craspedostauros australis. Classification (NCBI taxonomy): domain Eukaryota; phylum Bacillariophyta; class Bacillariophyceae; order Mastogloiales; family Achnanthaceae; genus Craspedostauros; species Craspedostauros australis. The sequence continues at coordinate 341,002 of JAMXDE010000049.1, read as the reverse complement.
GGTATGGCCGTTATTGTTACTTGACTCCCTGTGCGTGTGTATTTGCGTTCATGTGTGTGTGTTGGTCGCGTGCAGGGAATCGAAGCGATCTGTATCCCTTGGACGACAGCACGTCTCTCACGCACTTGCTTTGAATTTCCCACAGGTCGAAAATCGTGTCAAGGTGGAGAAGCAGCTGAAACGACGTGTGGCTCAGCAAATCAACAGCAAGAAACAGCACATCGAGAATAAACTCAAATCGAAGGAGCAGCAGCAGGTCAAACAGAACGCGGCGACCGACGATGACAACAACGCCAAGAAGAGCCGCGGTGCGCGACAGCGTGAGCGGAAACGCAAGCAGCGTCTGGAAGGGACGAAGTCCAACGACGAGACCCCGCAGAAGAAGCCAAAAGCCGCCGTCACCCAAACTGTCACGGACGATGAAGAGGCTCATCGTCCTCGTCGTTCCAAATCGCCAAAGAAGAAAGGCAAAAAGGCGGCAACCGCAGCAACTGATACTACGACGAATGCTACCGACATGCAGGCATCCACTCCGGAACCGAAGAAAAGCTCCGGTGCCCGGTGGTTTGATTAACATTGGGTATGTCGGTGCTCGTACTAGCAGGCCCTATGCATATAAACAGAATGGAAACCAGTATCTGCATTACAACGTTGTGGACATTTCCTTTTCAGCTTGCGTGTTGCTCTGCATACCATCCACCACAACGAGTCGCATGAGACTTCGAGTTTCGATTTATTATCTCTATCACTTTACTCGTACAGACATATAATACATAGACACATTGCGATTGCGGTTCATGTCGTTTCCCCGTTTTGACATTGCCACCGCTGACCCCCTCATACACCGTCATCGTCATCGTCGGCGACAATGATTGGATGCATCATCTTCGCAAAACTCCGCAGCGTCGAAAGATGCCGCGTCAACCCATTGGCCCAGTTGGGATTTCCCGTCCACATGGAATCACCGACGCGCAGCAAGGGGGCATCGCCGATACGAGCTTTTGTCACTGCTGTCATCGGAACGAGAGGATCGGCGTACATGTACGGAACGAAGGAAAAGACGGAGACGAGGGGGTAGTCGATACCGCCAGCATAGCTCGCGTAGAACTTGAGCGCTTGGAAGAAATTGTTCTCGCGCATGATGGGATCGTACTTCATGGCAGACAACGGCAAGGATTCCAACGGCATGGGCGTGCTGCCACCTTTCGTGATGTACATCATGGCGTCATGCTGTTGCGTAGTCAATGTGAAGACGGACACAGTTGTGGAAAATCCTGGAGATTCGTCGTTGAGGCGTCGCGCGACATCCGATCGGTATTTGTTGATCGTATCCCATGTCCAGTTCAGCCTGCAGATCTTTGAGCATCCCGCAAGTTGTCTGTCTTTGCCGCAGAGCGTGCAGAACTCGTGCTGGGAAAGCATGACCGCGGAGATGGAAGAGCGATATTGAAAGTTGAAGCCGTTCTCATATCTCGTGTGCCGAAAGTCGTTGATCTTGAGCATGCGGACGGCGAACGGCTTGTGGTCGCCTTTGGTGACGGGGTACAGGAGGACGCCCTGGTCCGATTCGTAGCGCGCCACGCGGGCTCGAGCTTGTTCCTTGCGCAAGAGTTCGTAAATGGGCTCACCGATGCCACCTATGTTGGCCTCTCCGAGAAGGGTGTCGTAACCTGCGCCGTGCGTGGAACTCCATTGTGCCACGTTGATGTTTGGACTGGGCTCCCCGTTGATCGGGTTCCGCCCCGGCGGTCTATTCAGCTTATCCATGCGATGTCCCGATGCATCAAAGACGATCATGTTGGGCATGGACGCCAGCATCTCCTTGTACGATTCCACGTCCTCGTAGATGAATTTGACGCCGCGCTGACGGTTGGATATCAGGAGGAGGGTCTCGTGAAAGCGGATCGGCAACGAGGTGTGCTTGCCCCACTTGTCCTCTTCGCACTGTTTCAGGGCTGCCGCGTGATCGAGATTGGCGTAGGGATTGTCTGGTTTAGTCACGATGTCCTCGCAACGATCGTTGTGCACCGCTTGCAAGAAGCGCAGAATTCTGGAATCGGCATGATAGAAGGAGCTGGCAGGAATCTCCGTGAGCCAGTTGCGAATGTAGGGCTTCTTGCGCCCAACCTGACTCGTTCGCTTCTCAAAGATCACGATGCGCATGGGGACTTCGACCAGCCGCAGGTACGACATGATGTTTGCCAGGAAGAGACCGGCCGGACCCGCGCCGATGATGACCACGTTGATCGAATTCTCCTTCGACAAGAAATGATCCCGAATCAGCTGTTCTGGGTCGTGGCGCCGCAGCGACGGAAGCTGAGACGGCTGCACTGTGCCCGTGATGCTGGTGTCGATGGAATCCGCGGCACGACCGTCGCATTCGAATGTGGAATCAAGCTGCGTTGTGCAACGCGGAGCATTGGCGAGATGCAGCACAGAATCCCAGCATCGGTGTTGAAAGGTCGAGTCCTCCGTTGCATTGAAGGAGTCTCCGCAGTTGTGTATGAGATGGTCGAAATAGGTGCCGATATCCTTCTCGTTGTCCCAGATGACGAGATCCTCACCATCCGATGGTATTCTGCCATCGGCTGCCTTTCCTTGTTGTTGTTGCCGCATAGAATCGAAGGATGACCATGCCATCTCCCTCTGTCGCTCGAGCTGCGGATATTGCTGGAGCATATCGTGTATCTGCGGATCCTGATCGCCCTGGGCAAAAGAAGACCAGCTCGGCACATCGACGCGTGTGTCCAGGTCAGAGCCAGCGAGGAGATTCCAGGATTGCGTCTGGTAGTAGATCTTCGCCTTCATGGCCTTTTGGAATATCCGAATGATCCTGCTGATCTCGTGTTGAGTTAACTGTTGGTCTGCGGCTGATTTTGTGATGTTCGCCTGCGATTGCGCTGGCTTTGCATGATTCTGTGAGCTTGGAGATCGTGCGTGGCCGTGAGCATCAGTGCCCTGTGTGACATTGCCATCTCTCTGTATTTGCTGCTGCTGGTTGGTGGCAGGCATCCGCAGATGATGCGACGGCACCTGATCTTCGGCAGCGAGTGGAGCATTGGCGGGTGATTGCAACCGCAGCATGTCGGGAACGCCAGGAGATGAGGCTTTGGCGGTCGTCGTCGCAGCTCCAGTTGCAGGAGCTCGCCATGGCATCCACCAGTAGTCAGCGCCTGCCTGTGTGAATACGAGGGTGGAGAATTGCGCGATACCGCATATCAACGTGCACCACAGAACCATGCCCAGTCGCCGGTTGTTGCTTCTGACGACGTGTCGCGCCGTCATGGTCTCGGTGTTCGCGTCCGTGGCCATGTTGGTGGATGGCCCGGCAGTTCGTTGCGGAGGGAGAGGCTTTGACTTCGACTTGGACTTCGACTTGGATGGTGCCTTTGCACGATGCTTTGGTGCCATCGCTCGCACTGGTGGGTGGATCGCCTTGATGGGATGGGATGGCATGGGCATCGAGCTTGGACGAGCTCCTATTATGTCTGGAAGTGATGATATGAGTGTGCATTCGTACCAGTATGGTATCTCTTGCGTTGATGTCACTTTGCTCTGTTGGACCATGAACCTGCAGAGATGCCTGATTGTGATGGAAACCAGAGGATGGCCAATGCTGGTTCCTTCTCTTTTTTGCGGTTTGTGGGTTTGTGCAGGAACCGAACTTTCGCCTCCATTTTTGTCGCAGCCTTTTCTGCGAACAACGCGGTAAAGTGGAGAAGATTTGTTGGTCGCCGTGGCACGTGCCGCTGACGACTCAAGTTTCTCCGTGTGTGGACGTGTGGAGGTGGAGGGACACGCACCATCCGTTCTCTCTCCCTCTTCTGGCTTCTCTTTCGTGTGTTCCACAAGGAACAACACCGGCTCACTTTTTTGCAGGGGGCGGTGGTCGCTTTGTGGAATTGACACGATTCCCTTCGTGGATTCATGTTCCACCACTACTTGTGTGTGTGTTGGGATACCAACCTATTCTAATAGAATAATACTGAAGTCCTTCGTGCCATACGACGAGCTGCTACTCATGATGCCATAGTGCGTATTGTACGAGTGGTGCAGAGCACATAGGCGTGTGTGCAGAGAGATGTTTGCTTTGATGCATGGAAGGCTTATTACCTTGCGATCATTCCCAGCACTATGGTATTGGTGTGTGAGCATATTGATGCGTACGCGCTTTCATCTCACGGAGAGTAACAATACTCAATGTCACTCATGGCTCGTACTTGTCCATCCGGTATCTGCCTACTGCAACTCTGGATTTAACACTGGATCCTAGCCTTACTCGTACTGCTGTAGCGTATAGCTCATATCAGACACGATCATCGTCGTCGTTTCCGGCCTCGACGGCATTGAGGAGCTTCGAGAACTTGTGCAATGCCCCAATGTGCATGGTCAACCCATTGGCCCAGTTGGGATTGCCGGTCCACATGGAATCGCCCACTCGCAGCAAAGGGGCCTTGCCGATGCGCGCATCCGTCGTGGCGGTGATCGGTACCAGCGGGTCTGTGTAGATGTACGGTACGTACGAGAACACGGACAGGACAGGGTAGTCAGAGGTTGAGAATCGAGCGTAGTACCGTAGCAAATGGACGAGGTTGTTCTCCCTCATGATCGGGTCGAACTTCATCGAGTCCAACGGCAGCGCAGTCAGCGGCATGGACGTGCTTCCGCCCTTCGTCAGGTACATCAATGAGTCATGCTGGCGGGCGGTCAGCGTCAGGATCGAGACCATGGTGGAAAATCCCGGAGGGTGCTTCGCCATGGTCTGGCCGATGTCGATGCGGTACTTTCCTATCGTATCCCATGGCCAACCCAACCGGCAGATCTGCAAGCAACCCTTCTTCACGTGCTCTCCGCAGTACTTGCAGAGCGGGTGCTGGGACACCATCACATCGCTCATGAATCCATTCAGTCCAGAGTAGAGGCCTTTCTCGGCCCTGGTTTGTCTGGAGTCGTTGATCTTCAGCATTCGGAGAACGAAAGGCTCGTGGGTGTCCCTGGTGACTGGGTAAAGGATGGTCCCCTGCTTCGATTCGTGCCGGGCCACTTTGGCCTGCATGTCCAGATTCTGCATGAGCGTGAAGGCCTCAATGCTCAGCTTGTTCAACAGTGGAGTCCGCAGTGCCTCCTCGTACCCGTTGCCTTCGCTCCTTGTCCAATTCGAGACCGTGATGGTGCCCTTGTGGTGCTTCTGCCGGCGCAGACCTTTCGAATCCTTGTCTGAATGGGCGCCTTCATCGTTTGGGAAGCCCTTTTGAAGGGGGTCCATCCGATGTCCCGATGCATCAAAGACGATCATGTTGGGAATCGCAGCCAGCATGTCTTTGTATGATGTCACATCCTCGTAGATGAACTTGACGCCCAAATCACGATTCGAAAGCAAGAGGAGAGTTTCGTAGAACTTGATGGGAAGGGATGTGTGGCTTTCCCATGCTTTCATTTGGCACCTCAAGGCCATTTGCGCTGCAGTGAATCCGTACATATTCACTTCTTCTTCGCTGTCGTCTGCATCGACAACACTGAGTCTACGACGTTTCTCTGGGTGAGTCTCTGCACTCTCCTCCTCCTCCTCTTCCTCCTCTGATGCTTCTTCTGCTGCATCATCGATGACTTTGCCTTTCCTTTTGTCTTTCTCTTTCTCTTCCTTCTCATCATCTTTCTCTTCCTCAGTTTCTTCCTCCTCTTCATCGCTATCTTTCTGTTCTTTCTTGTCTTCCTCCTCCTCGGATGCTTCCTCCGTTGCTTCCTCCTCTTCATCGCTGTCTTTCTCTTCTTTTTCCTTTTCGTTGCTCACAGTTTTGGCTGCTGCATTGCCACCGCCCCTGTTTCCACCAGGATCGCATATATCTTCGTGCACTACTCTGAGGAACTTCACAATTCGTGGGTCGCTCTGCCCAAAGTAACTTGCAGGAATCTCCGTCAACCAATTCCGCTCGTACGGCTTCTTGCGGCCCGTCTGGCTTGTGCGCTTTTCGAAGACGAGGACGCGCACTGGTGTCTTCAATGTATTGACTTGGGCCAGGACGTTGGCGAGGAACAGACCAACAGGTCCGGCACCGATGATGACCACATTGATCGAGTTCTCCGTCGACAGGAAATGACCTCGTATCAGCTTCTGAGGCTGGATGCGTCGCAATGCTGGAATGCGAGATTGCTTGACGGTGCCTGTCACATTCAGCTGGATGGAGTCGATGGCGTCGCCATCACATGTGAAGGTGGAATCCAGTTGCGTCGTGCATCGTGGAGCATCGACGAGATGGATGAGCGAATCCCAACACCGTTGTTGGAAGGTCGGGTCCTTGAATGCGTTGAAGGACCGCCCGCAATGATACAAGAGATGGTTGAAGTATGAGCTGATATCGCCTTCGTTGTCCCAGATCATGCGATCACTGTCGTGTTTTGGTGTTTGTCCAGCTGATACCTGCTTTTGTTGCGTCTGCCGCTGCTGCCGTGTTACTGCATCGAAATTTGACCATGCAGTTTGTCTCTGCCATTTCAGCCGCGGAGACAGACGAAGGAGATCGCGGATTTGCGAGTCGTTGCCGTCGTCATCGCTGGCAAATGCAGATCGACTTGGGATATGTGCTCGCGTATCAAGCTCCGATCCTGCCAGCATGTTCCAGGTCTGAGTTTGGTAGTAGAGCTTCGCATTGAGCGCTTTTCGGAATGTATCGGTGATCATGCTCAATTCGTCCTGTGCTGTGTGTTGGCCTTTTCGCATGTGATGCGATCGCTGCTTCTGCCGTTCCTTCTTTTCGCCACTTCCCGACGGCATTTCCAAGCGATGCTTGGGGACACGATCGTCATTGGACTGTATCCGAATGGATTGTTCTGAATCCTTTTCTTCATCTTTATCCTCTTCGCTATCGCCATCATCGCGGCCATCGTTATCATCATGTCCGTCCACTTCTTCAATGTCGTCGCCACCATGGTCACGGCTGTCATTGGTGATTTCATCAACTTGGATTGCGCCTTGGCCGCCATCCTCTCGGCTGTGTCGTTCGCTGCGATCGTCACGACGTGTATGATCCGGGCGATTCGATGCGGTCTCCGGCCTTGATTGCCATCGTGAGGCGTTTCGGAATTGGATCAACAGGATGGAGAATTGAAAGATCAAGCAGAACAGCCACCAAAGCAGAACTGTCTGCCTTCTCTTCTTGTGATTGTGCGACCGCAGGCTCCTGTCCATCATGGTGGAATGAGATTGCATGTTGGTGCTCATCGAGCGATGGCCTCGCACTGCTTCGTGTTACAGTTGTGCGAGCATTCGTCCGAGCAGTTGCGACAGTGGGCGCAGTTGCGCTGGGCTGATTTGAATTGTGATGATGAATCGCCGCCAGTCTGGTTCTTGATGGATCCTCTCTGAGAGTGATCTGTTTTTGCGCCCTTCGACACCTGACTTGGGTTCCATTTCTGTGGGAAGGAGAAGGGCCCACTTGTGCGAAACTCCGACAAGAATCGACGGTTGACAGAAACGATCCCGAACCCGTCATCAAACTCTTCCCACACGGACAACAAAGGGGATCCGAGAGATGGAATGGAGCAACCAAACGACGTTGCGACAAGCTATGTGGGTGAAACGCAAGGACCACGTTCCTGAAGAGCACATGTGTGGTAGCTCGTATGTGCACATGGACATCCTTCAGCCTCAGCATGATCCATTCATCTTGGCGGTCACTGTCGAAATCAATCATGTCTCTTGCTTCGTTCTGTGGTCTAGCCGAAAAGTGGATTGACACCTGTTACTTTGGAGTGACTCCGGGTCACCTTTGTCTCACTTGAAGACTTCCTTGTGCCACATCAGTTCACCCAAGTTACGACACACGTGAAACCGATTTAGAGTGAAAAAGAGTAAAGATGCAGATTATGAGTCTTATCGATGTCGTATGCGTCAGTGTATTGGCTGCATTACTGTGTCGTCCATGATTGATAACAGCGTCTATCGTGTAACGCCGTTTCAACGGTTTCATACATATCCCGGTTTGCACCCAATCATGCCTGTGGATTTCGTTGCAAAACACCGAAGTGCGCTTTTCCCCGAGCGGTAGTCAGACGAGTCTCAGACTTAAAACAAAGGTAGAGCATGAATCTCACATGCCAACTGCACGGTAGTATCATATCATATTCTGGTGCTCTCGACCACGCGCGCACATCCAGGTGCCACAGGAGTGTGAAGGATTAGTCTATCGTTTGTTATATGTGTATTGTTTGCGTTATAAGGCACCACGAGTAGCTCGTACCATGCGAGTGCACCGCCGCCACGGCTATATTCCATCATCGTCGTCGTTGGTGTCGATATCGTTGAGAAGCTTGGAGAACTTGTGCAACGTCGCCACGTGCATCGTCAATCCGTTGGACCAGTTGGGATTGCCGGTCCACATGGAATCGCCGACCCGCAACAAGGGGGCATCGCCGATGCGCGCGTTCGTGATGGCCGTGGTGGGGATCAGCGGGTCGGCGTAAATGTAGGGGACGTGCGACAACATGGACGCCAGCGGGTACATGGATCCGGCGTAACGCCAGTAAAGCTTCAAAGCGTGGATGAGGTTGTTCTCGCGCATGACGGAGTCGAACATCATCGCAGTCAATGGCCATGTGCCCAGCGGCATCGCGGTGGCGCCGCCTTTGGTGAGGTACATCAAGGCATCGTGCTGGCGAGCGGTGAGTGTGAGGATGGAGACCATGGTGGCGAATCCCGGCGGCCTCTTCGTCATGCTGAGGCCGATGTCCTGCCTGTACTTCTCGATGACGTCCCAACCAAAGCTCAATCGGCACACGTTGTCACATTGTGCTGGGCGTATGCTCTTCGCGCAGTAGCTGCAGAATGCGGTCTGCGCTAGCATGACGTCCTTCATTGCCGTGACCAGATCGATGAAGAGGCTCTGGCAACCCTGCGTGTACCGCGAGTCGTTGATCTTGAGCATGCGCACAACGAAAGGTTCGTGGGTGTCTTTCGTGACTGGGTAGAGGATGGTGCCCTGGTCGGATTCATGCTGCGCAACACGCGTATTCATGTCCATCCGGCTGAGCATCTTGTAGGTTCTAAGACCGACCCTGTCGAAGTCCGGCTCCCGCAACAGGTCATCCCGGCCGTGCGCGGTCTCGTCGGTCCATTTGGAGATGGTGACACGCGCACCCTCGATATCGCCCCTGTGCAGCTGATCCATGCGATGCCCGGACGCGTCAAAGACCATCATGTTGGGCATGGACGCCAGCATGTCCTTGTACGATGCGACATCCTCGTAGATGAACTTAACGCCAAGTTCTCGGTTGGAGATGAGGAGGAAGGTCTCGTGGACCTTGATCGGAAGGGTCGTGTGCAGATGCGTGATGGAGTCGATGCATTTGGGAACGATCGTTTTGCAGTCGTAGGTCTCCGACACCTGGCTGACATCCAGCTCCTTCTCATCGAACACGATGGTGCTATTGGCGAGTTTGGCGGCTTTTCGCTTCGCCATCATGCGAGCCGTGTATTCGTCGCAGGATTCGGTGTGAACGACTGAGAGGAACTCCACGATTCTGGGATCCGTCTGCTCGAAGGAGACCGAGGGTAGTTCTGTCAACCAATCCCGCTCGTAGGCCTTCTTGCGACCCGGTTGCGTCGTCCGCTTTTCGAAGACGAGGACACGCAATGGACGCTTGAATCCTTTGACGCGCGAGAGGATATTGGCAAGGAACAGACCGACCGGACCAGCACCGATGATGACGATGTTGATGGAATTGTCTGCGGACAGGAAATGATCTCGAATGAGCTGTTGCGGGTCGATGCGTCGCAGGGATGGGATCTGTGCTGGTTTCACCGTGCCCGTGGCATTGATGTCGATGGAGGCCGTGGCATTCCCGTCGCATGTGAAGGTGGAATCAAGCTGCGTTGTGCATCGCGGGGCGTCGACAAGATGCAGCAGGGAGTCCCAGCATCGCTGTTGGAAGTGTTGGTCCGTGGTGGCATCAAAGGCGGTGCCGCAGTTGTTGATGAGATGGTCGAAGTACGAGCTGACATCGGCTTCGTTGTCCCAAATGATGAGATCATTCTGATCGCCTGATGGTGCATCTGGTATTGAGTATTGTTGTTGCTGTTGCTGTCGCTGTTGCTGTCGCTGTTGCTTCTGTTGTTGTAAGGATTCGAAATTGGACCATGCCGTTTGCCGTTGCTGCTGGAGATGAGGCGATTGAGATAGAAGATCACGTATCTGCAAGTGATGATGATGATGATGATGATGATCACGATCGTCATCTGCATACGCTGAACGGTTGGTTACGTTCGTTCGGGTGTCTTGATGCGATCCCGCAAGTAGATTCCAGGACTGCGTCTGAAAGTATACCCTTCCCTTCATCACCTTTCGAAACGTATCAATGATCAAGTTGAATTCGTCTTCGCTGCTTGGAGAGCTTGTTGGCGTCGACTGTTGATGATCCTGCTGCGGTTCAGAGGACGGAACTGAGGCCAACCGCAGATGATGCGACGGTACGCTCTGTCCGCTGCTGACATGATGTGAACTGGTGGAATTCTGTTCCGTATCAGGGCGTTCAGTACTACCGCCATCACGACCCATCGTGATGATGTGGAAATCTGCATGGATACCTGACTGTTGCTGCCGCGAAGGCTGGTTGTGCGCGTCCAGTTTCAGCTGCGCCTCCAACGTCCAATCCGAGATCTTTTGAAAGTACAAGACAACAGCGCAGCACTGGAAGAGGCAGCACACCAACCACCATCGGCAGATGTTGCTGACTCGCTTGTTGCCAGGACTGCATGAGTTGTCCTGCGAGTCCTTGGAGGAAGAGATGTCGCTGTTGACACCACTTGGAACGCGCACTTGGCTGTTGCTGTAGTTGCTCCATCTCGGAATCATGCTGACAGGTGTTCAGCTTCCCCGCCTGCTCCTTGATGTTGGTGTTGTTGCTGCTGCTGCTGCTGCTGCTGCTCCTTGTTGTTGTTGTTGGAGCTGTGTGACTTGTGAGGTGGGCAAGCCTGCGACTCTTCGATGATCAATCCGTATGGTCTGCGTTGGCGGAGTGGATTGAGTTGGAACGAAGTGAAGTGAGGTGGAGTACGTATTATATTATGATGGGTGTGGTACAATGATGATCGATGGGCGGACGCTCTGCTCTACTCTCTGGTCTCTATTCCTATCGATCACTCTTTGCTGTGTGGGGCTCCAACTTGTGACTGTGATTGTGCTGGTGATGCTGCTCCTGTTCCTGGTCATTCTTCCCACTCTTGCTCATGTTTTGTGTTGTGCTGTGTTGTGGTGATGGGAAGACTGAGCCTTCCCTTTTCGTGCGAGCGTAAACTGTGGCACGGGGGCACAGCGCCTGTTTTTTGCCGTGGCGCGTGCCGAAGGCTTTCTCGGAATGTTCGCGTTGCGGGTGGTAGTGTTGTTGCCGTTGAATGTTCGCCCGCTCGGCAGTGAACGAAATCTGCGAAGAGAAACGGAAGAAAGTGTGCAGAACCAAATTTTCGATGATATTTTCGACATCATGACACGTCATAAGTGCATGACAGCGTGTCGCGAATACTTGGTGATCAACGTTGTGCGTTCGACTGTGACACTTGATGTTGAAAGAAAGAAGCTTCACTCCATCTAGTCAAAACGACTAGGGTGACCATCTGTTGTGATTCTCGTCCTTCCTCCAACCGCATCAAGTCGAACTTCCATTTGGAAGACGAGGCAAAGATCGTGAGCGTGTTTGTTTGCATGCTGGAGTTTTCTTGTTGGCATCACGCCACACATCATCACGAACATCAACATCAGCATCAGCATCAACTTCATTGTCATCGTTTGCACTTCGGAACAATCCATCTTGGGCCATCCTTGCCATCCTCTCCACATCCAGAGACAAAAGTCGGGGTATAGTATTCCGCAAGTTCATTCCATCCACAGCAGAAACAGCAACAGAAATAAGACTACTCAATGATGATTGCGACGAAGCCGCTGTCATGGATTCTGTCCATCTTGCTATGCGCAAGCGCCGTACACTCCAAAAGGCTGCGGTTCGCGTCTCCGCTGCAATCGCTCACGATTCCGGATCACGAAGCTGCCATGGAGGACGCCGTCCCGCCGCGCCAACGATTCCTGGCACGCTTCCGCAAGGGCTTCGAGGCGGAAGTAACAACGCGCAAGGCGTTGGCCGCCAAACGCGGTGCCAGCGGCACGTTCGACGCCAATTGGGCCGAAGAGGCGTCGGACGCGGAGACGCGCAGACGCAAGGTGGAGGATGCCATCGTGGAGCGTTCCTTCGATCGAGCCGTGGCCGATTTGGATGACAAGCCGCAGAAATCGTCACGATCCAACAACGCGTATCAATTCGTGGGCGTCGTGGAACGCCATGGCGGCGCATCGCCCATCTCGTGGTACGCGCGCAGCAAGCCCCGCAATGCCAATTGGTCGGTGCGATTGATTCACGTGAATCGGGATGCCATCGTCAAGGACCTGTTCACGCAGGGCAAGGTGGACATCTTCGCCAAATACGTCAACACGGGCGAGATGGATGAGCAGACCAACCGGCCCGTCGTTCAGACGCAGTACGATGTGCGAGAGCGATCCTGGAGGTGAGACAGACTGAGTGGATGGATGGATGGATGGATGGCTCAATTGTCAAGACGATGGTCGCATGCTCTCATTCATCTGTTCTGTGCTGCATGGTGTATCGTGCTAGGTTGCATGAAATATTGCATTGTTGATGATGAATGGAACTCACCGTATCTTCTCACACATGCCTCATTACTGCCGTCGAACTTGACCTCAACGGAATACAACGCATCGCAACGCACCTTGCCGCCACCGCAATCTCGGATATAACAGAAATCTGTGGAACTTCTCCCCGAAGCATATGCTGTCTGACTCGTCTGGACAGTACTGGAGAGAACGTCGCCTGAAACCGGGCCTCTACACCGACGGCTCCAGCGTCTACGAAGCTTCGTACCGATACCGCGACGGACGCAACGGGATGCACCGCGTGTCGACGCTCGATCAGCTGTTGCGCAGCAAGGCATTCGATGACAAGGAGAAGGAGCGGGTGGTGCAGCGATTGAAGGAGGATGCGCCGGATGTGGTGCTCGAGGATCTGTAGAATTGCGTTTCATTATCTGTGTGGTATTCTAGAGAGTATGATGATCTATTCGGTTCCATGAGAATGCACAAGGAACTGCAGTACTCTGCAATATCATATAATATAATATTATAGACAGCAGAAAGACATGATGGAGGATGTTGCAGACTGCGCGCGCTCTCGCTCTTTCTTGCTATTGTACGAGCTGCACAGATGCTCATTATGGAGATGATTCGGAGGATGCCTCCGGTTGCCTGGATCTGCTCCTCCACTCTCTGCTCGAAATCCAGAGAGAGAGTAACCCGTAGCGTATCCCCCTTGCGTCTGTGAATTGTGTTGCTCTGTGCCTATCACGAATTGCGCCGAAGGTTCACTGGCTATTTTGTCTTTGCGTGAGGAATGCCACCAGTTGTCACCAATGCATGATCGTCAAGACTAAATGGCAGCTTCACACACGGATGGACGGTCCGACGGCAATGACCATGACATTGGCGCTGGCAATTGATACGCGAAACGAGTATTCTGCACAGTGTTCACCACTGTCAGACGAGCACGAACGCGAACAACCACAACCACGTTCACAACTGGCAGTACCTGCAGCGCGAGGATCATGTCCAATTCCATTTCGCTCCTTCCTCACCTCATTTCGCTCCACCTCCACCCACAAAGAGAGGCAGTGCCACCCAAACGATACTGAATTCGACCACAACTGGTCAACAGCACTCTGCTTCCCTCCCCCACCTCCACAAGTGGTAGATCCACCACAACCAAGAGCACGAGAACGAGAGCACGAGAACGAGAGAGACAGAGAAGAAGGAACGGGAACAATCAGAACTGCCGCCGAAAAGAATCGTGCGAAAGTCCAACTCCTGCGCAGAATAGAAAGCACACATCTCACTTTCGCACAGCTGAGTTCACTTGACTTGGGCATACTCAAAGCACCGATCACTTGCCTCCACTTCTTTCATACATAAGTGCCTTAGGACATTAGGACATTGGCAAAGATGGAACCCATCAACGAGACCGAAGTCGAGGGCAGCGGCAGCCCACCGACCAACACCCCCAATGGCATCAATGCCGACCTGGGCGACGATCCCAACCGAGTCGACCCAGTGATGCCCGACATCGGCGATGAGGAAGCACCGCCACCATTGCCTGCCATGGCGCAATCCCCCATGGTTGCTCCTGAAAGCCCCAAGGCCGGGGCCAACCAATCCAACTACCATGACATCATGATCGAACAGAAGATGCAGGCCAAGCTGGAATTGGAGGAGGAACGATACGCATCCAACCAGTCGCGCTCAGCCCGAACGCCGGGTGCTTCGCAGGCTGGTTCCGACAATGTGCTGCGCCAAAGCAAGTCCGACAACTTTGAGGATGAGATGGAGGAGTCCAGGCACAGAAACAACAATGCCAACGGCAACAACAGCAGCCAGGCGACTCGTCAACAACCCAACCAGCAGCAGCAACAGCAGCAGCAACCACCAGAGCAACAGCAGCAGCAGGAGCCAACGGCCGAGATGAAAGAATACCAGGAAACCGGAAAATGGGGATCCGTGTCATCCTCGGATCGCAAGATCGTCATGGGTCTGGTGCTCTGCGTCATCATCATCGCGGTCGCTGTCGTCGTGGGAGTGGTTGTCGGCGGCTCGGATGATGACAGCGGCGACACGGCCAACGACAACGACACCAACATCATCATCACAGATCCACCGGTGGCCACGTCTGCCCCCACCTTGGCACCTACCTCGGCACCCACGGCGTCTCCCACAGATCCCGGCCCCTTCAAAACAGCGCTTCTCAAAGACATCATCTTTGCGATCAACAGGGATAACATCGCATTCCCGATAGTGGATGGTCTCTCCTTCAACGTCGACGACTACGTCGGATTGTGGCCCGGAAGTATCGAAGCGGTCAATGCCACGGCCTCCGATCCGGATTCAAACTACCCGCAAGACATCGTCATGTCCTGGCTCTTCACGCTGGATGAGCAGCAGCTTGGACACTACTACTACGACGAACCAAACAACCCGTACGGACCAACCAACCTCGCCCGTCTCATCGACAGATTCGCCCTGGCCTGCCTCTTCTTCCATCTCGGAGGTCCGGGGTGGATCGACCAAACTAACTTCCTCATGCCCGACGTCGACCACTGCACCTGGTACGGCATCACCTGCGACTTCCTCACGCGCCGCGTCTCCGCTGTCGCGTGGACGAGCAACAGCCTCACTGGTACGGGCGACCTGCCGGTCGAGTTCACCCTCCTCACGGCACTCACCTCCGTCAGTCTGCGGCGCAACCAGATCGCGCAGATCATTCCGAACGGCCTGATCTTTGGTAACCTGCCCGATCTCGTCATCCTCGATCTGCAGTCCAACCAGTTCTTCGGCGATATTCCCAACACCTTCCTGCGCGAGAGCTCTTTGCGTAAGTCACATCCCATGCTGTGCTATCGTCATTTCTGCGGTGATGCTGTTTTCGCCTGCGCTCTCCATCTGTCTCTTGTTCCGCTCTTGCCCATCTCACATCTCGTTCCACCGTTCATCTCTACCAACGCCTCTCTAACAACGCCCGCCAAATACAACAACGATGAATACGCAGAGACGCTGCTGCTGCAAGACAATCTGTTCACTGGCGTCTTTCCCGGGGAGTACTGTCCAGAAATCGGCACCACGATATCGCCGCTCGAATCCTTTGTCTTCGACTGCGCCAAGAACAGCGACGTCGTTGGCAAAGGAGTCATCTGTCCCACCAACTGTTGCGACGTATTCAATTGCGTTTAGAGGTGCAGTTACATTATGTCGTTTATTATAATGCATAGCATAATATGTATGGTTAGTTTTCATCTCAACTGGATGGTTCAGCGTCTCATGCCAACAAACTCCTGCAGAGTGCAGTTGCGTGTGGTGCACTCCAACTTCTCGTCCGCAATCATACCTCCCTGTTGCCGGGTTCAGGCTGTAGACTACACGTACGTGGGATGGAACAAGGCCGACGGGCGCGAAGGGTATCTCATCAGCACAGTCTAGGTATTAGCATGGTACAGTCTATTCAACCGACGTAATCAAGCTTCTGTCGCTTCCGTGCTCTTCCTGACTTGACTGAACGCACGAACACCAACAGCGATGCTCGGTCCGTGTACGCTGGCAATTGCGCAATCTCCTCTTCGTCCAAGGCCTCGTACAGATCCATCACTGACATGTCGCTGTAGTCATCGTTGATCCGAAGGAGACGGATTTCTTCCATCAACTCAGGTCTGGCAAACAGCCTGCTGGCCTCGGGATGGTCAAATAGTGTGTGGGCATTCTCCGCCGCCAACCTCAGCGCCGCGTCTTTGAGCATCATGCAGTCGTGGTTCTCAGCGAAGAACAGCATCTCAATCATCGTGCCCGGTGTGAGATGCCGCAGCCGCATCATCTCCGCCTCGATGGCCAGCTTGAGTCGCCAGAAGCCGAACTTGGTGGCAACAAGGATGACCTGCTGCAGATCGTCTCTTTGAGTCATGTCGAGCTTGTCGTTTCCGCTGGAATAGTCGACGAATGAGATCTCACCTGCGTAGATACATCGCAGGACATACCGGACGTGCTTGGGGGCAAAATCAGGAAGGGGGACGAGAGTGAATTCTTTGTTGGTGCTGATGGAGGCAAGACCTGGTGAGGAAGGATCGGTTGGAGATCGGTACTTGATCCCGGGGCTGATTAGCTGCTGGATCGACGGTACGGTGAGCAAGAGAATCCCACTGTAGGCCTTGATTACTTGTTGCTTGCCACCTTGTCCACACAGGAAGGTGATGTCTGCCATGGCTTCGTCTTGGAAAGCGCTGAGTCGACTGAAGTTAATGCTCTTTCTTCGTGGCTGCCGTTGTTGTTGTTGTTGCCGTTGTTGTTGCTGTTGGCTGGGGTGATGGCAGTGTTCTTGTTTGCATCCGTGCTGCTCCTGGTGTGGGTGGTGGTCGTCGTTCTTCTGCTCCTGCTCCTGCTCCTGATCTTGGTATTCGCCCTGTTGGGATTCATCCTCTTGACATTCGTCTTGTTCCTGATCATGGTATCCGTCCTGCTGGGGTTCGTCCTCTTGGCATTCGTCTTGTTCCTGTTGTTGGCACTCATCCTGTTGCTGATGCTGGCGTTCATCTTCGTGTGGACTACTCGTAGTTTTGGAGTGATCATGGCTGGAACGAGTTGCGAAGAGCTCGACAATGTTCGTATGCTCGCTTTCTTCTGCAAGGTCGAGGGCTGTTTGCTTCCCATCACTCTGGATGGTGATGTCGGCTTTGCCTAGCTCGATCAAGCACTTCGCACAGTCCACATGGCCGCCAGCACATGCCCAATGTAGGGGAGTGTACCCAATCAGATCCCGAATGTTGACGTCGGCATTGCAGGACTCAATCAGGAACTTCGCACAGCGCAGATCGCCGTGCGCGCAGGCGTTGCGAAGGGGAGTGTATCCTCGATTGTTTTGGACGTTGACGGTGGCACCGCATGCCTCGACGAGGTAGACCACGCAGTCATATTGGCACTTTTCGGAAGCCCAATGTAGCAGAGTGCCATCCTTGCCGCGTCGGCAGTTGTTGATATCAGCATCAGGATTGAGCTCTTTCCATTTCTGGAGCACTTCCAAGTTGCCTGTCTTGGCGGCATCCAGGAGATGATGCACCCTGATATTCGGCATCGTGGCGTGACCAACTCCCGCGAGCCCGTTGGTTGGTGACTCGCTTCGACCGATGAGTCCCAGCGTGTTGGCCTATCGAGCGTGTGAGACGCGCCGCCAGTCAAGGTATCTGCTGTTTCTGCGCATAGCAAATCAAAGCGCTCCGACGAAGAACACAAGAGGTGTAAGTTGTAGCAATACTATACTCGAGCGCAGAATATCGACAGGTGCGTGTAGAAGACTGTAGCTGCAAACGGAACGTTTTGACTTGATGTGCGGCGAGAAACGAAACAACCACAATCGAGGTGATCACAACACGGCACGAGTACCATAAAGTCCGATGCGTCTGCCACCACGTACCCGCCAAGTCTGATCTTCACCTACTGTCCTCGTCTTCTGCTCACCTGGCTGGTTGGATCGCGATCGCAATCACCGAGCTGCCGCAATTATGATCGATTTGCAAGCAGCCGCCATGTTGGTGTTGTGTAGTGCGGAGTTCTGCGACCAATCGCTTGTCCTCATTGTTCTTTCCGCGACCCACACCAGTCCCCCAAAGTCTGCCTTCCTCGTGTGCGATCTCAGAAAACTGTTCGAAGTCCGTGAATCAATTGCCAATTGTGATTCAACATTATTTATGAGTCGAACGACTCGATCCTGCATGCGGTTTTGGTGAAAGCTGCTTACAGACACTCCAAACATGAAACCTCCACGATTGACGAATCGTGCCAAAAATGATTGTCGCGGATCATCATCTCCTCGCATTCTTCAAGCATCTCGGGAGGCAACATTGTTCTTGTTTGACCGCAGCGGAACGATCTGCTTCCTCCAATTACATGCATATGCGAACATCTATTATAGCATGTATCATACTGTGACATCACCATGTGATATGATATGATGTGATGTGAACGATGAAGCCGGTCTCCATTCCGTACCAGGTGCCACAGACCAACAGGCAATGATGCAGCGATTGTAATGTGTGGATATGAATGGCTCCATGTGTATCGTTTCAGGAATTACAGCGTTCATGAGTTGTTGAAGAAGATCTATCAAGTGTACTGGTAGATACTCGTAACACAGAGAAGGAAAGCCATGCGATCTGAAGGAAATCTGCATCTTCGGATCACGGCAAGGTCATGCCAAGAGAGTGCAATTAGTCCTCGTAGTGTCGTGCTCATCCTTTCCATTCCACAAAATCGGGCTTGGCAACCCACTTCGAGGTGCCGCGTCCCACCGTTGACCGCCGTTTGCGCGTGCCGATGTATTCGCCACGTTGGGCGATGCCGCGTCCGCTGGGATGTCCCAGCTGCCCCACGCCCCACTTTTCTGTCGCCGTGACAGGCTGGATGGGCCGTTTGCGTCGCACTCCCGCTACGTCCGTGCGATCGTTGGCGATGCGATCGGCCTGCAGCCATGTGGCGTAGTACCATTCCTCGTTCGCCAACGTGCCATCGGTTCCTTGCAGCAGGGTCTCGTAAGCTTTGCGCAGCTGTTGGAACTTGGCCTGCGCCTGTTGCGGCGTGTCGGTGGTGTTGAGATCGGGATGCAGTTCGCGGGCCTTGGCACGGAAGGCGGCCTTGATGTCGGCCGTAGTGGCGCCGTCACCCCAGGATAAGCCCAGCGTGGCGTAGGGGTCGTCCTTCTTGATGCGATCGCCGTTGGTGAAGTACGATCGTGCGGATATTGACGTTGATGTGCATTGCGCATGTTGACGATGACGACCACGGCGGTGATGGAAGGTTGCTGACGCATGCATGGGATTGTGAAAGGCGAGGCCTGCCAACGGGTCTGTTGGGTCTGATGTGATCGTACTCGTAGATGCGGCGTTGCTGCACGAATAAGCCCTGGAGTGTACGAGTTGGTGATGAGAATGTTGCTGTTGCTGTTGCCGTTGCTGTTGAGGTTCGCGCGGATGTTGGCGAAGATGACGACCTGCATCCGCATGGATACATCCACCAGTCCTCGCCTGAGTTGGTCGGCAGCCAGCTCCTGAGTTTCTGGTTCCGCCGACAGCCGCAATCAACCGTCTCATCATCTTCGTGCTTGTCGGTTTGCGCATGATCATCGTCGTGGCGGTGGTCCTTCCAATCAGTGGGTAGGGGACGCGTATGACACTGTGCAGTGTTGATGCTGCGTTCACACTGCCATGCACGATATGTGTGCCGTGATGGTGGAGTGCGGGTTGGCACAGTTGCTCATGCAATGGTCTTCGAGCAGAGTCACTGTTGGCACAACAGGTACATGTGATTGTGGAAGCAAAGGTGTTGAGTTGGTGCTGCTTGAGAGTGTTGCAGCCGTGCCGTCTCTGTTGTTGGCGAAATCGGCAAGCCATCTCAGAATTCGGTCGAAGAATGATGTGTCCGATGACGTCATCGCGACTTTGGGGTGTTGACACATATTTCTCTAGATTGTTCGTTGTAGACTTATCGTCCTTGTCTTCAAAAGATGCCACCAACCGAACATCAAAAAGAAAAATCCAAATGACCGGGGTTGGTTGTTTCCCACCGACAACCAAACCAAAAGAAACGAAGCCAACACACACAAGAATGCATGTGCAAGGAGGAGACAGGAGAGCTCACAAAAACAAGAGACAATCACCATTCCAATCCTCGTGGTTCATCCAATACTTCATCACACAGTGTCTCGCTCTTTGCCTCTTCACCCTCACCCTTCGCCCTTCACCAGCACCATGCCCCGCAGAAAGAAACAGCGCACCAACAAGGCGGCGGTACGCAAGCACGTGGAAGCCACTCACACTGTGAGCAACGACCACAATGCCAACGACAATGACAATGACAACGACAACGCCGGCCTTTCCCACAAGAACGATCTCATGCAGATGGTGCAACGTGGTGATGCGGATCAAGTGAGACGGTTGCTGGAGCAGCAGCAGCAACAGCAACAGAAGAAGAAGAATCGATCAAACAACGACAGCCTCTTCGAGCAGACCAGCGACGATGGATCCACGCTTCTTCACGTTGCCAGCAAGGTTGGTCATGTGGATATCCTTCGACTTCTGCTGGATCATGGCGGCTACGCTCACATCGATGTCACCAACAACGAACATGGCCAATCACCATTGCACGTGGCATGCGCAAATGGTCATTTGGAAGCTGTGCGGTGCTTGCTGGCACCATCATCGTCATCGCAGACCACTGCGGATGTTAATTTGTACGACTCGGAATACCGCACGCCCTTGCTGTTGGCCATCCATCATCGTCACAGCAATATCGTGCATCTGTTGGTGGAACATGGTGCTGATGTCAGTTCAAGGCCGCGACGTGGCAAGACTGCATTGATTGAGGCAGCTCGCCAAGGATTGGAAGATGTGGTGGAGACCTTCCTATCCCAGCCACGTGCCAAGGCCAACATCAAGGACAAGAGCGGATGCACACCTTTATACGTGGCCAGCATCAACGGCCATGCCAGTGTCGCGAAGCAGCTCATCGGTGCTGGTGCCGATGTGGATGCAGTGATGCGAGATGGATCGACTGCTCTGGGAGACGCCGTCAAAGCGGGGCACGCTGACGTCGTCGCTTGCCTGTTGGACGGTGATGTCAGCACAGGCCGCTGTGATGAATCCGGCAGGACGGCCTTGCACCATGCGGCGATGAAGAACAAGCTCGCCGGCGTCCTGCAGCTTCTCATCGATGGCGGCGCTGAAGTGGAGGCTCGCGATGTGGACGGATGCACGGCATTGTATCACGCCGTTGAGCATAGATGCCGCGACATTGTGGAAATTCTGCTGCTGCACAATGCCAACATCAACGACAGCCGACATGATGGACTGACGGCAGTCCAGACGGCATGTCACAAAGGCGACATTCGCATGGTCAGGCTCCTGCTGGAGAATGGCGGCGATTGCAGCGGCACCAGCTGGAGTGCTAGCAGCGCCATGCACATTGCCTGCGAGAACAACAGCGTGCCCATGATCGAAGAATTGATCTCCTTGGGGCAAAGCGTACATGGGCCGCTGGCGCACTTGAGCACGCCGCTTGATGTGGCGTGTAGAAAAAGCAACTTTGAGGCTGCGCGGACGCTGCTGCATCATGGAGCCAATCCGAGTGAAGGTGCCTACAACGGCAACTTCTTACTCTGTGCGACGATGTGGAACAAGGACCCCGATATGGTCGAGCTGTTGCTTCGCCACGGCGTCAGCATCCATGAGCATCCCAATCAGCTCCGCACATACGGCACCAACGCCCTGGAGCAAGCAGAACGTATTGGAGAGGAATATTTTGAAGGTGTGCTGCGGTACCTGACCAAAACTACTTGTAATTCAGATAAGTTTTAAAGCGATGCTCGTAATGTGGTATAATATTATATGATTCTTCAGAGAGGCCGTCGATGCCTCAGTGATGTTCTACACTCGCAGAGTAGTGCAAGTGGACTGTCTGCTGGATTCGTCCATGAAGTTGGGTCAGTGTGCAAATTCATTTTATTCTCACTGCTCCGAAGCCTTCAGGATGAACCGGTTCCAATCCATCTTCCGTTCTCTTCCCTTTTGTCTCACGCTTTGTTTTATCTCGTGTTGGTTTGTGCCGCCTCACAAGGGGATCAATGCAAGAGCTGTGACCGCTCCGCCAGAGGTTCTCCGTGCTGCTACTCGTCACAGTGGACCAAACGAGCTCTTCAGAGAGAGAGAGAGACAGCTGCCCACCGACAAGAAAGAAAGAAGGGCACTGTTTGATCAGTGCGTGGATCTATTGTTGGAAGACAAGCCCTCACGTACTCGTACAAGTAGTTGCAAGCATTGTGGACATGATCGAAGTCGACACTGCACGGTGTTACTTTCTTCTCCTCTCTTCTCTTCTCCGCTTGGGCTTGACCCTGACCTTCGAGTTCAGGTCATGATGGCAGTGGGATCGCTGGAGGTCGTAGCCACAGAGCGAGTGGAAGAGTCAGAGTTGGCGCTCCCAAGCCCGCAGTATCCGTCGACATCAGATGCCTTGCCCATCCTGCGAGCGATTCGCCAGCATGTACTATACGAGTTACTCATCGAGTAACACAAAGATCGCATCCATCCATGACCTTCCTTCAAGCCATCTCATCATCTATCATATCTAGTTGCATCCGTCGACCGCTGCGGTACGTCATGTACTATATGTGCAACCTACCACAGAGCATGAGGACCAGGATCCTTAGATCATCTGCCGAAAATGGTATCATCACAAATCTGTGTGCAGCTCCGCAAGCTCGCCTGGCTCTTGGCGCCGTTCTTGGCTTCACTTTCTGTGTTTGTGAACAGCGACAAAACACGATCGAGGTTCGCAATTTGCGAGATCGAAGTTTCCGCTTCTTTTTATTACCTTGTCCGGTCATTTGGGTGTTTCGAACACGAGGTATACCTCCTTCTTGTTTGCGAGACACAGACGAAATCATACTTCTGAAGTTCTTTCTCATCCAGTCTTTTGATTGGTTGTGACAATCAACTCCGTGCTTTCGATTGGTCCATCCTTCCGTTCGACGCGTTCACAAGATGTCATACGAACTCGTCATAAATACGACCTCTCCAGTTGCATCCTCCAACCAGACCTTGGTGGTTGTGTGACGCGCCAACACACCCACATGTCCACACCGCTTTTGCTCACTTTTTGCCGCTGTGGTCCATCACAATACGATCGAGGCAGAACAAAGCGCAGCACATCTCCGCATCGTTGTCGGCGTTCTTCTCGTGTTGTCTGCGATGGCACCATGGGTGGTGACGGTGCAACAACAGGCACCGCTGGAAACCTGAGCCAGAGGTTGCTCGTTGCACCGTGCGAGCACAGCCATCAGTGCTGCGTGGCCTGTTGAACCATAAACACAGCAAGAAGCAAAACTCAAGAGCGCAATCGCATGCAAGCATCACACGCAGACATACTCGCACACATACGCGTACATACACTCACACACAAAAGAACAGAAAGCACAGACATCGATAAAGACATCAACCACCAGTTTAGGAAAGCACGCCCATCATTGCACCCACACCGATCAAGCCAACAAGCCAACAATCTAACAAATCCACAAGCTCCAAAAGTCGAATGACCATGCGAGGGGATGAAGTCATTTGTCTGAATGTAGGCGGAACGCCGTTCTATTGCAGCCTCTGCACGCTCACGACAGCCAAGGGATCGTATTTTGATGCCCGTTTCTCATCCGGCTTTCACCCTGGAGGGCAGCTTGGCGAGACCGGTCTCTGCGGTGCAAGCGGCAGCAACGAAGCCGAATGCCAAACATGCCAGAAGCCCAACGCGATCCCGACCTTCTTCATCGATCGCAATCCTCGCTACTTCCCTTTCATCCTGCAGTTCCTGCGAGATCAGCAAACCGAGCTTCCGAGGGAGCTGCTGCCTTTCACGCCTGGCAAAGCGGAGCTCTGGGATTGCTTGGAGAAGGAGGCCGACTTTTACTGTCTCGCGCACCTTCAGTACATGCTTCGCACTACGAGGCTCATTTGCAGCACCACCGAATTCCCCTTCCGCTCCGACGGCAAAGGGATCTTGCATCATCTCGGCACCAACTTTGGCAAGGAGGAAGCTTATAACAACCCTTTCCACCGCGGATTGGTGCGCGTCTACCGATCCACGGATCCGGGACAATCCGAGTCACGACATTGGTCGGAGCAGGACCTGATTTCTGGGACGGACAAAGCACGCGCCAACTTCGTTGCATACCGCCCGATGTTCTGCCAGCTCAAGGCCAAGACGAGACGCAAGAGAACGCGAATGCATCCACCATCATCCTCTACTCGTGTATCATCCCAACGAAGACAGAGACGGCGTCGCAACCGTCGGCGTTCCCGCGCCAATTCGTCGAATCGAAGGAATGATGCCATCGGTCACATCTTTGCCATTCACGACGACGATGTCAATGATCATGATCATGATGCAGAGGGAGATGACGGCGCTGTAATTATTGATGATATCGATGAAAGCGAGGTGGAAGAGGATGGCAATCATGATGATGATGATGACAATGGCGAACATCAAAACCACCATGCTGATAACATCGACCGCGATGCCGACAGCAGCAGTGATGAGAATCACGACAACGACGGCAATGGCTTGATTGAGATTGAGCAAGATCGAATCGCGCAAGAACCGGAGAGCGAGGGGTACGAAATCAGCGTTCCGTACACGGCAGACGTCTTCAGCTGCTGCCTTTACGACGGCCGCATCACCGATCAGGGGATGAGCCAATTCTACGTCACGCTGGAGCTGCCTGCGGGCATCAAGGTGAGGCCATCGCATTACTCCTTGCGTCACAGCGGCATCAACTGCCCATGTGGCATGGAGTCGTGGGACTTCCTCGCAAGCAAGGATGGGATCGCATGGACCCTGCTTCACGAATCCCGCCGATCCTCTCCCATCAACATGGACATCGTGAAGGAATCCATCGAGGGCTCGTCGTCTGGATTGGCAGAGCTGCTGGATTCGACGATCGTCAAGGAGGAAGACATGGTGCTGTTCGCGCAGGATCTATTGGAGCGGACGAGGCAAACATTTCCAATCGATCCGGCTAATTTTCGCATGAGCGAAACGGCAAAAATGAAGACCCCCACCAGCAATAGCGACGAGAACGAAGTGTCTGATGATGACGACACCAGCGCCAGCGATATCGGCACCAGCAGCAAACAGGTGTACCTGCAGTATCGGCACGGTCCAAATGCTGCTGCTGCACCAACAACGGAAGACACGGACGACGACGGATTCTTTCGCTTCTTCCGGATTTCTTCCATCCCGCGCAGTTCCGTTCCCAGAGATATCGCACCCTGCATGCACGGTTCCGGGTTGGAACTCTTCGGTCAGATTCGTCAGGATGGCTAACAACAGGGACCGCAACCTTTAGAGACCATTCGTGAAGATGCGCAAGCCACAAAGAAAGGGGACAGACTCGAAAGAGAATGCAAGGAGCGGCAGAGTAAGATCACGATCAGTCGATAGTATTGGTTGGGCTGGGAAAACAAATGCACCATGCGTACTCGGTCATGCTAATAGTTCGAAGGAGGGAAAGGAACGGGTTTGGGTCGAATTTGAAGCTACCGAGAAAGCTGGCTTGAACAAAAGACTGACAGTATGGTAAACACAGAAGCAGACGATAGAATCGATGTGCCAATCTGACTTGGTACAAGGCCACCGCTGCACCACAAACGTACGAACGAAGGAGATGAGAGTGTCACGCGACGCCACCATGCGAGTATGTAGGTATAATTTTGGGAATTGAAGACTTAGCAACACTTTGGAACATGATGAATTGATACGCGGTGCAGCACTTCCTTCCACTGCACTCTACTGCACACGTGCTTGTACCTGCCGTAGCATTGGCATTACTAGACTCGAATGGAACGCACAGCTGTCTGCAGTCGTGGACCATGCAATGTCCACGAAGCAGATCATGTGCGGCATGTTGCACAAGCTCGATGCATCGTGCTTGGTCGTTACCGACCACCATCCTCAATGGCCTCGGTCAACAGTTCCAGCAACCGATCCACCCCAATGGCATGCCACATGGATTGCCAAGCATTGTCCAGCGGCGGTGCATCCGCAGGTCGTCGTGCCACGGTGTGCATCTGCTCAGGGCTCGCACCGTAGGGGTACATCCCCGCCTTCTCCGCACGGGCATGCATCGCCGCCAGTTCGTCTGCAGACATGGTTGGATTGCGCGACATGAAGTTGATGCCCTCAAAGACGCGCACACCGCCACGTTCCAGGCATTGAAACTGGATGGCCTCCTTGTACTCCCCAGTCTGAGGGTCCTTCTGCGCGTCGACGATGTAGTTGGGGAACTCGACGCCGAAGCCGCTTTCTCTTAGAACGCCCGGTGCATCGTTGGGATCCACTCGGCCAAAGAGGAAGTAATGCGCGCCGTTGGCGACGGGACTCTTGTCCCAGGACAGCTTGGCGGAATCTGGGGCGGGTCCCTTCACAGCGAAATCATCAATCCAACCCTGACGGTCTGGTGTGAGCTTGATATCCAACGTGGTCTCGTAGACCTCCTTGAACTGCGTCCAATCATGGAACTTGTGTTCGTACCATAATCCTTGATACTTTTCGAGATCGAAGTTGTCCATGCTGGGTTGACGCACCTCTTCGTAGGCCGGACATCCCTTGACGACCTTACTCTGGTAGGGATCGTCCAGAGCAAGGTTGAAGTCACCCATGCCTGCGGTGCCATCCAATCCGGCGCCCACGTAGGCGAAGAAGGCGAAGAACAACCCCGCATTGACGGCCTTTTGTATCTCCTTGGAAAATGAGAATGCCGCGATAGCGACGACATTGCCCAGGAGGAAGGTGACGGGCACGAGGTCCGCAATCTTCGGTCCCGGACTGCCGTGCAGAACGTCGGAGATCCACAGGATGGGCTGTAGCAAGGGATGCCCCACGGCGAAGAAGATCCAGAAATTGAGGGCCGCCCAAAAATCGGCGGGGTCGGGGATGTTCCGTTTCATCTCAAGGACGCTGCCGATGAAGCTGGCGAAGGCTGGAGCGTGACTCAACACTGCTGCGCTTCCGATTGCGCTTGTGGCGAGCAGCAGCGCGTTCTCGGGCAACTGGAAGGCGGGTTCGTCGTCTTCCACTGTCTCGCCGACCGCCACGATCTCCAAGGTCTCGAGCAGGGCATCCGCGTAGGCCTCGTTGACCTCTTCGGATACGATGGGCTCGGCGGGATGGAAAGTGAATTTCAGTTTTCCATTGAGCGACATGCAGGAGAATCGGTACAGACTTCCCGATCGCGCGTTGGAGGCGGCGTAGTAGATATCCTGGAGGTTGTATCGCCCATGCGTCGTCTCCAACGACTGCTGCTGGCCATTTCCGTTGCTGGCATTGCTGGTGCTGTCCTCAAAGCCCTCCATGCGTTCGTAGACGCCGGCATTGGTGAACCCAGCGCTGTAGGCCCGGCCCTGCGAGGACTTGGATTGCGAGGTGAGATGCACGAGGTTGTTGAGATCGGCAATCGTCATGGCGAAGTCAAAAACCCTGACAGCCTGCTGCGGACCGTTGTCATCCTGCAGGAATTTTTGTGTTTGCTGACGTCCGTCCTTCGCGAGGTCCCAGAACTTCTGCAGCCGCTTTGCTGTGGGAGCTTGTCGCAAGCTGGCACCCGTGTTGTCGCTGATGGATCCGTGCAGGAGGTCCATGCTGCCGGCGTGACAGCCGAAGGATTTGCCATCGTCCAGCTTCGCGCCGTATCGTCGCATGTCAAGGCTTTGGAGGATCTTGTAGGTTCGTTTGTTGCTGCTGTCTTCGCTGTTGCCGACGAAATCGGAGGAGACCAAGGTGGTGGCTGCCGAGAGCGCGTTGGTGATGCTGACACCGTTGGCACGACATTGCTCCAGCAGCTTGGTGGTGGTCTCTTGCGAAAGGGAACGAAATTGGAGCGTGGAGCGTCTCTGGTCGGACTTCTCGTCTTCGCCACCTGCTGCGTTGCCGGAGATAGTGGTGAGCGCACCGAGGATGCCGTTGCCACTATTTGTGGTGAAATCGTCGGGCAGAATGACGGGACCTTGCGCATCCTCGGCTGCCTTGCCGGCAACGTAGGCCAAGGTGCGAGGCGACACCCCGCCGAACTCCACATCGGACCATGTCTGGTGCTTGCCCAGCACGGACTCCTCCAACGACAGCGGCATGCTCTGCGGTGTGGGTTGAGTGGATCGGATGGAACCTGCGGATTCTATCTCTGCCACGATCTTCAGAAGCTGATCGATCAGACGATTGGCGCTGGATTGATCCGAGATGGCGTGATTGAAGGAGAAGACCATGGCGCAGGGATCATTTGATTTTCCCGTGGAAACGAGCTGCAATCGCCACAAAGGACCGTCGCCAGTGCTGCACCAGCTGCCATCGTCCAGATCCTTTAGAAAGAGGTTCTGCCACTCCTGCTCCAGGTGGTCGGAATCGGAGATGGTGACCATTTGCAGAACATCGGCAGCATCCAAGTCCGGGTTGTTTACGAACGTGAGAGGATCCGGCTCTCCGTCGCGCACCATCTGAAAGAGATCGATGCGCTGTCCCGGCTCCCCACTTCCATCCACGCGCGCGGACAGCAGCGGATGGGCCTGCATCACCGCATCGATGGCCTGCTGCAGGACCTTCCGCGACGGCGTTGCCGACAGCACAGCGCAGCTGATGTGATTCATCGATGGAAACACGGTGTCCGGGTTGACTGCGTACTGCCTTGGCAGCATCAGGAGTTCCTGCGATCCCAGAACACGAGATTGCAGCCGCTCGTCGTCCGTCGTTGCATCCGTATCGGTAGAGGAAGCAAACAGCGATTGTGCGTGGTTGCCGCGTTTCGCGTTCGTGCGGCCGTCGCTGGCCACGCTGGTGGGCACAGCAAAGGCTTCCACCATGGGAATGCCGATGCCCGCGCTGGTGGCAACTTGGGTGGCAACATCGATGACAGAAGCAGCGACAGCTGCCAGCAGAACCAGCTGGTGGGCCTTTCCCAGCGACCTCATCTTGTTCATGACTTGTCTGCTGAGTTCCGAAATACAGATGGAAGCGAACAATGTGTTGCTATCTCCGAATGCTTGCAGAATGTGGGAGAGTCCTCCTACAAGGTTGGATTAGCATGCATTGGCATGTATGAGTAATACATTTGAGGAGAGCGGAGTAGGGTGCTCTGCCGAAGTCCTTTTCATCCAACACTCTCTTCCGTTTGCACTCTTGCGCACAAGAAGAGGCATCACCATGCACGATGATGCCGACAAAGCTGTCACATCAACATGCACATTCGTTGTTTTCCGTGAAACTTCAAGATCTGTCAGGATTTTTTCATTCGTCTCAATCGGCATGGTGTTCGACCACTTCGACTAACTTCCTGGATTAGATACCGTCAGTCTGGCTTGTTCACGTCTGCATTTGACGCTGTCCTCACTCTCTACGACGATGATCTACTCACACTCTCCACGACATGCGCTGCTCTGCAGATGATGCAGATAGTAGTACGAATGCTGATGATATGTTAGAGTAGTTACGAATGCGATGTGTCGATTGCGCAGATGTGAATGTAGATGGAGAAATGTCTCGTCGATGGCGATCAATCCGTTGCGTCCTCAGCGTAATCGACGAACGCATCGTCACCGTCAATGCCATCATCATCGCTGCCGTCACTGGTGGTTCCCTTTTCCAAGGCGCCCATGTAGCTCTCGTTGTTCATGCGCTGGTTGGTTTCGTCCTGCCAAAGCGGTGGCAAGGAATCGAAGTCATGGATGCAGACAATGTCTTTCTGTCCGTTTGTGATCACGTGGTACGGTGTCACAACCATGTGGCTTGCGGACGGAGATTGGAAGCGTAGATCCGACACGGAGTAGTACGTTTGGCCGGTGCAACCATTCAAGATGGACATGGATGATGGCGTTGTGGCCAGAACGAAATGTGCATGCGGCAAGTAGTCCAGCTTCCACACGGCGTCGCCGTTGCTGGTGCTGCTGGACGACGATTGGCCAGTGAAAGCCATTTGCGGATGATCCGTCGGCTGACGGAGGACGTGGACCTTGCGGTTGGGGAACGTTTGCGATGCGAGCTTTGGCCAGACGTGGTACTCGAGTGTTGGTTTTTGCTCTGTTGCTTCGTCGCTGTCGGTGATGTCTTCGACGTACATGGTGGTGTCCAGCAAAGATTGTTTCTTGCGCTGCTCCAGCACCTCGAAATGCAAGATGGCTCCATTGGACAGCCCCACGATGACAGCATGCGCCGTCTGCA
This sequence comes from Craspedostauros australis, assembly GCA_026770025.1. Taxonomy (NCBI): domain Eukaryota; phylum Bacillariophyta; class Bacillariophyceae; order Mastogloiales; family Achnanthaceae; genus Craspedostauros; species Craspedostauros australis. Next base: position 310,619 of record JAMXDE010000049.1, on the reverse strand, counting down.
CCGTTGTTCGTTCGTCGTTGTCCTTGGTGCACATTGTGCCCTTGCCGGCATGGGTCAACGCGGTGATGCTGATCTGTTCTTGGTGGTTGGTGGCGGAAAAGGTGAGGGAAGGCGGAGGCAACATGGTGGGCTCTGCCGCGATGTCGTCGCCACACGATGGCAGAATATCCTGTGCGATGTCATAGACCAGCACGTGGCCTGTGCTTGTGCCGAAGTACAGAAGGGAGGCTTCCGCGGATGCGCCATCCTCCTGGAGCGCATCTTTCTTGGGGACCGCCATGGAAGTGATTGTTGGTTGCGTTGGTGTGTACGAGTCGCCGAGGGAGGAGGAAGCTGACGATGCTTCAGCTTCGACGTCCTCCATGGCATTGTCCTCGTCTTCTGGGAGGACGGATGGAATTTGTCCAAAGGCCACCAGCTCGGTTGTTTCGGCGTCCCAGACCGAGATCATGCCCTTGGAGGAGACGGTGACGAGAACTTGCTGGTTGGTGGATGGCAGTGTCATGACTTGGAGGTCCACGGCGTCTCGTGCAGAGACCATGGATAGATCGATGGAATTGGCGAGCGTGGGTACCGAGGCGGCTTCACCTTCATCGGAGTTGAAGAGATCATCCAGCCTCCATTGCTGGATGAGCGTGTGCGATGCCGTGGCATCCGTCTTGGTGGCATCGGTTGCGGCGGCCGTGCCTGGCACAGTCACGAACAAGGTCGATTCTTCATCGATCGATGTGCCTTCCTGCACGACGACCATATTCGAAACCGGCGCGCGCTTGCCGGTTGAGAATTGGGCCATGATCTTGAAGGGCTTGGGGAGGGTTTCGTTCCACTCCCCATCTTCATCGTCGTCGCTCTGTGCCTGTTGGAGGTGAGATGGCTGAGCGCCCTCGCTGTTGCTGTCGGCCTTGGATTCTTCTCCTGGACGCACGAACGTGCCGTCTCCGCTCTCCATGCATTCCAGGCTGCTGGCCTCACGGTCGAGCTCGTAGACGGCTGCCATGCGGGTCTTGTCTGTGGCATCAATCTCATGCGCTGGCTCATCGCCGGGGGCGGCATTCTGGCCATCGCCCTCTCCGTCGTTGGCAACGGCCTTGAGCTTGAGCTGCTGGGTGAAGCTGGCAAAGAGCTCCGTGCCCATCTGGATGATGCAGATGGATCCGTCGGTGCGACCGACGATGAGGACGTTGTCGTCCATGCCTGGTTGGCTGAGGGAGGAGACGGAGATCTTCTGGCCGCCGTCGGTTGGGCCGTGCGGATCCAGCGAGAAGCCACGCACCTGGCAGTTGCCGTCCTTCCAGTTCTGCTGCTCCTGGTCTGACACCTGCTGCATTCGCTCGCGCAGGACCGTGGAGAAGGACTGGGAGAAGTAGTCCACCACGGGGAACAGCGGGCTGTCGTCTTGGCCCGTGCCTTCAGTATTGCGACTGCTGCTGCTGCTGCTGTCATGCTCGTCGTCCTTGTTCGTGTAGAAAAGACGGGAGCCCGAAGATCGCGTTGCGGTCGTTCCCTGTTTCCGATGCTGGGCCTGATGCTGGGCCTGATGCTGAGCCTGCTGGCTGACAGGAGCATGCTCACGATGCAGAGCAACAACAGCGTTGGATGGAAAGACAGCAAAGCCATCTGCCGAATTCATCCACAGAAGGGATGCGGCGGGGACGATCGCGGTGGCCAACCTCATGGTGCTGTGTAGTTGTGCTTGTGGCTGTACTGTGGCTGTGCTGTTGATGTATCGCTTCTTTGCGAGGATTGGATGGTAACTTGTGTCTGTGTTTGTGTCCGCGCCAACTTTGATGGCTGCAGATGGGAATTGCGAGTTGTGAGTTGTGAGCGAGATGAAGATTGGGGTTTGAAGCGAAGGAGGAGTCTGTTCTGACGCTGGCAAGAGTGAGTACTTGTGCTGGTAGTACGACTATTCTACTTGTCTGGGGGATGTGAAACGGAACAGAACGAGAAGAGGTGCGAGTGCAAGATCATGCAAAGATCTCTGTGTCGTGATGTGATGTGTGTCCAAGAACACGCGAGGAGGAGGGAAGAGAGGAAGGCAATGCCAGACATCGAAACGTGATGTCATGATGGGAACTTGCCCAACTGGAATGGAACTTCCGCCTGGGTTCTTCGCCTCCTCCTTCCATTTCGCGCGCTTGTTGATGCCGTATCATGGTGATGTGATGGTATCTTTCGCGATAATTAGGGACCTCGTGAAATTTCGAATTCATGACGAGACTCCTATCCACCAATCAGAAGTATCAGGTTGTGATTCGTGTGCTTCTTCTCCTGCTGTTCCGCCGAACAGTTCGCTTTGCTTAGGGACTGGATTTGAATCGTGTCAAGAGGTCGTTTTTGCGAACTTTATTGCAGGTCGTAGTTTGCAGGGACAGTCTACTCTGGATATCGTAGACTATTTGTGTTTGCCTCTTTCTCCGTCACAATTTCGTTCCGTGACGGAATCTCTCTCCCGTTCACGGCGCCGTGTTCTGTCACATCTTGTCGCCCCGCATCTCGTGCTTCACCCTGTCTCGCCAAGCGGCAAAGACGAAAGGAGGTGTGTTGTGCGCCTTCATCGACCGACTAACGACTAACGACGGCGATGACGACAGTTCCACGTCAGAATCGCTGTGCTCCGACTCGTACAAGTCTCCACTGATGAGAAGCACTTCAGAAGAGGCAGCTTAGCATGTCGCCGAATGCTGCTTGTGCTATACTGGGCAGTGCATGGATTTCGCAGTTGCTATGATTGAATACTCTGGAATATTGGCAGTTTCCACTTTGTCTCCCCATTGGCACATCTATTCATTGCCGTTTGCTTCCCTCGCATTGTATCATTGCATACGTCCAGAGCAGTCGTGCATACCTCCATCAAGCCTCAGCAGGGCCTTGTCGTTGTTGTGGCGTCGGTAAGCGACGTCGCCTGCGCTGTCGATCGTTCTGTTGCTCCGAGGCGCCAGCATTGGTCTCCGACATGTGACGCTCCCATTGTCGTGCTCCCCCGTAGAATCGATTTTCTCGCTGTCGGAACGTGCCCAGAGCATGGCCAAAGTTGATCCCGTTCCCGCCAGCAGCGCCACTGTTGGTATTGTCGTTGCTGCTGCTACTGCTGCTGCTGGAGGTATCGTCATTATGTTCGCCATCAGCTGCCGAGCTCGTCTCTGGAACAGGGGCCGGATCCGTCGCCCCGAACAACGTTGGGCCAACCACGACTATCGACGAAGTTTTCATCGTTGCTGCCTTGGTGTTGTACTGACGGTTGCCTTTCCCCTTCATGTTCTTTCCCGCGCTTATGTGTTCACCGCTCTTGGTTTTCGGTAATTTACCGCCTTTGCCTTTGCCCTTGCCCTTGCCGCTCTGACTCTCGTCGCTGTCGCTGTCATTGATACTGGCATTGTCATCATTGTTGTTGCTGCTGCTGCTGCTGCTTCTGCTGCTCTTGCTTTTCTTGCCGTCATATTTGCTTTTAGGCTTGCTCTTTGCTCTGCTCTTGCTGCTTTTGCTGGAACTGGGACTCATTCCCATCATCTCTACCGGAGGCGGTGTGGCGTTGGGTGCCAAGGTCGAGAATTCTGGGAACAGAAACGACGGAAATATTGGTCCCTTCATGGCCTCTGTCGTTGGCGCCGTCGATGGTGCCGTACTCGGGACATCCGAGGGACGCATGGACGGAGCAATGCTGGGGACTTGCGATGGTCGGTCAGATGGTTGATCGGTTGGCGATTGCGTTGGCTGGTGGGAAGGCATGGCACTGGGCTGCGTGCTTGGTGACTCCGAAGGTTGGTTGGTGGGTCCCGAGGTGGGCGAAATGGTGGGCGAGGCGCTGGGAACCACGGATGGTGGATCACTGGGAGACGTACTCGGCTGGTCCGATGGACGATGGGATGGTTGGTTTGTTGGGAATGCGGACGGGGATGCCGATGGCAGGTCTGTTGGTGCCACCGACGGAACATGGCTTGGTTGATTAGTCGGTGTGCTCGATGGTTCTGCCGATGGTTGTTGCGAGGGCACGATCGATGGAACTCCAGATGGATTCTCGGATAAAGGCGCAGTCGGAACGACAGAAGGCGATACGCTTGGCATCACCGATGGCTGATCGCTTGGTGTTGTGCTCGGTGCTGGCGAGCCAAGGCCCTGCACATCAAAGCACATCACCGAATTCTCAACTTCCACGAAGTTGTTTATTACGATGTTCGTCACCGTGATCAATCCAAGGGCATATCCATCTGTGTTGGGGTAGGTCGCAGTATTCGCAACAGTTTCGCCGTTACCCGGTCCGATCTCATGCTCTGGTAGATAGTAGAAATCGTTGTTGTGCCCACCATTCAATGCTTGTTCCAATTCATACAATCCGTCGCGTTGCATTAACGCGACAGGGTAATGCCTTCCATTCCCAGGCCAGTCTATTCGATGGATGTGCGAGACATACCATGGTGCCATCGTACAATGTTATTGTTGAGCATTGCGCGGTGGGCAGTTGAACCCGAATCGACCAGGTCGGTGCATCAAGACGGTGGATTCAAGATTAATGCAGCAGCGCGGGTCGGTGAGCATTGATGTGTCTTTGGCTGATGCCATCAGCGGTTTTGCTGCATATTGGTACGGCCGCTCATGAGCAACAGCAAGGTTCTGATCGCAGGAGTACATCACATCCACACGTACCTGTCTGGAACGGTCCACCGCGAGGGCTGTTTCCATCGCCCGCAAAGTTGAAATTGTTCTCATCGATGTGATAGATCAGCATGCCACCTGGGTTTGGGGGAAGTTGTGCGTTGCGGTTACAAGAGGAGCAGCAGTAGCAGTTGCAGTTGCGGTCGAAGGTGGTGCGATGTGAGTTTTAATGCCGTGGACGGCAGGCAAAATGAGTACCAAGTGATAGTTTGTGAGCGAAGAAGACCAACTGGTCGATGGGTAACGGAACCTGGGGAAGCCACAGCTTGCACAACTGTGAAGTACTTGTCGCTGGATTACACCCACGTTGCCATTGGACGGTATGGCAAAATGCGCCGGTCTTCATCGGCGATGTACATTTGAGCACGATTGATTCCATCAACAATGTTTGGCATTGTGCGTACCTGGCTCAAAGAAGAATTCGTCAAAGTCTCCAGGAATCGGCTGCCGATTCTCCAGCAAGAAATACTCGAAGTCGAACAAATCGGGGTGGTCGATGCGGTAGATCACATCTTCCAATTCAACAGGAGGGGCTTTGTACGTGCCATCCTCCGTGATTCGGATAGGATCTACCCAGCCAAGCTCAACTTTTGACCATGCGGAGAGGTGGCCTGGTCTGGATTTACGATCGCCTGGTCCGGCCGGGTTGGCCTGTTGGGATGGTGACGAACGAATTACAGGGGCAAGACGCAAAGGCGAAAGGCCGAAACAAGTTAGAGAAGGAGTGGAAGCGAAATGAAATTGTGAGCCGATGCGGTGTTTGCGTACAGAATTGCTGTTGGCGCTCATGATGGATCATTTGCTGTCACAAGAGACTACCTGCCACAACATGCATGCTGCACACAGCACACTGCATACGGATGTTGCCGCATGTGTTGGTTGCAAGACATCACTGGTTCTCACGAGCTTACCATTAAGCCGTATCTATCAATGCCGCCAATGTTTCCAAACAGGTTGAGCGGACCTTCTATGTCGTACAAATCTGGCAATCCAAAGGAATGGAAGATTTCGTGTGTGATGGTGCCCAAGCGAGCGATGTTGGACTCGCAGGTTTGCCGAAAGGCTGAGCCGACCGCAATACTGCCGATTTGGTACCCTTCGCTAGATCTCCAAGGCAAACTGTTTTGTGCGAATGTCTGGAATGAGCTGATTCTGCGGTTGGGCAAGGCGCCGCTGTAGCAGTCGAACCCCCCTTCTTCGGCAGCATATCCAGAGTGAAGGACAACGATCGCGTCGATAACAAGGTCGCCGTTCTGATCGTAGGCTCCAAAGTCGATCCCGTCACCGTCCAGGCGGTCCAGGATGGGAATGAACGAATTTGCGAACTGCGTACTGGCGCCGATCGTGGCATATACATCTTCATCGTCTTCCGCCACCTGCCATGGAACAATGTCAGCCTCAAATTGCGTCTTCCCGTACGAGTTGACATCGAAAAATCGGCTGATGGAGCCCGTCGGGTAAAGATCCGAGTCAACATCTTCCGCATTGAAGATTTTGTCGTAGTCACCTGGCGGCTGCAAAACTCTGGCATCGCCGACGTGGTTTGGCCATTGCATCAACAGCACGAGGACACGCAATCGCCCCATCGCGGTCAGCTGCATTCGTCGATGCCCTTGTCTTTCGCCTTTTCCATCTGCCGTTTCCAACTTTCTGCGCTCTTCACTTTCCGCAACTACCTTGGATCCATACATTCGTTCCGATGCAGGGACGTCCCAGCCTTGCTTTCTGTTGTTGTTACTACGGGGATGATCTGACTGAAGCTCGCGTTCTGTAGTTGATGGCTCAAGCTTGTGCGGCGATATCATTTGACGGAGATCCATTGCGTGCTTCTTGGCATTTTCTTCGAGATCCACACAGTCCTCAAGTGAGATATACCAGCACAGCTTCGATGACATCCATCGCGGGTGATACGTATACTCCTGTCCAAACCTCAGTCTCCTCGAGGAATGCCGATCTATTCTTCCGTTGACATCGGTGGTGTTATGTGCGAAGGTCTGGAGCAACGGGTTGTTGCGGGGCGTGATTGGTGCGGTGATTCCATCGAGCATGTGACGCTCAAAGGAGGCATTGATGGTTGGCGTATTCATTGATGCTTGTTTGTTATGTTGCTTGCTGTGTTCATGAGATGCACTTGTCTCAGCTTCATGACTCCCTGAGCTACTTGTATCCACCTCGCCACCCATTGCCAGTCTGTCATCGTGGTGGCCGACAAAGCCCTGGAGAGGGGTGTGTTGGTCATGGTTGGTCGATCCGTCCGTCCCAATACTAGAACTCCCAGCAGGCGTTTCTTGCGCGTTGCATGGACAACATGACACCGCGCTCGCAATGAGCAGTATCAACACCATGCAGCCTGCACTGCACCGCATTCGCTGTCGTCTGTTCGTAGAGTGAGATACCGCTTGACGACCATCCCGCTCGTTTGCCCCTTGGTGGCCTCGCAGCCTGCCGTCAGATCCCATCTGCCAGTGCTGCTCGTGATGTTCATGACGATGGTGCCCGATATCAAATTCGAGAGGATTGTCCATCGTTCTTTGTTGCTTGGTTGCTACCATTGACAACGGTGCATTGCAGGTCGTCCTGCTTGTCCTGCTCATTTGGCTCTGCCTCCCCAGTAGTTTCAATGCCTTCTTTCCACGCTGTGAAGCCTTCACCGTCGCCACCGGAGTCATCGTCGCCGTTGCTTCCTCGGCTGCTTGCGGTGTCAACGTTGTCGTCTTTATCGTTGTGGTCCTCATCGTTGCAATCAACCACGCAACCAGTGTCAATCTCCACTCAGCTCAGCAGTCCAACAGTAGTACATGCGGAGAAGGAGGCAAAGTAGGATCAATGGATTTGCTCTGCTCTGCAGTGCAGTGCATGTGCCTGGATCGATGACACCTGCATGCACGCTGAAAATCAATGTCAGGATCGCCATGAATGAACGCGCACACCTCTGCCTCCGAAACGCTCGTGCTCACGCCCAAACAACCATCAGGGAGCACCAACCAGCGAAACAAATTCCCATTTGAAGCGTTGTAGATGCTCACACTCCTTTGTTGACACCGCTGCCGTCGGTTGATGATCACAAAACCCTCTCGACGGTGCCGCTCGCCGACGAAATTTTCGTTTTTGAGGTTGCTTCGCGCACCGTGTTTCTGTTCGCTCCGCGGTGATCATGACGAATTTGTGAGTTGCATTTTGACACAAACAGCGGATTGATCTATTCGACTGGTCGTATCCAATCGCGGACATGTTGATCGCGAACGCATGGTGATGTCAGAACCTGTCCAACATGTTCGGTCATGTTCGATTGTGTTCTTTTCATTGCTTCTGGTCACTCCTTGTCTCAGTCGTGTCCGAGGTGCTCACTATTTCAAACGTGCACAGCTCCCTCAGCGAACACGTTCGAGCACATCCACAAAACGATGCCGAACAAGGCACAGCAGAAGGGAACAACGTGACTTTCTGCCTCTCTTGGTCGCCCCTTGTCTTTCATTCGACGCATGTCTCGATGCAGCCCGCTGGAACTGGGGGATGTCTTGCACTGGTGTACGAGTATTATGAGCATCATCATTTCTCTTCATGGCAACAGAAGCATGTCTGTCAGAGCGGCGCGGCCTTCAAGTCCCCGTCGGCCTGGCAGGACTGCACACTCTGCCTCGATGAGCCACGACTGTGAGCAAACCCCCTAGCCCGTAGGTTGTCCCCCCGGCGCCGCGGTCCACATGGATACTGTCCTTCTCGACAAGACTGAACGATACATCGCCCTCTGTCACCCTCCGACACTCATCTTTTTGCTGTTCCTGTTCTATTTTCTTTTTGCGCCTGTACCTGCATCTGTACCTGCAGCGCCTGCGTCATGCCGTTCATTGGATACAAGTTGACTACGGGCGCAAGTTGGGTAGAGTAGAGTGGAGCGGAGCAGAGTACTTGTGGAGAGAGAGAGAGAGAGAGAGAGTACTCACATGGTGGCGTCGTCCCGCTGCGCCGCGCTGTTCTCCGCAGGATCACATTGCATTGCATCGAGCAGAATCATGAACGTTCATGTGGAATTTGCACTGATTACATTGTGTTGTAGTGTTGTAAATACTCGATTCGTATTCATGTCGCTATGAGTATGAATACATCTCTTTGCCCATGCCAATTTAATTGTTCTGCCAACCTAAGCCAAGTGGGAACTGTGGCGCAAGCATGCACACAGCCCGAGGAGAACTCGCAAGTTTGCGTCAGAGTACTCGTGCTCGTACTCACACAGTACATCATTTCCTCAACATATTCCGCAAGCACATCGCAGCACGTTGCCTCGCCACGCTGTCGGAGACTTCTTCCCACCAATCTCCCGAGCCATCATGCTTCAGAAAGCGCACGCCGGACTCGCGCAGTTGCTCCACCAGATCCCTTGTCATCCTCGTCTTTTCCACTTTGGTGGTGGAGGGGTGGTTGTACGATTCTTTTGACTTTTCCAAAATCGCGGAGAAGTCCAGGTTGCCAGGGAACTTCTGGTAAGGACGGCCGCGGCCGAGCAGGACATCCGTGGATCGCGGCGGTGTATCGATGCAGTGCTCCGGCTTGCCTTCGTAGAACTTGTCCAAGGCGTCTTGATCACGCTGAAAGCACTTTTGGAGGGTGTCATGGGCAATGTCCGGGTCGTAGGCGGTCACTTCTCCAGCCGGCAACAGGCTGGCAGGTATGCCGTAAGTCATGAGCTCGGTGTTGCATTCCTGCGGCGGTCCACAGTGCAGCTTGCATCGGAGCCGGAAGTCCTTTGGCATGAGCTGGAACAAGGCTGAGAGGAGCGGCTTGAGGAGGGGATTGGAAAAGCAGATGTGCAACGCACCCGCACGCATCGGCATCGCGTCGAGAGTGTTGAACTTGCTGAACGCCAGGGCTCTCTGAAAGTGGGACATGCTTGCGCCGTTCGTGTAGATGACAGCCACCATGCCATACTGCTGGACCCGCACGGACCGGCTGAAGATATGCGACGTGTAAAAGCTGGACTGTCCCTGAGACAGGACGTACTGCGTCTTCCACCGGGCCGAGTACTGCACTACGGTCGGGCGTATTGTGAGGCCATCGCGATCGTCATGGAATGCAATGGATCCGGATTTGATGGATTCCTGCGCGTCCGGTTCCAGATCGGAGAAGACGATCGGACGCAGGCACCTTTCCTTCCCGAACAGCTTCTGCTTCATGAGGATGTACTTCATCATCTTGATCGCGGCCTCCTGGGCATCCCACCGCGTCGCTCTGAGCATCGCAAGACGCAGATCGACGTCGGACGTGATGCGCGGTGCCAGAAATGATGTCATGGTGTACGCCTCCTTCATCGCCCTGTCGTCAATCGAAAATTGGTGCTTGCGTTTGCTGTCGTACAGACCAACCGTCAATTCATGGTCCAACCGTTGCAGATGCCGCTGTCGGAATGCGTCCGTCTCCTCCACCGGACGCCGGACTCCGTGTATGTCTTCGTACACATCCGATCTTTCCTCCAGAGACAGTTCCGTGATCTCCCGCGCTTGCAGCCTCTCGGCTTCTTCCATACCTTTGTCCAGCTGTCGGGTTGCCGCTGTCTCCACTGAATGCATGCCGTTATCGTGACCATCACACGTTGTCATATCGTCCTTTTCATTTCCATCCAACGACCGTTTGTTGTTGCGTTGCTCCTCGGGGGCTTGCGCATTCGCATACGCCTGCGAGAGCTCAGCTACTGGTTGTGGCAGAGCCGCATCGTGTTGCTGCCGCAGAGCGTCATCGATCCCATACTGGCTGTTGGTGTCCAGCAGCTTGTCAGCTTCTTCCGCCTGGAGCTGGGACCAGTGGCCATCACGACCAGCAAAGCCACCAGCATCAGCCTCATCCAAGTCAAACGTAACCTCCTCCGGAGACATCAGGCTGGATAGTTTCGTTTCCGTTCGCTGAGCGTTTCCCGTTGCTGGAATGTAGTGAAGGCCATACATGTAGTACAGGAACCGTGTACAAGTGCGAGTCTTGTACTAGTATTTGTGAACGAAGAGAAAGAGGATGAACGCGGAGATCGATTGCGTTTGTGAGCGCTGACCATTCGAGTCGAGTGGAGTTGGGTCGAGCCGAGGACGGGAATGGAGTAATCGAGTGATGGTAGAGTTCGAGCATGGCATTGATACCAGACCATCGAGACCACCATTGCAATTGCATTATGATACATTTGCAATTGCAATTGCAATTGCATGTACAATTCACAGTATTGTGACCGTGCGACCCGGCACCCGCCATCGCATCGTCGCACACCATGGCGAACACATCAAGCAAAGGGCGAAAGAGACAGAGGAAGCAAAGGTCAGTGGATTCATCGATCTGCAAGGGTGACGAGCGGAGGAAGAAAGGTTGCGACCCAGCAACTCCTCGGCCGAAACCGGCGTTCTCGATGCCTTCATTGTGAAGCGTGTTCCAACATGTTTGTCCACCCACAACGCAGTTGCCCATCTTTCGCGCCACGATACAGTCCTCTCCAAGGTGGCATCATCGCACATACAGCATTATGTAAAATAATATTGTATCGTACTATTACAACAGAATAGATCGTACTCCAGCGACCACTCCAATCGGAACACCACGGAAGAATGCAGGATCTTCATAGTGGCAGATTCTGACAGAGCCCTTTCGAGCCGTGCGTCATGGAGCAGAGCAAGACAGAGCCGAGGACTCTGCTCGTGCTGTCGCTGTCGCTATTGCATTAGCTCGTGCTCTACTCTGCCACTCGCTCACGCGCGGCCAGAGGCATGTGGCGATGACTGATACAGCTGCGGACCAACATTGTGTAGAGGCGCGCTGTTTCCGTGCCGACTTACCCTGATTGTGGGATGTGGAAGATACCGTGTATTCCTTTGCCGATGGATGTTGCATGTGTGCGGGAGATGATGCCGAGCGTTCTTTGCACATCCTCTTTTTGGTGCTGTTGCCGCTTTGCCTCTGCCATGTCGCTGTCGCAACCATGAACCCGAACAAGGGCGCGATCGGCGACTTCGATCGACGACCACGATCGATGACCACGATCTGTCAGTATCAATGGCAGAGTGAAGGCGAGCGCCACGCGCCGGAACACTCACGACTTTGTTCTTCCAAGTATCAAACTTCGACCGGAGCAAATCCGTGGTGGCGCGGAACAGACGGCAATGACATGAGGCTCATGGTGTGGTAATGTTTGTACTCGCCGCGTAGAGGACGAGCTATGACTCCCAACCCAGTCGGGAAAGGAACAAGGAGCCTTTTACGTCTCTTCCTTCGCAAGAGACAACCTCAGCAAAGCCGTTGGACATGTTCGAATTAACTTCATTGTGGCGACCGCGACATGTGGAGAGCAAAGTCGAGTGCGTCGTGTACAACCTCGTCGTACGCATACAGAGCCTCTGTGTCCCCATGGGTCTATCAAATACGATAGCGCATTATTATATATTAATATTCTATAATATAAAATTGCTTAGAGAAGGCGCTGGCGACTATACCTTGTCTGCTCTACGACTACTAGTATTGTGACGGAAGGCCGCCTTCTTCCAAACACAATGTTTCCTCGGGCGTGTATACCATCTGATAAGGTTGTTGCTGGTCCATGCCGTGGTGCATCCTCTTCTTTCGTCGTTCACCATACTTCGCCGACAATCATCGACCCATCTACTCGTACGGCACGTGCGAACACGGACGCACAACTCTCCTCACTTCCTCGACATGTTCCGCAAACTCATCGAAACACGCTCCCTGGCCGCAGCGTCCGACACTTCCTCCCACCAATCTCCGGAATCGTCGCGCTTCAGAAACCGGACGCCCGAATCGCGCAGATCCTGCACCAACTGCTTCCTGAGCTGCGTCCTCTCCGTCCGGGTGTTCGACGGGTCGTTGTATGCTGGTTTGCACTCCTGCAGCAGGCGAGCGAACTCCACGTTCCCTGGATACTTCTGATACGGACGACCGCGTCCCAGCAAGATGTCCTTCGGTTGCGGCGGTACCTCGACGCATTCTTTTGGCTTGCCCTGGTAGAACTTGTTCAGCACGTTGTGATCGCGCTGCAAACACTTTGCCATCGTTTCTTGTGCGACGGATCTGTCGCACGCAATGATATCTTCGCCGGGCAGCATCCTTGAAGGAATCCCATACGTCATCAATTCATCGTTGCATTCCTGCGCGGAGCCAAAGTGCAGCTTCCACTGCAGCAGGAATGTCTTGGGCATCGCTTGCGCAATGGCCGACAAGATCGGCTTGAAACGAGAATGAGAAACGCATATGTGCACCCCGGCCGGGCGTATCGGCATCGCATCAAGCGCATTGAACCTTATCATCGCTAACGCTTTTCTGAAGTGGGCCATTTCGGTACCGAGCGTGTAGATGACGCAGACCACGCCGTTCTGCTGGGCACGGATCGTGCGGGAGAAGATGTGCGTCATGTAAAACATCGCCTGCGCCAGAGATTGGGACGTGCGGAGCCTCCAGCGTGCTGTAACGTCGGTGAACATGGGTCTCGCGCTGAAGCCTTCTTCATCGTGAGTACACAGCGACCCATTGTTGATCGATTCTTGCGCATCCTCCTGCAGATCGGAAAAGACGATCGGCCGCAGGCAGACCTCCCTCCCAAACAGCCGCTCCTTCATGTGAAAGTACTTCATGATCTTGATGGCCGCATCCTGCACATCCCACTGCGACACTCTCAGCATCGCCAGTCGCAGGTCCACGTCCGAGGTGATACGCGGCGCCAAGAACGACGTCATGACGTAGGTTGCCTTGATGGCCCTGTTCTTCGCGGAGAGCTCGTACTTGCACTTGCTGTCGTACAGACCCACCGTCAGCTCCATCTCCAGCCGCTGCAAGTGCTCCTGTCGAAAGTCTTCCGTCTCCTGGACCGGGCGTCGTACTCCGTGAATGTCTTCGTACAAATCCTCTCTCTCCCGCAGCGACAAGGCGGAAATCTCGCGCGCCTGTTGCCGTTCCGCGTCCAGCAATTCTGTGTCAGGTTGGCCGGACGATGATGGCTTCGAATCATCATCTATGCTCGTATCATCAAGGCGCGATGACGATGCGCTGCTTCCATCCAGGGTGCGCTTCTTGTTGTTCTGTCTTTGTGATGGTTTTGACGAGTTGTCTGTCGCGACGCTTGCGGATGACTGCTGCTGCTCTTGATACTGCTCTTGATGCTGCTCTTGGTGCTCCTGTTGATGCACGTGCTGATGTTCGCCTGTATGTTCTGTGTCGAGCTTCTCATTGAGGAAGTCGAGATCATCGATCGCGCATGCTTGATCGACGTCGCCATCATCCTGAAGGGATTGGGAACGGCCATCTTTGCGATGACCGACACTGTCATCGAGTGAAGTTGCTTGTGGGTTATGTTCGAGGCTCCGGAGGTCCGGAGGCTTCGTATCAATAGTCATGTGTGCGCTCTCACAATGCGCCTTGCCTCAGGGCAGCGTTCGTCGATTGCAAAGCGTATTAGTAGTCTATTCTTCTATCCGTACGTATCGTACTCCAATGGATCGTAACGTACGAGTACACGCGTTCAACTTCTCTACTATTCTCAGTGGCGCTGTGTCGCGTTTTTTGTGTTGTTTGCATTGTTTGCATTGTATTGTGCACATGTCGGGGCAATGGCAGTGTTGGCGAGCGAGTGTGGGGACATTGTACGATTGCAGCAAAGTAACCACGCAAAAAGAGCGAGATTAGCACCGGCACCAGCGAAACCAAGAAGCAAACAACCCTCCGCCGGCAATGGTGCCATCGCTTGTCCGCTGTTGTTTGCGCAGCTTGACGCAGATGTGCGTCCAATCACACCGACTTATTCCGTTCAACTTGCAGGCTTAATTGTCTTCTCATCGATCATAGATCACTGGTGCTTGTCATCGTGTTGTGAGTGGACTGGGAGTATCGTGTGCTCTCAGGTCCGCATGGGTGGATTAGAGCAGAGTAGAGAAGAGTCTCAATGTCCGTATTCTCGCACCCGGCGGAACAGCCGAAGAGCAGGGGTACCTCTCTTGGTCCGCAAAGAGCAAACGGCCATGGTGGTGCGAGATCCGTGCTCTGTCCTATTCTGTCTTCTCCGACCTCAGTGATGTTGCCTTGAGGAAGTCACTCCCACATCGCCCACATTCTTCGTTGGAGGTGGCGTTTTGTGACTGTTTCTCCGATACCGTAACAGAATTTGTGAAGGATTTTCAGACAAAACGCGAATCGAAAGTTGGACCGAAGTCGGTTTGGGTGGCGAGGCACCGGAACGGGAATGAGTGACCTCCAATCAGAAGCATCCTCCGCCCGTGAATCGCGAATAACCCCGTTCTACGTATCGGATCCAAACATCATCGCCCACCGAAAAACGACGAAAATGGAAACTTGGTTGCTGTCTGCGAACTGAGGAGTCGCAAGAACAGTAGTCATTCTCCTTGTAGCGGTGGCCAGTGCGAGCTGCGAGCTATTCGACACCAAGAAATACTCGCCGCTAATCTGCCCCAAAGTGCTTAGACTCAATTGCAGGTGATGAGCAGCACCAATGCAAGCACGATGAGATCGCTGCTCACTTCCTCGACATGTTCCGCAGGCTCATAGCCACGCGCCGCTTCGCCGTGTGATCCGATACTTCCTCCCACCAATCCCCAGAATCGTCGCGCTTCAAGAACCGCGTACCGGAAGCGCGTATCTGCTTCACCATCTCTTGGATCAGATCTGTCTTGTCCGCCCTCGTCTTGGTCGGGTCGTTGTAAGATGCCTTCCTACGTTGCAGCAATGCAGAAAATTGCATGTTGCCGCTGAATCTCTGGTACGGACGGCCACGACCAAACAGGACATCCTTCTCCCTTGGGCATGAACCGATGCAATGCTCAGGTTTGCCTTCATAGAAGGTATTCTTGGCATCTCTATCGCGTTGCAGACACCTCTCCACCAGTTCATGACCGAGGGCAGCGCCGCAGTCGGCCATGTCCCCAACCGGCAAGATGCCCGCCGGAATCCCGTAAGTCACCAATTCATCGCGGCATTGCTGCGGCGACCCGCAATGCAGCTTGGATCGAAGCCGGCACTCTCTTGGCATGGCTTGGAAGATCGCTGCTACGATTGGCTTGAAGAGTGGGTTGGAAAAGCAGATGTGCAACCCAGCTGTGCGAACAGGCCTCGCATCCATCGCATCGTATTTCATCATTGCCAGCGCTCTCTGGAAATGGGATACGTTCGTGCCAATCGTGTAGACGACGGCAACCATTCCACGTTGTTGAACCTCTCTGGATCTGCTGAATATGTGCGACATGTAGAAACTCGCTTGCACCTGAGATAGGGCGCTCTGCGTCTTCCACCGAGCCACGGACAGGACCATCATCGGGCGCGCTGCGAAACCGTTGCAGTTGTCATGAAAGACGACTGCGCCAGATCTGATGGAGTCTTGCGCATCCTGCTGCAGATCGGAGAACAGGATCGGCCGCAGGCATCGTTCCTTCCCAAACAGCTTCTCTTTCATGCGAACGTACTTCAGCATTTTCATGGCGGCCTTTTGCGCATCCCAATGTGTCGATCTCAGCATCGCAAGGCGCAGATGAGTATCGGACGTAATGCGCGCCAACAAGAAACGAGGAGAAGTGAGCCCAACAAAGGGCGACAATCTCATACAACCACTCAAAAGAGCCAATGCAGCAGCAGACACGGACAAGGAGCAAGCGCAAGCAAACACAGAGGCAACAGCAACAGCACATCCGCCAACAGAAACACCAAGTGTGGACAACGAGTTCATCTATAGCGACCAGGATCATATGTCCATCAACGCAGATGAACAAACGCAGGCAGGAAGTAACACTTTCACCAACGAATGGAACGAGGTTAACAGGAACAGAGACGCCAACCAACAACAAACGGCTACCAAGACCAACGACATCAAATACTGCGACGTGCACATCATGGTGAACGGAGGAGGTGACGCGAAGGACGCCAAAGTCGCCATCGACGCGGCCATCGGGTCATGCAGAGATTTCCTTGTTAACATCCAGCACGTGGACGCAACAGCAAGATTGAAACCATGGAACCTAACAGTGGCCCAAACCAACGTCCACTCACTCGACGATTTTCCTAAGGACCTGACCACTCTGAAAGAATATTTCAAAGGGGTGAGAGCCATCTACGGGAAAGAGCGAGAGAAGATGTTCCTGAAGGTGAGGATCGAATGCGAGAACCCAATCACAAGGATCACAGAGGAGCTAAGAGACTTCTTCTCAAGAGACAGCGGAAGGTTCACCGTGGCAAAGATTCAAGCCGCATCAACCACCACCATCGGATGGATGATGTACTCAACCAGACAGCTCAGCGAAGACGAGCTGGAGGCGGAACTCACTCGACTAACACAACGACAGGTGGCAGCGAACTGGAAACGCATCTCTGACGGGGCAAAGTACGACCCCAACCGGAAAATGGAGAGAGATCCGAGGGCACTACACATTGAGACCGCTACAGCCGACAAGGAAGTGGTGATGAAAGTGATGGAGACGTACTATGGTGCGAAATCGACGAAATTTCCACTGGGAATCAGGATGAGGTTGGTAACACCACTCTCAGGCATTGTGAACACAGACATGCGGCAAGGGTGGTTTGCGCTAAGAGAGCGCCACGCCGGCTGGTGCGAAGAGGCAAAATCTATCACATCACACGACATCATCCAAGAGACTCTGGACACGGTGCCAGACGGAACAGGCAACACACTACGCCAGATGATCATGAAGCTCAAATCCACCACGGGGAACGTGAACACCCCACTGTTCGCATCAGTGAGCAAGCAGTGGAGAGGGGCAGGGTACGTGTTTCAATTTCATCCACACAAAGAGATGGAAGCACGCATGACGGTGAAAGGGCTGCTGGTGACACTAGAGGCGAAATACGGCGAGACAGTGAGGTCACTATTCACAACACTTGCGCGAGGCGAAGCAAAGACGATGAAGTGGGACGAAGCAACCAAGCGGGTGATTTCAGAGCGAGATGAAGCAGTGGAAGCTGTGATGGCTGCCGACGAAGACATGCACTTCGCACGAAAGGTGGAGGTCGACATGGAGGAGGGAGTAGCACAAGAAAGCAGAGACTGCGACGTGAGACCAGAAAAGGACTACGGGGACAACGAGACCATCCCGTCGCTGCGAAACCACCAAGCATGGAAAACCATCAGCGCGAGAGGCGAAGCCAACAGGCAGGCAGCAAGAGACAAAGAACTTCAAGGCGAAGGATCCACCACGTCCACACTCACAAACAATAGCAAACGGACAACAGGCACGCAGAGACAGAAGATCGCACACTTGGAGGAACAACTGGCGGAGTTGATGGAGAACAGAACACAGAAATCAACTATGTCAACGCTATCGGGAAGCACAAAGAAGACATCAGGTACGACGAGAGCACTAGTGGTAGAGATGAAAGCACAGATGGAAGCAATGCAAGCACGGTTGGAGGCAACGGCAGAGGAAAATCGGAAGCTCAAAGAGAAAGAGGGGGAGAGCACGGAAGGGCGAGGCATAACGCCAAAGGACGCCCAGCGCGAGAGAACCAGCGAAGGAAAGGTTGACAGCCCACTTCCAGGTCGCACACCAAATGTAACGGATGGCGCTACGGCGGCATCCGGAGACGGTTAAAGGGGAAGGGCAGGGCCATGAGTCGGAAGCAGCACGACCAACAGGCCTGAGCCCGAATGCGCCCGCCTTCATACCAGGTTTACCGCACCAGGCAGAAGACGGAAGAGGAGGACAAGAAGCACACGTAGGCGACGTATTGCTACGGAAACAGGAGGGACGAATGAGGATTGGAATGCAGAATTTCGGAGGGCTGAAGAGGCATTCAGGAAATGTGGATGAGAGCCTCAAACAATGGATGAACGAGGGAGAATTCGACGTGTTCGGAATAACAGAAGTCAACGTCGACTGGAGAGGAGTAGAGGAGGAAGCAACACTCAAAAATAGAGTGAAAGAGTGGTGGCCGACGGGTACCACGCAAACAACGACGAGCAACAACAGCAACGAAGACATAAACAACAGGAAGCAATGGGGAGGCACTGCAATGATTAGCAGGCACCAAGCAGCAGTGAGGATGGTAAAAGATGGAGTAGACCCAACCAAACTCGGGAGGTGGGCATGGCAGCTCTATCGTGGGGCCAATCAACAAAGGTTGCGGGTTGTGACAGCCTATCGACCATGTCGACCCCGCACGCGCGGAGTGCTCAATACGTACGCACAGCACCGTCGGTATTACAACGAAAAGTGTGAGGACGTAGAACCGAGAGCGCGAATGCTGGCGGACCTCGGCAAAGCAGTAGCGAGCTGGAAAAGAGAAGGCGAGCATGTGATACTTATGATGGATTGCAACGAAGATACAGGCACAAGAGCAATGCAAGCATTCGCAAGCGAAGCAGGGTTGGTGAACGCAATGATGACGAGAAACAGCGCCGCGGCACGCACCGCCACACAACGATGGGGAAAGACGCCAATCGACGCCATATTTACAACCGAATCAATCACAGTGGCAAGGGCCGGGATGACAAGATGGGATGAAGGGATACAGGAGCGCAGTGCGGATCACAGATGCATATGGCTCGAAGTCAACATGCAAGAGGTCCTGGGCCAGCGTATGCCACCTCTGCGCCGATCAGTCGCAAGAAGAGTGAAAACTGAAGACCCCCGAATTGTGAAAAAATTCAACGATAGCTACGAGCAGCACCTACGACAACACAATGCAAGGAATCGAGCGATACGGTTGGAACGGAAGGCAGAAAGTGAGTGGAATGCTCAGATGGAGCGAGAGGCCGAAAGGTTGGACGCAATAAGAGTGGAAGGCATATGGAAGGCGGACAAGCAATGCCGGAAGCTGCGCATGGGAGGGATCCCGTATTCAAGGGAGTACAAAGCCATCGAAGCACGGATAGGGCTCTGGAACAATGTGGCGAGGCGGGCAGCTGGGAGGAAAGTGTCATCGAGACTCGTACAACGGCTAGCAAAAAGAGCAGGCGAAGCAAGGAAGGTATCAGAGATTAGCCGGATGAGGCACAAAGAGGTAGCAAAAGAACAGGAGGAGGCATTCCAAGCGTTGAAAAGGTTTCGACGCAAAGCAACGGACGCGAGAGCGAACTGGATAGAAAGGGTGGCAGCAACAAGAGCAAGAGAAGAAGCAGCCAAAGACGAAGCGGAAAACAAGCAGCAAGGGAACTGTAAGCTAGGGCGAAGACAACGAAGACAGACAGGGATGGGGAGGAGGACGTCGAGTCAGCTCTTACAGATGCGACGACGGGAACAAGTCAAGCAGATGTATGCGAGAATACGACGAACAACAGGGGCCAACGGAGCGGGAGGTATATCGATGGTGATAGCGCCAGATCGTAACGGGGAATGGAAGGAGTGCACAAGAAGAGAAGACATTGAGAGAGGCTGTATGGAGGAGAACCGAAGAAGATTCCGACAGACAGAGCGGACACCGTTCATGCAGGGGTTTCTAGCACAGGAATATGGGTACCTGGGAGTGTCAGAGGCTGCCAAACAAACGCTACAAGGCAGATATCACGTGCCGGCATGGATCGAGGAAGGTGCTCGGAGGCTCATCGGAGGGCTGAAGTCGAAGAGCCATAAAACGATACAGGCAGGAATGACAACCGATGAGTACCAATCGGGGTGGCGAAAATGCAAGGAAGATACCTCGGCCGGTCCATCCGGGCTCCACTTCGGCCACTTCAAAGCAACAGCAATGCACCAAGCGAATTCAGAGTTCGAAGCGAGCATGACGTCGATAGCTATGAAGTCGGGATACTCGTATGAACGGTGGAAGTACGGGGTCGACGTGGAGTTGATGAAGAAAGCAAACAGCTACCGCGTCGATAAACTCCGCACGATCGTCCTGTTCGAAGCAGATTTCAATTTTGCGAATAAAGCGGTGGGCAGGAAGGCGGCACAACAAGCGGAAGCGCAAGAAGGATTCGCGGAAGAACAGTACGGGAGCCGCAAAGGACACCGGGCCATCGACCATGCGCTTAACAAGCAATTGACATTTGATTGGCTCCGACAGACTCGAGTACCAGGGGTCCTTTGCTCCAACGACTTGAAGAGTTGTTACGACAGGATTGTGCATTCGATAGCATCGATATGCCTGCAGCGACAAGGAGTAGCAGTCACGGAGGTGGTGAGCATGTTCCGAACACTACAGAGCTTGGAACACCACATACGAACGACGTACGGAGACTCCAGGGACACACTGCGGAATCAGCCAGGCATAGCACCAATGCAAGGGATCTACCAAGGCAATGGAGCAGGGCCGGTGATTTGGGCGGTGATATCGTCACCAATGCTCGAAGTGATGAAGGAGGAGAACCACACAGCAGAGTTCAGGTCGGCGATAAGCGGGGAGAAAGTGAAGATGGTGGGTTATGCGTTTGTCGACGATACGGACTTAGTGGTGAACGCGAGGAGGACCGAGGGTATCAAAGAAGCCGTAAAGAGAATGCAGAGTAGCGTGGATATGTGGGAAGCGCTAGTGAGGGCGACGGGAGGAGCATTGGTGGTAGAGAAGAGCATGTGGTGGCCGATCGACTTCAAGTGGCGAGAGGATGGCACGTGGCGGTACGCGAATGAGGAGGAGACGCCGTACGAGATCTGGATGGCAGGCAGCAATAGAGACCGACAGAAGATGCCAAAAAGTGCTCGGCACCAAGCATTCGAGACTCTTGGAGTGCGACTGGCACCAGATGGAAACGGCGCAGCTATCGTCGAAGCTATACAAGACAAAGCCAAGAATTGGGCAGAGAAGGTCAGAACGAAGCGAGTAAGGAAACAGGACGCAGACGCGGCGATTCGGAGCATACTGCTGAAGAAGCTGGAGTACGTTCTGCCGGTGGCGCAACTTAGCGAAGCTGAAGCGAGGCAGACAATGAAGCCCGTGTGGGCGGCGACGATGTCCAAGCTCGGCTACAACAAAGGCTTCCCGAGGGCTATGATCCACGCGCCAAGTGCGTTGCTCGGGGCCAATGTGCATGAGTTGCACACGACGCAGGTCGTGGAGCATGTATGCATGGTGCTGGAGCATGGCGAAAGGAGCACGGTTACAGGCAAACTTATTCGAGGGACGATCGAAGCGATGAAAACGGAGATCGGCATCGGCGATGCTCTCTTCAATACGAGCTACAAGGCATGGTCGTTTCTGGCGACGGACTGTTGGATCAAAACAGTGTGGAGAGAGGTCCAAGAGTACGGCATCGACTTGCGGGAGAGGACGCCAACTACCATTCGAGCGTGGGAGAAGGAGGAATGGCTGATGCCGGCACTGCGCGGAGCAGGGTACACAAGAGCGCAACTGGAGCGTCTGAATCGATGCAGGGTAAAAATGCAGGTGATGACGACCGGAGACGTGGCGTGCGCGGAAGCAGAGCTCCCTCCAGAGACGGCGCGCGGCCGATGGCGAGGACGAGCTAGCATAGCTTGGCCGCGGCAAGGACCAATACCGGACCAAGACTGGAGGTTGTGGGGGCGAGCGATACGCAGAGTTCGAGGACAGCTCTCGACAGACGGCCGAATGGTGGCGCCACCGGAAGCTCTGTGGGAGGTGAGCGCAAGCGCAGTGTGGACCAGAGAGAGCGGGGGCCGCTGGCAGAAGTGGGCAGCACGAGCTGGCGACGACCCAGGACTACAGGGATTCCGGCGTCAAGGGCAACCCACAGAGCTGGCGGCAACGCAGGGACGCCAAGTATGGCTCCGACAACAGGATGAACAGGTATACGTGGTGGGAGTGGGCAGATGGTGGAGACAACCGAGCGGGGCCGTGAGGTCAGAATTCGGGGAAGCCGCAGAGAAGTGGGTCCAGGCAGCACGAGAAGGTAGAGCTGTTATCAGCACCGATGGGTCGTTTAAGGACGGCAGGAGCACGGCGGCTTTCTCGTTGAACGTGCGAGGGCAACGTGATGGATGTCTACAGATGGCGGGGCCGGTGCAAGGAAGACAAGCAATACAGAGCGCGTACCGAGCAGAGCTAGGTGGCATATACCAAGCCCTGGTGGTGGCTGACAGAATGCTTCGGGAATCCGGCACAGAGAGCGGTGCTTCTGCGGCGACAGTTGTGGTCGCCTGCGACAACCGCATGGCCGGCATCCATGCCGTGGAATACGATCGCGATGTACACATAGGAGTCCAGCACTTCGACCTCTTGAGGGCGATACGACAGGTGACAAGGACGATACCAGCAAAACTTGAGTATCGACATGTGTATGGTCACCAGCTGGAGCGCGATCGTGGCGTCGCGAGAGACGAGTTTACTTACTGGAATGATGACGTGGATCGCCTGGCTGGAGTGGAGCAGAAAAGCCACAAGAGTAGCACAGACGGCGAGTGGAGAGATGATGAGTGGTCGGTGTGGCTTCGGTCATGTAAAGTGTGTCGAGGTGTGAAGGCTGAACTTCGGCGCCATGTCCAGAGTGCAAAGGCGTGGGCGTGGCAGCGCAAAACCAAGAAGATGTCGGCGGAGGTGATCGAGCGCATCGACGTGGAGTCGGTTCAGGCAGCTATGGGGCGATTAGGCAGTGCACGAAAACGATGGGTGGTGAAGCATGCCGCGGGGTTCGGGCCAGTGGGGCGTAATATGGCGAAGTGGGGGTTTTGGGCGAGCAGCGAGTGCCCGATTTGTCGCGACGAAGAAGAGACGACGGAGCATATATTGCAGTGCCGACACCCCGCAGCAATGGCAGTGAGGGAAGCTGCGCTTTCCAAATGGAAGGATGACATGCTGCAGGCCGGAGGAGATGTGGGCATGGTGAGCGAAATGGTGCGCCAAATCAGGAGCTGGTGCAATAAGGAGGAGCCGGAGCCAAGAGCACAGCGAGTGGTCCAAGATGCCGTTAACGATCAGCAGGCGATCGGGTGGGGGATGATGACAAGAGGGCGGTGGTCCAAGAGGTGGCGACAGGTTCAGTCAGCTCGAATGGAGATCGAGGAGCGGCCCATGAAGCCGTCAAACTGGATGGGAGCGGCAGTCGCAGGACTGTGGGACGTGCGATGGAAAGCCTGGGAGGCGCGAAACAGGGTGCTGCATGACCGGGAAGGGCGCAAGCGCGAAGCAGCTGCGATGGTAGCAGTGTGCAGGATGGTGAATCAGCAGTGGGAGATGGGGGATGCAGGCATTATGGCAGCGGATCGTGGGCTGCTAGCGAATGTTACACGGAACGAACTCGCAAGGTGGCCCGTGGACGACCAGCGCCGATGGGTGCGGCATGTGCAGGCAGCGCGGAGTGCGGCCAGAGCAGCCAGCGAGCGGAGGAGTGCAGTGGAAAGCGAGGCACGCGGAGAGAGCCAAGGACTTGCGAACGACGCGAGACGGCAACGGCGAGGGCGGAGCAGGAGCAAGCGACGGTTTGCTGCGGCTTCAGGTGACGGAAGGGCAAGAAAGCGACGACGTGGAGGACGGATCGGTACATGAGCAAGTGAAGAGCATGGCGGGCGCAAGCCGGATGCCCAGTGCGGTATGTTAGATGGCCCATGGAGCTGGCAAACCATGGTAGACTAGGTAGTGAGAGACCCAGTGCAGTCGTTCCAGCGCAATCGGCCTTTGGCTCGTTGTATGCGGTCGACTCTAAAGCCTTCGAGGCAACCCTGTGCGCAGGGGATATTCAGTGAGTTATTATTATTATTATTATTATCGGACGTAATGCGCGGTGACAAGAACGATACCATCACGTAAGTATCTCTCATGGACTTGTCTTCGATCGGCAATCGGTACTTGCGCTTGCTATCGTAGAGACCGACAGTCAATTCGATTTCCAACTGCTGCAAACGCTTCTGTCGTAACGCCTCTGTTTCTTCAACCGGCTGCCGAACCCCATGGATGTCTTCGTACACGTCGGATCTTTCTTTCAACGATAACTCCGTCATTTCCCGTGCTTGGATTTCCTCCGCATCCATCCAGGCTTCGTTTGGCGGTTCCGCTAGTACTCTCTTGGATGGAGGCAGAGCGGCGCCGTGATTTGATGTTGGAGTCTTGCCGTTCCCGTCCGACGAACGCTTGGCACTGCGCTGTGCTTGTGTTTGTTCTGCTCGTACCAGCAGTGAATGCACGTTTGCTTGCTCACGCGAAGTTGCGTCCCCATCCTGCAGATGGGCGTCATCGATGCCGTAGCTGCTGTTGGTGTCCAGCAACTTGTCGGTCTCATCTTCCTCGAGCAGAGACCAACGCTCATCGTCATCGAAGGTGAGCGCAATCTGCTCAGCGCTGATCAAGTCGAAGAACTTCATCTTGGTGGTTGTGGGTCGCGCGTCCAGAGAAGGGACCGCAGGCTTGCCACCAGAGAGGATATGCATGCGCCCTTCGTTTGAATGCTCCGGGAATCCGTCGAGAAGACGATCGCTGTCTCGCATGTATCTCCTTTCTCTCAGGAGAGAGTGCCACGGTTTCTGGACGCGCAGGATGAGCCGCGATGGGATGTGCGAGTACGTATAGTACAGCAAAGTATTGTATTATAGAATAGAATAATTGGAGACTGCTGGGAGAGTGCCATGGAGAAAACTGGACCAGTATTGGCGAGGAACTGCCAGCCATGAATAGTGAAATGACGTCGATGTTCGCTTCAAGCCTGTTTGTCTGCTCTCTTCCCAGAAATTCAGGAGCTCGATCCAGCGAAAATGTGGAAAGATCTCTCCCGAGGGTATTGCAAGTACGATGGATGCAAAGGATGAGCAGAGTCCAGCGCATTCGTTGATGTCCAATCCCTTTCTCTGACCTTGTGAGCACTTCAAAGCAGAGGGTTTGAACACTTTCGATCGTACCAAATAACCACAACAACAAGGAGGCGCTTGCCTTGCCATCATGTTTCGTGTGGACAATCGACGAGGAAATCATGCTTGTTCCAAGAACACCCATGCACGACTCAGACACTTCGACCTCTTGGATTCTGTGAAAGGATGAAGCAAAATGTAGAAAGTGCTTGCTGCAGGTCTGAATAGACACCGAGAACCCTATTTCGGTCCAAGCACACCAAGAGGCTGCAAGCCACGACAGCGTCAGAAGACGCAAGAAGAGCCAATCGGTGCTGCAATCGATCGTATGATACTTTGACATGGATCCACAGCATGTGCCTAAAGCACGAATAGGGCTAATACAACTACACGGCATGATAGTGGTATGTCGCTGCATCGACTGCCTTCCCTCTGTCCAATCTCATCAGCTGGAACCTCTTCACCGACCGCCGCGCTCAATAGCACGTTGCCATCTCGATTCCATCACTTCGACCTTCTTGTCCGCACCCCAATCGGAGAATAGCCGTATCGATGCCTCGTGCAATGCAGATGCATCTTCCCGTTCCCCCTGCACCAGGAGACAGTACGCAAGTCGTTCAGTCGCCAAGCCTTCCATATGGATGAAGCCGCGTTTGCGGGTGAAGTCGATGGCCGCACGATAATGCCCCACAGCGTTGTCGTACTTCCGTTTCAGGACACACTTTTCCGCATTCAACATTGAAAGGCAGTGTGTCAGATTCGGGTTGCCGCCTTGAATCCATTTCTTCAGCATTTGCTTGCAGACCTTGGCGGTCTTGCGATACGCGCTGGCTTTGTGCTTTCTGTTGCCTATGCTTGTACCGCTGCCGCTGCCGTTGCTGTCACCTTTGCCGTGGAGTGTCTGGCTGAGAGTGATGTAGCAACAATATGCACCAAAGAAGATCCGAATGGGATACAACGCTACGCCCGTCGCGTCTTTCACGCAATCATGGAGTTTATCGACGATGATATCAGCTCCGATTTGGAACTCCCCGAATATCGGAGCGTTGTACAGAGTGTAGTACACCCTACCCTGCAGTGTGACACGTTCTATCTCGCTGCCCTGCTTGGCTGTGGCTGTTTCTTCGTTGAAAGCGTCGCCAACCAGCTTCACGCAATGGTCTGACATCCCGCGCAAGTTCTGGATGGCCTGCCAAATGATCTTGGTATACCGGATTTGTGTATGCTGCCGGAAGTCTTCCATCACCTTCGATTGCGTCGAGAGCTCTTCATCCAAGGCTGGTAACGGTCTTCCGGTAACGAGGCACGCTTCCACGTAGCTCACAATGCACCACATCGCAGGATCAACCTCCCCTGCTGCCATTCCTCCTTGGTACCCTTCGATGAGAGGCTGCTCAATTTCTTCGATAGGATTTCTCCAATGCCAAATTGATGCGTACATCACGAGCTTCGTTTGGCCTGCATCCTGTTTGCTACCAGTGAGTTGTAGGAGGCTGATGGCAGTTTCGCCAAGAGCAACGCCCGCCTTCGTGTCCCCGAGGAAGAAGCCGATAACCAGTCCTTGGAGTGCAAATGCGGCAGGCGAGTAAGGAGTGAGCCCATGCTTCATCGTCCGCTCGATGGTTTTCGACATGACGAGAGGAAGCAACTCAGGTAGCATGATCGCTGTCACCATTGCAAGCTTGTTGAGGGTCTTCATGATGGCAACTTCGGTTTCATCCACCAGTCGTGGCAAGTTAGCGAAGGTTTGCGCCGTCCATTTCTTCGCGTTGATTTTCAGTCGAAGCAGACCACATGCTGTTGCAATTGTTCGCCGTGTTGATCCCTTTGGAAACTTGTATCCGAATTCCTCCAGCACGAAGAGGCACAGCTCGACCGTGTTCTCTGTGGAAACGTACTTCTCTCCACCAACATGGATCATCGTGCCGTCGCTTGGATTCGATGACGATGATGGTGACGATGCTGACGATGATGTTGCTGTTGCTGCCATACTCGTGGCATCTTCCCTGGCCTCACCTTCGCGCTCATCGCCAGCTTTCGCCAAGGATGCATCGATCATGATGTGGTACGCGCGCACCTTATCAAGTATCGAGCAGTTGGATCGGATGATCATGGAGCAGTACTTGTGCATTTGCTACATGTTGCGCACCATGTATGCACATTCCGCCGCCGGTGAGTAGATACAGAGGCTTTGCTGGAGGTTCGAGGTCCAGTGATCTTCTGGGAGCAGCGAGATCGCCGTGTCGAAGTAGGCGAGCGCAGGATGGTACGCCGAGCATGCCACCGCTTGCACGCCAGCTCGTTGGTTGAGCATGGCGATCTTCATGCGCTGACCGCCCTTCGTGTGGTCTGGAATAAGGTCAATTCTTGTTCTGATGAGGTTCACCACGGAGAAGATCTTGGATTCCAGCTGGTGGGCTGGCAGGGTCGAGAGGAGGATGATCCCCACGCGGTACTTGAGCTCAGAGAGCTGATCCTTGGATACGAGCGACAAAGCCGCCTCTTGCACCTTGTCATGGACGAATGTGCAGGTGTGACCATTTCTGCTCCCTGTGGATTTCCCCAATGGTTTGGTTGCATGGAGAGCGGCGCCATGACTAGCATTGCTGGATGCCGTATCCGCCTTCTCTGCCTGACTTGTCTGCTGCCGTTTGCTCGTTGCCTTTGGCTTGCTTCTCTTTGCGTGCATCTCGATCAGCCCTTCCTTCTCGTACAGACAGAGCGCATCATGGATGGATGATTCGGTTGCGCGTCCTGAGTACTCCTTGAAGATCCTCCGGCAGAACTTGGAGTGGTCGGAATGGATCGTGAGTGACCGGATGGCCACATTGAGTGTGGACACGGAGAAAGTTGCCCCGAGACACGCTGCGATGGAGAGTATGGGCTGGTTGCTTGCCGCGTAGAGCTTCTGGAGCTTCGCTTTCATGAGCTCGACGATGTTCGTCGTTGCTGCCGAGTTGAGCTGGATGAGTTGGTTGTCCCATGTCCATTCTCTATCCCTCGCGGTTTGTTCATCGTGGTCAGAAAGGTCATCGTCAGCGTGATTGTCGATGGAATCGTTGTCGCTAGAATGGATGCGTTGCTTGAACGTGAGGAGATCCTCTTGAACCAGCGACTCGAGGAACTGCCGAATGAAGAACACGTTGCCACCCGTCTTCTTGTGAACGATGCTTGAGAGCTCCTGGACGGATGCGGTTGGTTCGGAAACGCCCAACAGCTTCATCAACATGGATTGGACATCACCAGTCGTCAAGTCACCAACGGATATGTTCAAGATGCGGATAACTCGCTGGCGTCTGGATTGCTTCAGCTTGTCGATGGTTGTGTTGAGGTGGAGGTTGCTCTCGAGTAGATTCGAGCGATAGCAGCCGACGATCATCAGCGACGTGTTACGGCTGTCCAGTATCCATGTTTCCAGCAAATCCACGGATGCTCTGTCAGCCCACTGCAGATCATCCACCACCAACACAATTGGGCAGAAGTTGCAGATGACTTGCAAGAAGCGACCGAGGACGAACTTGAAGCGGTTCGAATTCTTTTGGAATGTGGTGCTGTCTTGCAGATCCATGCTGCTGGTCGAATTCACAGATGAGGTGGAGGTTGAGTTGGAGGTAGAAGCAGAGGGGGCGATTGGCACTGACAGATCCTTGCTACTTGCGTCATCGTCGGTATCTGTCAACTGGAAGCTTGGGGCGGGATGGGTGATGTGGGATAGATCAGGGATGAGCTGGAACAGAGTGTTTAGTTCGGATGCGTCGAATGCGGCGGAGAGGTCACGTGACAGCACGGAGAGCCGTCTGGGATCATTCTGTTCGCTCCCCACGATGTCGTTGCGAGGAAGGCGCTGGATCTGCTGGCATAAGTCTGCCATGGCCGCCTTGATGCCTGCGTACGGCTCCTCCATCTGCTGCAGATTAAACTTTCCTGCTACGAAGAAGCCGAATCTCTGAATGCATTGCTGCTTGAAGCTCATGGCGAGGGCAGACTTGCCGCTGCCGGAGAGACCGGACATGAGCGCCAAGAGTCGCGTGGATGATTCATGCGAGGTGATTGAGCTCAGTTCCGACCCTCCCGTCTGTGTGCTATGATCACAATCATAATCACAAGAATCGCCATCACCGCCATCATGCGGCAGCTGCATCTCTTCCATTTGAACGAAGCTTGTGCCTTCCTCCCCGTCTTTCCATTGTCGGCCTTGCTTCATCGGGCGCTGCTCCTTGAAGATGAGGTCGATGGAGCGCTGCATGATCCGCGCCTCATGGTCTCGGCCGACCAAGCCGATCCTGGAGAAGTCCAACCGGGCGATGGAGTTCTGGCTGCTGCTAGATGAGGTGTCATTGTTGCTTTCGGAGACGAGCGTTGCCGTTTCGGAAAAGTCGCGGAATGATGAGAATTGGGCCGATTCAGCGTGCTCATTTGTTCTGTTCAGCTTGCTGGCGCTACTGAGTTTGAACATGGTGCGGTAGTCGAGATGGGACTTGATGTGTTCTGATGGATGATGCTGTTCAAGTCGATGCGAGTCTGAGAACGAAGCTGGTGGTGTGATGGGTATGCAATCTTCTTCTGGTCTGATTGGAATGAGATCGAGATTGAGAAATGTGAGCGTTCAGAGGTGGGATGAGGTCTTGATGGTGTGTCCAAACATATGACGATCCAACACAGCTGGGGGGAGCACGAGCTTCTCAGACTGTTCGAATGCTGGTGCCTCAGTCGCTCATGGCCTGTTTTGGGTAACGCAGGCATAGGCAATGTCAGAGGATGCAGGCATTGCCTACAACCAATCCTCGGCTCTGGACGCTCATCCCCTGACCAGTTATTTCATTGATTTTCTCCCGCGAGGTAGCTCGTTCTTTCTCTCCCCCATCCTCTTTCGCTTTCTCCCATGATGAAGTGTTGCCATCATCACGGTGTGCACCAAAGGAACGAATGTGTTGGCGCTACCGGTCTCGCCAGACACCGCCGAATGGCGCCTTTGTTTGAGGGGGAACAGAAATCGACCCCCATGGGATCACGGAGGGGTCGAGTGGAGTATTGGCACTGGCTTCAAACCGCATCCAGTGGGAGGTCACGAATAGCTCGTTGTTCTTGAATGGAGACTCGGGATGGATGCTGAGCCCCTTTCGGCGCTACGCATACGTGGATGAGGTGTGAGGTCTGTGTCCTCGAATGGTGCAGTCGTAATAGGAGTAGCTCGCAAAGATCCCCCGACGCCATGATGTCCGCCTTGGAAACAAAAGCGCCGCTCTGAGGAACCATGGTTCGTCTCCCTTGGAAGGATGATCGGGAAATGCGAGCGGAGGGTGTCCAGAAGTGTGGGTGTGGATGCGAACGCGGATGTGGTCCCCTGATCATTCCGCCGCTCCAAATTACATTTTCGCGAACAGCGGCCGCGCAATCGCACGGAATGACAACACGACCCCATGACTATGTTTGGAACAAGTATGACGTCATGTAGTGGACGCGTGTTGTGTTGACCGTTCTATCTGATAATCCCTTGGTCCACTTCCAGTCACTTCAACAATTCGTATTAATCGTTGGTATTGACTATATTGCCATAACTCCATATGATTCTGTCGTCTGGGTCTTGAATTGAGTCGTTGATTGACTACTTTGACCTTAGAAACAATGTGTCACATGTAACGACTGTGCAACATACGTACGATCGTTGTTGGTTTCGTTCCACCTGTACTTTGTTTTGGAATAATCGCATTGGTCGATTAGAAGACGACGGACAGACGTGTCATAAATGCCAAGGGAGGCGAATTCGCCGTCGTGTTGGCTGTGCTGACGTCAGTACGTAGCAGTACGAAGAAACGTATCTTTGGGTTCAAAACCGTCTGAAAGTGTTCGTTTCGTATCTTTCGCGAGGCTCGTCCAATGGCAACAGTGAAGAATGATCCGATCCGTCGATGTGGATGAAGAACCTGTGTGCGAGTGATGTTGGGTGTTGTCTTTCTTGGTGAGAACCCGGAGGAGGGTTGTGGTTGGTGGTGGACGCAGTTGATGGATCGGGTGAGACTGCAAGGGAATGAAGCGAAGAGAGCGTCACGGTCTTCGTGGATGTCACCAACAACAGGGGAGCAACAGCATCAACAAGTTGCGATCCAGAGACCAACGGAACGGAACCGCCGATGTCCAAGAGTTCACACCAAGCGGTACACACTCCACAGCAGTCAACGCACGACACTCGACAATCAACACACATTTGAGACGAAGGCGAAAGATCCGAAAGAATCTCGAGCAATCATCTGCTTTGTTCTCCACAGACAGAGAGTGTGTGCCAGCGCAAGCAATAGCCGTGCTACAGAAGAAGCGGACAGCACACGAAGGCAATACCCATCAATAGTTGTAGACCACTGCATTACTGCGTTACTGCATCACTCCATTATTCGTTGAACTGAACGACAAGATGAAGTTCGATTCCGTCGCTTGGTTCGCTCTGAGCGCAGCGGCCACCCTCGAGCTGGGCAGCGCGTTCACGACCTCCAGCAGACACCAGCACGCACCACTTGTTCGCGTGCAGCGACAGCGCCTCGCAGCCACGGAGGGAGATGCCGAGGCGAAGATCGTCAGCGACAGCATCGGGAGGCCCGATCTGGATGAGAGCGTCGACAAGGTCCTGGCTGAGACGGAGGAGGTGCTCAAGGCAGCTGAGGATGCCATCAAGGGGGCTTCGCAAGCTGATGCTAGTGCGAACGCAACCAAGGTGGAATCGGAGGGTGGCGAAGCCAAGACGGAAGCTGAGGTAGACGCAGATGCGGAGGCTTCAGATGCTGATGCCGAATCCGAAGGCGACGCCGAAGCATCCGAGGACGCTCCAGCAGATGCTCCAAAGGAAGCCCCTGCGCCTGCGCCTGCGCCAGTCGATGATGGCGTGCCAAGCCCCATGCTCGCATTCCTTTCGAAGGCGAGGAAGGACATTGACGAGTCTCTTGAGAGGACTGTCCAGAAAGTCTACGACATGACTGAGCAACCGGAGGAACCTGAACCACTGGCTCCAGCCCCAGCTCCAGCCCCAGTCGCCAAGGTGGAGGAGCCCGTCAAGGTGCCCGCACCAGTCAAGGCAATCGCAAAGGAGGAAGAACCTGCCGCCGCTCCTGTTGCCAGCACTCGGGAAGACCCTCCAAACGAGTTCGCAGGCCTCGCAGACAAGTTCGCCGGCATCTTTGGGCGGTCGGCCAAGAGCGCTCCAGCCGAACCCGAGAAGCCAATTGAGAAGGCTCCTGCCCCACTCAAGGCCTCTCCACCAACCACGCCCCCAGCCGAGCCGGAAACGCCAACCCCATCTGCTCCCTCCTTCCTTTCCTTCTTGAACCCCAAGTCCGAAGAGAAGGAACCGGAGCCTGAACCAGAGCCTGAGCCAACCCCAGCACCACCGGTCTCGCGCAGCACCTTCACCATCCCGCAATTCAACCTGGGCGGGAAGAAGGCTGCCAAGGAACCGGAGCCTGAGCCAGAACCAGTGGAGGAGGACAAGCCGGCCTTCAGCTTCGGGCTTCCAACCTTCGGCTTCTCGCCCAAGGAGGATGCCTCCGCATCGGACGAAGCCCCACAGGCCGACGCCAAGCAGAGCCGCCTTGAAGAACTCAAGGAGATCCGCAAGCAAAAGCGTCTGGAAGATGCCAGACTCAAGGCCGAGGCCGCAGAGAAGAAGGCCGCGGAGATCGAAGAAAGAAAGAGGCAGGCTGCCGAGAAGGCCCTGCAGCAAAAGGAGGCCGCCGCCAAGGAAGCAGCCGCCAAGGCCGAGCGCGCGAAGAAGGCGGAGGAGTCCCTCAGCACCGCCAAGCCGCGCAGCACATTCTCGCTCGGCGATCTATTCAGCTTTGGCGGGGATAGCGAATCTGCCGCCGAAGACTTCGAGGCTCCGACCTCCAAGGCCGCCGCCAACGCCCCACGCGGAGTCCCAACCATCTCCAGCTGGGGGCAAAATCGCGATGGATCCATCGTCGGCATCATCAGCGGTGCCAAGGGTTTCCGCGATGGCGCATCCGTCACCACCTCGCCGGTGCCAAAGGGCGCATCCGCCCAAACTATCGTCACCACGTCTTCCGGATCCAGGTCAGTATTCCATGTTCTATCCATTTCGCTCGACTTCAGTGTATCCGCTGGATACAGTGCGTTTGAGGAGATCTCAGAACGAGAGAGGGAGAGAGGATTCTTGTTTCTTTTGAGGCCCTGACGAGATGCATGCCATTCATCATTGCGTGCGCGTGAATAAAACTGGGTGTGTGGATGTACTAAATGCCTGACTGAATGAACGAATGCATGCTTGCATGAAGATGAATCGAATGTCATGGAATCGCTTTCCTGCTTTGTGATTCCAACTCGTCCTCGAACGCTTGTTGTCATGATCAATGACTGCGCGGCTCACATCTTCCTTCTCTTTGTGCCATCCACTGCACACCGCTAATTGCACGTTGCCGTCATGTTTCGGTAACTATCACACCCACACACGTCACACTACCATGCCATACCATGCACCACCCACATTGAATTGCCTATGCACTCCGTCGTTCGCAGATACTACCTTGCGCCAAAGACAACCCGTGCAGCACCTGCCCCGGCGGGACCATCTGCGGCGCAGCAACAGGCCGAGGAACGACGACGTGCCGCTGAGGAGAAGAAGCAAGAGATGGAGGCAAAACGTGCTGCCGCCCTCGCCGAGAAACAAGCGGCAGCAGAACAGCGCAAACAGGAGGCCGAGGCCAGAAAGGCTGCAGCCGCCGCGGCCGCCGAACAGCGCAAGCTCGACGCCCAGCGCAAGCGAGAAGAGGCCAAGGCGATTGCGGACCAGAAGAAGGCCGACGCACAGCGTAAGCGAGAAGAGGCTGCCGCATTGGCGCAGCAAAAGAAGTTGGAAGCGCAGCAGAAGCGAGAGGCCGCTGCTGCGGCTGCCGCAGAGAAGCGACGACTGGCGGCGGAAGCCAAGAAGGCTGCGGCCGCACCAGCCAAGGCCGCTCCAGCACGTGCTGTTGCAAAGCAGGCCCCGCGGGGTGTTCCGACCATCCGTTCGTGGAAGAAGAAAAGCGATGGTAAGCCGATGTCATGTTGCCACGCTGATTTACCGTATGGGGGTCGTGACAGATTTGAAGATCGATACATGCATTTGTGCGATGGACAGCGCTATTTTGTTGTTTGTGGTGTGTTGTTAATGTTGTGGTTCCTGTCATTGTCGTCGCCATCATTGTTGTCCAGTCCTCACCCCGTATTCACATATGCTGCTGCCTAATGCTTCCATGCATACGCGTTGCACGGTTCGTGTCTGTAATGCCTCTCTCACCGTATTGTAATTCATAAGGAGGAATCACCGGTAAGATCTTCGGCTCTCCAAGCTTCGAAGATGGAGACTCCGTCGAGACGTCCAAGATATCGAGGGGAAAGATTGAGAATAATTCTGTCGTCCAGACATCCTCCGGTAGCCGATACTTCTTGAGCCCAGAGGCTGCCAAGGGAGCATCCGGTGGTCGCGGGTCGCCATTCTTCAGCTTCGGCAAGAAGGCCGCCCCGAAGGAAAAGAAGCAGGCACCTGCACCAGCCAAATCCGCTCCAAAGCAGCCAGCAGCCGAAAAGCCAAAGCCACGATCAACCTTCTCCTTGTTCGGATTTGATGGTGGAAAAACCGCACCAACCAAGCCAAAGCCAACACCAGCTCCAAAGAAATCCCCACCAGCACCGCGTCCGACGTTCTCCTTCCAAAAGCCAGCAGCCTCCAAGCAAACCTCCAAGCCAGCAGCCGCACCCAGAGGCGTTCCAACATTGAAGCGATGGAGAAAGAACCGCGATGGATCCATCACCGGACTCATCAGCGGCTCGCCATCCTTCGACGACGGTGAACGCATCACCACAAGTCCAATTGCCAAGGGCAACGTGGCCAACAACGAAGTTGTCACAACGGGCAGTGGATCGCGGTATTTCCTCGGTTAAGCTTGATGCTCAAGCACATCACGGCACATTCAACGTGCCCCAGCAGCCCTCCTACGGCATGCCGAATCACCCTCGGCACCGCAGTTTGCAACATCACAAGGCAACAGCGACCGCCATCGATCCTATTTGGAAAGAGAAACGAGAGACACATTCGCTCGGTCCCTGTTGCGACACTCGAAGTCATATTGTAGCTATCTGTGAAGAAATGATGCAGCGACCAGCAACAACTCAACGCAATGGATCAAAGAAAGCAATCGAGTACTCAAGCATGCTACTGCTTAATCATAGTGCGTTAAACCTTGATCGCTTACTTCGCACACGAAATCGTAGTTGCAGGGTACTCTAGGTGCAGATCATTGGCCACAGCCATTCGCATTGTTGCATGTACTATGTTCCGTCAAGAACCGATGCGAGGGTTTGACTCGGCAGACAATCTTCGTCACACGTACTCTACTATACGGACGATCTACAGGTCAGCTTTGGGACCAAGATCAAGTGCCCATCTCGTAATGCAGCCACCTTCGACCGTATCACGACATGCCAATAACATCCTGAAGGTCAGGCAGTTGGTTCAGAGGAGATTGGGAGTGGCAGAATGATACTTCGCCCCGCACTCGGAGGTTGCGCATTTACAAGTTTGCACAACACGTCAATAGCTGAGCGCACGCGGTTCAGATAATTCTAGTTTCATGTATATAGGCTTTCGCCTTGAACATGAGATACGATGCCCGGGTGTACGTAACACGTGCTAAATTAAAACTGATATAGACAAACATACAATCCACACACTGCCAATATGCAAACATACAGCTACGCATCCAATCAATCCAGGATGCAGGCAAAACCGTTAAATTAGCGTTGTGGTGTGAATACGGGCGTAGTTGGGACAGACTTGGTCTGGGACTCACTTGTCCATGTCGCGTACGCAGTACTTGGTATCCGAAACCAATACTGTGATGAAAGTCTACCGCGCGCATGGTGTGTAGTTGAACCACAATCCACACCCTGCTTGCCCTCCAGCACACGCACCCCTGCCACCTGTCCGGATAACCATCTTGCAACACCTGCACGCATCTTGAAGCATATCCATGCCAATGGATCAGGCATTGCGCCACTGATGGTGCCTCTGGACGGCTGTGGGTGCAGAACGACCACGACGTGATGCTGTACAACAAGAACGGCTGAAGCACGACAGCATGAACCCCTACCTTTTTACTCGATCGTCCAATCAATAGTAAGCTTAACACATAAAACAAGCAATCAGAAACAATCTTACCAGCTTACTTCTTAGTCTACTACAGTTACATCATCGTCTGATACA
Source organism: Craspedostauros australis (assembly GCA_026770025.1). Taxonomy (NCBI): domain Eukaryota; phylum Bacillariophyta; class Bacillariophyceae; order Mastogloiales; family Achnanthaceae; genus Craspedostauros; species Craspedostauros australis. The sequence goes on along the minus strand of JAMXDE010000049.1, from coordinate 274,040 downwards.
GCTATGTTCTCAACATCAAACGCCGTCAAAACCGGTTGAAGGACAGACCATCCTCCTGACAACGTGCAAAAGACACGGAATACCAACTGGTGTCAACCAATCAGATAGCAGCAGTAGTGCATCCAGCAGACAAGTTGTTCTCGTTAAGACTCAGAATCTGCGTTCTTACGCTTTCACAACTCTTTTTGGGTTCATGCGTGTAATAACTTGCAATGACCAACAAACAGACAATGGTACAGTATAAAACCATTCACGAACGAGTGTTCGATTCGAACCCACGATTGAGACAGACAAAACGACTCGGTGTCGAACATCCAATCACGCTCGTGAATTCACGTGCACGATTGGAGATATCCCGAGCATGATTGCTGGCCCATCGATGGGGACTCCGAGGTCTCTCAGCATGTAGCGTAGACCAGTGACCGCCTCGGTAGCTATCCTGGCTGCCACTAATTCTGATCCGTAGGTGGATGTTTCCACCGTGTTCTGCCGTTTGCAGACGGTCTTGACGATGGTGTTGTTGACCATTAGTACCATGCCCGTCATGGACTTCCGTGTGACCTGGTCATGGCCGTGGTCGGCGTCCACATAACACATGATTTGGACCGGCTTCCCTTTTGGTGTTGGTACTGATACGGGGGTGACTTCTGCGGTGGTAGGGTAGAATTCTCTCCAATGGCTTGAGAGGGTAGTATCAATGTTCGTGTGGTCCACTGGGTTGGGGTCGCAGAGGATGGCTCCCCTTTCTCGACCTTTGAGGTACCCAATGATACGTTGGATGGTCAGAAGATGTCCCTCCCTTGTGGCCATAGCGAACCGTGCCATCGTCGTCGTGGCATATTGGATGTCCAACCTCCCGAGGGTCACGACCCAATTGAGGCAACCCAGTATTGATCGGTAGGTTCTGGCGTCTTCAGTGCTTGTGAAGTCCGAGGTGTCGCTTTCTGGGTGACAGGCCTCTACCATGGGAGTGGATGCCTTCGGGATTGTCTTCCCTACTAGTTGCTCCACTCGTTTGATGACGTTTCCGATGTATGTCTGGGCCGAGAGTCCAATGTTGACTCCCCTGTCCTTCCAGTTCTTGGGAAGGCCGACAATGTTTCCGCCAAGGTAATACTCTGGGTCACCGCATTGCTTCATGGTGTACCGTTTCTTGAGGTCGTTGATGATTGGGACAGGGTCCTTGCTGAAGATGAGTACATCATCCACATAGGTGGTGATCATCTCATAGTGGTCGTCCGCCTCTTGGGTGTAGATGTCGTTGTCGGCCTTGGAGGGTAGGAATCCCATGGATTGGAGGGTATCTGCGAAGTGTTCGTGAAACCTTGCGCTTGATGTTCTTAGGCCGTAGAGTCCCTTTTGGATGATGAGGGGTTTGCCTTCGAGGTCACCAAACTCAGGTCCTGCCTGGATGTAGCATTTCTCGAGGGTATCTGCATATAGGAACGCGTTCCCTACGTCGCCTGCGTACGCTCTCAGTCCGTTGGCTGCTGCGATGGCGAAGGCGATTCGGATGGTGTCTGATGCTACCACCCCTGAGTATACGTCTTCTGTTGGTGGTGATGTCTTGTTTCCGTTTGCCACCAGTCTTGCCTTTCGATGTAGGTCGAACTTCACATTGTAGACGATGTGGTATGGGATCTTGGTGTATCCATCGAGCGTTTCGTTCGGTCTTGGTTGTCTGAAGGTTCCCAATCGCTTGATCTGGTCCAGTTCCTTGTTGATGGCTTCGCTCCAGAGTCCGTTTCCGTTGAGCCTGTCGATAGCCATGGCGTGTTTCAAGCTGTTGGGTACCAGGGTGCCGAACTTGTACTTGTTTCCTGGGCGATGGTTCGCCAGTTTGGTGGCTAGCATTGATCGCATGTGCTGGTTCCTTGCTCTGTGGAGTTTCACCCATTCGAACCCTTTCTGGTCCTGTAGGCGGTTCTGCTCGGTGTATTCGATGATGATGTCTGGCTGTTGGGCCCTTAGGTCTCCCATCCTGCACCATGATCGCATTCCGTTCATCCATAGGATCTCTAGGATTGCTTCGGTGGTTCCGTCCTCTCGTGTCTCGTGGTGGTGACGAGTGATTCCCTTTGCTTTCCAGTTGAGGTTCCTTCCATCGAGGATGAAGTTGTCTCTTTCGGTGTACTGGTCGCATTGAGCCAGGTATGCGAGTTGGTTGACTTCTGTTGCTGTGAGGTTGCAGGCAAAAGAGATGGATGTCGTGTCCCATGGGATGTTCGTGTTGCACCCTGGTGGGTTCTGTCTTGGGTTCCCTGGGTGGTTTGTTAGGGTGGGTACCCTTTGTGGTGGTGCGGTGTTCACGCCTGTCGTGACTGGGTCCGCTGCGATGGTCTGGATTATGGATCTGATCGTTCCATGGACGATGTTCTTCCATGGGATGCCTCTCCTGGTGATAATCAGCAATTACACACAGGACAGGGCACCAAACACTGCACTTACTTCTCCGCCAGGGTGATCAAGCCGTCAAGGGAAGCCAGAATGTTTGGTGATATTCGTTGTTGCTAAGTTAGTGTGTCAATTGATGATTGAGTTTGGATTATGAGAACATGATCTCATCATTCTAAAGATGGTGCCTATTGCACGGTTGCTAACGTGCTGCTCGGTTACCTCGTGTTGTATCTCGCAGTCTTTCCTAAAACATTGCCCAAGATGGCATGTTGATTTACACGATATCTCGTGTTATTCTCGCCTTTGGGTCTTTCTTCATCTCTCCTGGTCTTGCCTAATCTTGATCTCTGTTTGATCATATATGGATTGATCCGTCTACGTCGACGAGGTGCATGCATCACCTCTGACGATGTTGTTCTGGATCCTAAATGTTGTTGCCACGTGCTCAATGATGCACTCGGCTGGGCTAGACAGGTCAGCATACCATGGCAAAAATATAATCTTGATTCCGAGGATCACAATGACCGATCCTCTGACGTCATACGATGATGTCAGTGCCTACGTCAGGTTCGATGACTGTAGTGACTGAATCTCAATCGTGTATCAAGACTCACTCGACTATACTCTCAAATCGAGTCGAATCAAAAATAGTGAATCACGTTTCAGTCATGGGAGATGAGTACCTAATTTCGATCTAGATGTTGACACCTGGTGCCTGCAGACAAAACGGATCGTTTGTTTTGCTTGGTCCTCTTATTCCCTCCCCTTTCTTCAGGGCCGTCATCCATGCGTTGGTATGATGGTGGTCCCGACGAACATGGAAGGTACGAAGATCCTGGGTCAGAGTCTCCCCTGTCTGGCGTATCGCGGTTCGTTCGCGGTTTGTCCTTCTCGGTGGCGCGCATCGTGGATGCCTTCGCTGCCCGCTTGGTTAGCGTTTGGGATCGGGTGACGGGTCCTGTGTTCCGTGCCTCCCCTGAGCCTAGGATCCCGGCGGGTCGTGTCGTCCTGTTGGCCTTGTTCTCCCATGCCCGTGGGTGTGTCGTCTTGGTCGTTGCTGCGTACTCTCTTTCCGGTGAGGGTCTGGTTTTCCGCCCTTGTGGGGTACCGGACAGTTCCAATGGGGTCCGTGTGCTGGGGTTGTCCACCTCGGGGTCCATGTCTTGGTCGAAGGTGACACGCCTGTTGTTGTGTACACCTTTCCGGAAGGGGCGGACCACGCTCCGTACCAACACGCGTCGGGATTCATCGTCCAGCACGTGGTAGGTGAGGAAATTCCCATGGGACTCTGCCACACTGAGCCAGTATCCTGATTTCTCCTTCGAGTTCGGGAAGGTGGTGTTGGGGTCATGGTACAGGACCTTCTCGTAGAATTGGAAAGTCAAGAGCGCAGAGATGTCAACAGTCTCTCCGTGTCGTACAGTGTACGGGATTGCATAGAGTAGGGACGGGTCTGATGTATGGTTGTGCACGTAGCACATGTATCGGAAAGTGTGATACCATGCCTTTGGCGGTGCCCCTGTCCGGTCGATGAGCGTCGTGACGCATCGCTTCATGTACAGGATGGCATTGTGCTCGGCCGGGTTCTGTTGCTGGCTATGCGGTTCCGTCAATCTTGACTTGATGTGGAGGTCCCTGAGAAGCTTGAGGACCTTCTCTCCGGTCTGTTCTCTCGCGTTGTCGCTGTGGAAAGCCCATGGTGCTCCCTCTGTCCTGATGAAATCCTGGAAGGCAATGAAAACCCCCTCCTTTTTCTTCAGGCCGTATGCGTTGATCATGTGGGAGGATATTCCATAGAAGATTTGTGCCATGGAGTACCCGTCTCCGAAAGACATGACGTTGGAGAATATGGTATCTGTCGCCACAATCTCCCTGATTCGTTGTCGCTGCATCCACTCGAATCTGGACTTCTTGTGCCTCCGCATGGGGTAGGTGATCACTGCCCGCATGAGTTGCGTGGTCCTGGCGAGGGTTTGCTTGATCACGTGCGTGGGTAGATACCCGAGGTACGGGTGGATCTTGTGGAGGTCAATGGACTTCCATTTAGCTCGAAAGGGGAATCCTTGATGGCTGTACTCGGTCATAGCTTCCGCAGGGTGTCGGTCTATGGTGTCCATGGGATTGTCCTTTCCCGGTCCGTCATTGTCGGTAGGGCTCTCGCTCTTGGTGTGCCTATGATATTCAGGTGTCCGTGGGTTTCCCCGGAGGGCGTCGGCGCATGTTGCCTTGGTCAAGCGGATCTCGCTGGGGATGCGGAATGTCTCCTGATTCCTTTGGAATGCCGGTTCGGACCCTACCGAGTGTAACGATGAGATGGCGCTGTCTGCCTCGTCATCCGGGTCTGGTACCTTTGTCGGTGATACTTTGGTTGACCCGGTGTATCCCTTCTTCCTTGTCCCGACTGCGTTGGCCTGGCGATCAATGCCCAACTCATTGTATAGGCGATCGAGGTCCCCTGCAGAGAGATTGTCTACCAGGTCAAAGAGGGTTCCTTGGATCGAGATGGCCGTGTCGGTGGCTGTTTTAGCGAACGTCACTGTGTCAATTGCATGTGATATTCCGATGAGTTCCTCGAGGCTGAGGGAATCGAGGAAGGTGTCCACCCTGGGGTACTCGTGACCTGTGCAGTTGTGATTTCCTGTGTCATGCGCATCCAGGTGGCGGGTATCGGGAGCCCTGGGTTTTCGATTCCCTGGTGTATCATCCGGGATACCGGTCTTGGCCCGACGTGTTCGCGGTTTCATGGGGTTCGTCTCTGCGTTGCTGGCGCTCGAGCTCGGCATTCCGGCGTCGTGCCGAGTGGTAGGTCGGCCATCCCATTCGAATGCCTTCTCTCCTCCACTTGGGTCCTGGGTGAGGTAACATCCCATGGGCACGTTGCATACGTGTCCTCCTTGATGATCCGAAGGGTTCCATCCTTGCTTTGGCGTGATGTCATGGGTGGGTAGGCCCTCGTCGTCTTCCATGATAGGGAAAACGTCGAATGTCATCAGCGTGTCCCACATCTCCAAGTTGATCGTCGTGTCTTTGTCAGGCATCAGGCATTGTCTTCCTGTGCCTGGTGTGGAGAAAGACGCTCGGTGTTCCGACGAAACCATATCGAGGACGGTCCCACTGGCTCGGATTTGATGGTCGGATAGCAGCGTTACACGGCTTCGTAGACTTGAAGAATCACTTCGTTGCCTTCTTTTGTCCTGGCCTTGATGCTCGCATCCACCACTGTGAGGTTTTTCTTCCTCATGGTGCTTGCTATGGCACTGACGATGTTGTACGTCCGATGTGGGTAGACATAGTCGATCTTCCAGACTTGGTCCTTATTTCCGATGACGCAACATTGGGCACCGCCATCGCATACTGCGTATGCTTGCGGCGAGAATGCCGCGAGATTGATCAGTTGCTCGGGTACCGAACGGAGTGGCCAGGAGGCTGGTGGATCGACGGGATCTTCCGCGCCGGATGAGTCACTCACTGTGATCATCTTCACAAGTCGATCATTGTCGTCGTCTTCGTGTCCTCCATAGTCTGTTGGAAATCCGGGGTTAGTGTTAGTAAGAACTAATTCGTTGTTAGATCGTACTATTCAGAACTGTGAGCTCATTCTCTTCAGCTCCTTTGCCTTTCGTTTCTCATGTAGCATCTCCTGCAGCAGCATCTCGTTAGACTGTTGCATTCATGCATCTCATCATCATGGATCATCGCTTGCATGCATGAGGCCTCATCCGCAGGCATCCTTGTCATGCACATCGTCGTGCATATCCGAAGGCATTCCTGCCTTGCGACTCGTCGTGCATATCCTTATTCTACATTCCCTGCGGTACGATTCCACAGTCTTGCGTTTCGCTCTTGATCTCCTGACACCAAACTTTACGATTGGTGTCATGATTGATGTCATGTTTGATGCCCTTTCTGAGTTGTTCTAGTCCGTGGGTGACACGTGCCATGATCTCCAGATGGGGTGATCATCAATGTGTCGGTCATCATCTTCCTTCACATGGTTTAGATGTCGTGGCCTTTTCTTGATTCATAGAGGACAGGCTTGTTTGCTTGGTAAGACTGGGGTCATTCCCGTGTGATTCGTGTCGTGGGTGGAATGGACAATATTCAATGGTGTGACGAATAATATCCAAAGGTGTGACAAATAATGTTGGGAGTTGCGGCAATCATGGGTATCTTTCCGACAGAGTCGTACCCTCGATTCCTGACACCCTTCCATTGTCGCATCGACAACACATCACTCACACTCTCACATTTTTCATAATTTCATGTCCTCTCCTCTCCGTCACTGATCCATTGTGGAACGCAGTTGGATGTAGTGATCCCTGTGTTTTTCGTAGATCTCCTTTTTGGTATTCTTCGTAAAGCCGTCTGCGATGTTGTCTTCAGAACGCACAAATTTGGTTCTGGCCTCTCCATTTGTAATCAGTTCTCGAATGAAATGATGTCGGATGTCGATGTGCCGTGTCCTGGCGGATGTTGATGGGTTGGACGCGATGAAGATCGCTCCAACATTGTCGACCATCACATCTGCCGGCTTGTGCATCCTCAGTCCGATGTCGCTCATCAATTGTGTTACGAAGCGAATTTCTTTTCCTGCTTCCGACAGGGCGACGTACTCTGCTTCCGTCGAGCTGAGTGTTACGCTCCGTTGTGCCTTTGATCTTCATATGATCGGCACTCCTTGTAGTAGGACGATGTGCCCTCCTACGCTGATGCGATTGTCCTTGTCACCTGCGAATTCGCTGTCGGTGTATATTGCAATCTTCCATGCATCTTGGGTCAGTGGACTTGGTTTCATCTTCAGTCCATACTCTCTCGTGTCCCATACGAACTTCATGACTCGAAGCATTTCCTTGTATGCTGCGGCTGTTGGTCCATCCAACACCTTGGTCAGTTCTCGCACTGCATTGGCGATGTCGGGTCGAGAGTGTTTCACCAGGTATAGCAGCATACCTACTCCGCTTCGGTATCTGCTGTGTCGCTGCTTGTCCACTTTGGGTGCATCGCTTTGCCTTTGGATGCCTTGCCCTGGTGTCCCAGGCGTTCCGTATCGTTGCAGTTTCACCACATCGCTTCCGAATGTATCGATGATGTTCTTTAGGATGTGTGGTTGGTTCACCCAACAGTTCGTCTCGTCGCGGTTGAAGATGATCTTGCAGCTCAGGTAGTCTTCGAGATCTTCCTCCACTTTGACACCGAATCGTTCCGCTCGGATATCCTTCACGAGCTTTTTCAGTTCCTGCTCCTCTCCGATGCAGAGGCAATCGTCCACATAGGTGCCGATTAAAAGCAGTTGCCCTTCCTGATTCCGAATCAGTAGGCATGGGTCCACCTCGCTCTGCCTGAACCCCAATTTGAATAGGATGTCGACGAGCTTCTTATTCCATTGTCTCGCGCTCTGCACGAGTCCGTAGATGGTTTTCTTGAGTAGCAGGCATTCGTCGGCTTCGTGCCTCATACCCTTTGGGCATTGCATGTAGATTTCTTCATCGAGTTCTCCATGCAGGAATGCTGTCTCAAAGTCGATGATGATACTGTCCATATGTAATATCATCTTCATCGTGAGCATGATTCGATATGTTGCATCATGTATCACTGGTGCGTGGTGTGCCGAGAAATCGACTCCTGCGATCTGCGAGTATCCGCATGCCACGAGTCTGGCGCGGAATACCCCGTTTCTCTTTTCCTTGAAAACCCATTTGGTCTTCACACACCGCCGATCCTTCGGCATCTGGTCCTTCTTGATTATCTCCCATACTTTCCTTCTGGCCATATCGTAGAACTCTTTGTTGATAGCTTCGCGCCATTTCTTTCTTTTGTTGGGATCCGCATGGTCCCAGCAGTCCTCGAATGTGGTGGGGTCCAGTAGCATTGCGACATTCGCGTATTCTGCCCCTTCCTCATTTCTTTCTTCTTTCAATGCTTGGTCCGCAGCGATGATGTCATCTAATCTCATCATTCCATGAGGTGTGTCTATCATCGTACCTGCGATATCTCTGTTGAATATTGACCCGTCTGCGTGGAAGTCGGGTCCTCCTGTTTCCGGTGGAGTTGTGATGGTCTCTTCGGGCGTCACATATCCCTCGCTGTCATTAGGTTCTGACTCATCACTTGATCCGAGATCTCGCTCCTCCTCTGGGATTGGGTCGTTGTTGTACCCGGCGAGAGCGCTCAGCATCCTTGGTATGCGTGTTACAGGTTCTGCGACAGGGGTGTCTTCGGGCTCTTTCTCGGCCGCTTCGTCTACTTTCCCCTCGTCGTCCCTTCCGAATTCATCGTCGATCTCTTCGTTCGATTCATTTTCCCCTTGGGCAGGGAGCAAGCTATCTTGCCCTCGCGCAGCGTCATCAGTATCTTCTATTTCTTCGGCTCTGCTGCTGCGATCCGCGTCGTCGGCCTCCATGCTCTTGATGGTCTCCGATCGTCGCTCCCAAGTTGTCCTCGTAGTTCGGGTGTTTATACCCGACGTAGAGTCGTCATCTTCTAGATCTATCAGCACAGATCTGTTGGCATTCTCGATACCTCTGAATTGCCCGTATGACTGATTCATCCATGTCACGTCTCTCGTGATTAGGATCTTGGTTGTTGCGAGATTCAGCATTCGATATACTCCCTTTGCGTGCGATTGGCCGTAGCCGACGAACATGGCTGGTCTGGATCTATCGTCCAGCTTAGCCTTTATCGTACGACCGCCGATGTATACCATGCCTATTTCTCCGAATTTTCGTAATCCATCCACGAATGTTGGGATGCGGTTGTTGAAGAGAACACATGCTGGTTCTCTTGTCTTTGTCTCGATAATATTTTCGAGCTGAGTCGCGGTTCGGGCTGCCTCCGCCCACAATTTTCCACGCACTGTTCTTGGTAGATGTGTTTGATTGAGCATGGAGCGGACTTTCCCGTACAGCGTCGCGAATTTTCTTTCTACGCGACCGTTCTGTTGGGGAGTGGAAGCGGCAGTGTATTCGAACGTTGGACCGAACCCTGCGTCGAGAAGCTGTTTCTCCGTGGCATAATTCTCTCCCGCGTTGTCACATCTGATATTTTTCACATGTGCCTGTTGATTGGAGTGAAGCCATCGGAGGAGCGTGATCAGCTTTTCTCCGACTTCACTTTTCTCTTTCAAAAAGTAACTCCAGCAGTAATCACTGTAATCATCGATGACAAGGAGCCAATATTTTCCTTGTCCGTAGCTGTGCGTTTGAACACTCGATGTATCAATGAACAACCGCTCACCAATTTCTTTTGCTCGGCGCTGCAGGCGTTTTGTCATTGACTTCTGCTTCTGTTTTCCAATTGCGCAGTCAATGCATGCATGCAACTTGCCTGTGACATTCCAACCGTATCGTCCCGCTGTGCGAGAGATCGTGTAAGTGTCAACATGGCCTAACATTTTATGAATTTGGTTGATGTCCACCGCGGACCTGGTGGACACGCCGACATTGGCTTGGTCTTCGTGGGGAGGGGCACTGATCATGTTCACTCCACTCACGAAACCGCTATGGGTTGCCATGAGTCTGTCGAACATGATGCGTTGCCCGCGCTTCTCCAAGCTCATCACGACACCTTGGTTGCTGATGTCGAAACCGTTTTCGAGAGCTTTGTTGATGCTCAAGAGGTTCACCCACAGGTTGGGCACGAACTTCACTTGCTTGAGCACGATAGTGGCTTGGTTCCCGTTCTTTTGCATCACGATCATGCGTTTATCGCCAACCTTCGTTGCCTTGAGGTATCGGCCGCTGCCGATCTTGATGGAGTGGTTGGCCACTTGCACGTTAGTCATGCCCTCTTCGCTGTTGGTGAGGTGGCATGAGGCACCAGAATCGCCCAGCCATGTGTTTGCTTGGTGATGGTCGGGGGCGATGGTGTGGCGGAGTGCGCTTGCATCGCCGAGGTCACCGATCACCATGGCCATGTCTGGTTGAGCGTCGTGATGGTCGCCGATCACCATGGCCATGTCTGGTTGAGCATCGGCCGCTCGGTAGATGGGGAGCTGGTTGAACTCCTCTGGGTCTCGGACTCCTTGGTCACTTGGATGATGCATCCACATCAGCATCTCTGCGGCATGCTGAACCAGGCTGTCGATGAGCCCTCTGTGGATGGGTGGCAAGTTGAGTTCCTCAAGTCTTGCGTTGATGTGTTGCACGGCTTGCACCAATTGCATTGGCGTGAACACGTCGATGCGATGCATCATGTAGTAGAGCGTGCGAGGGTTCAGGCTTTCTCCTCCTCCTTCGGTGTACGCGTGCGCCGCGTCGCAGCACAGTAGGGCGAGCTCAGAGCGTACTTCGTCAGCAACCATCATGTTGCTGAGAGAGTATCTCATTGCGACGTGCAGGGGTCCTGCAGTCCAGAGCTTCTGGCAGCGCGTCATGATGTCTTGAATCGTTGTTGGCGCCGCCCTTGCAGGGGGTTTGCCAGTTGGATGAGGAACGGCGAGTTACGGCAGGTCTTGCACATGGCGTAGAGAGGGCCGCGCTGAAAGCACAGCGGGCACCATCCTGCGGTGCTTCCTCCGTTGCGGGACGACTCTTCGATCATTCGATCGACCAGAGTCCTTGGTTCGGTTCGAGAGTAGATGGTGGAGGTGACACGATGGTCGACTCCAGGCATCGCTACTTCATTCTCCATGATGTCTCCGACGTTGAGGGGTTCATCCTCGTAGACGATCCCTTCGAAGAGATTGTCTTCGTCGGTGTAATCGTCTTCATCGCTTGATGGGAATTGCTCGCGGTTGATTGTCTCAACTGCAGCAACTGGGGGCCCGTAGTATCCGTACACACTTGGGGTGTGGGCCTCTCGTTCCTCTTCAGAGTACTCGTCCTCTTCTTCGATGTCAAGTCCGATCATGTCTTCGTCGGTGGTTGCGAGGGCCATGTCGTTGATGGACGACTCGTAGTGCGCCATGTTGGAGGTGTTGATTGTTTGGTTTTTCTTGATGTTCGTGATTTCGTCGATTGTCACGATTCTTGGGTTGGTCACATTTTTGACCTCAACGGGGTCGTTTTCGAGCTCGTCGGTGGGGAAACACATCAATTCTTCGTTGTTGACCGACTTGTCTTCGTCGGGCAACCACATTGATTCGTCGGTCATCACGAGACCGACTTCGTCTTCTTCGTCGTCAGCGGACATCCACATGGGTTCATCTACCACGACGAACGCGGCGTTGTCTGCCGCGGCGTCTTCGGGTAGCCACATCGGTTCTTCGACCATCACGAGGGCGACGTCGTCTGTTCCGTTCATGCCGTCGGTGGCCACGTTGGCGGTGTTGGCTGCTCTCATCGCTGCCTTCAACTTGAAGCACTCGAGGATCTTGTGTCCCTTCTTACCGCAGTACTTGCAGTTTCCGTTGAACTTGGCCTTGTCCTCAGTATCACTTCTCTTGTTCTTCTTTGAGGGCTTGCCTCCTTTGTTCTTAGGCGCAGAGCGGCAGTCAGCCTTCTTGTGCCCGTAGGCGCCACAGTTGCGGCAGTGGCCCTTGAAGCCACCAGTGGCGGCGAGTGCCATTTCTTCCTTGCTATGGTTCTCACGCTTACTACCTCCTTGCTTGATGTGACGTGCGTCGTAGGTTGCACTCACTGCTTCGCGGATGTCTTCGATAGTCATCTGCTTTTCGATGTTCTCGAACTTGAGCTCGATGAGCTTCACATCCATTTCGTAGTCCCTTCCGAGAGCGTTGAGCACGAGCATGTGGTACTGCTCCATGTCCATGTTAACTCCCGCGTGCTTGAGGCGGTTACGGATCACCTCCATTTCGGTGAGGAAGGTATCCGGGTGTTCGCCTTTCTTCAATCGCATCCCGTTGAGTTGAGCCAACAACTTTGCCTTCATTGGCGCAGTGCGTTGCTCGTAGATGCGCTCGAGAGCCTTCCACGCCTTGCGAGGGTCTCCTCCCTCGTAGATGTTGCTCTCGCATCCCAACACAGCCATGAAGGCGACATCGCCTTCGGTGGTTTCATGGTTGATTGCCATGGTCAGTTCTTCAAACGCGTACTTGGCCAGAGCCTTCTTGTACTCCGCCTTCTCCTCGGGAGACATGGCAGATAATTTCGAGGCCTTAAGCTTCTTCTCTTCGCTTCCCGCGATGGAGGCGAGGGGAGAGGGGTCAAAAGCCTCGGTCTTCACAATCACTTCACCCAAGTCCTTGAGATACAAGTCTCCGTAACCCTTGCGGTTGGCGCGGGCAAGGAACTTCGCACTCCAAGCTTTCCAGGAGGATCGCTTGCCGTCGAACATGATCATGTAACGATCGGTCTTACCGAGGAAGGACGTCATGGTGATGATGGTGAGGGTCGTTTGTTGCTGTGTTGGTGATGATGGAAACGTAGGATTTCAATCGTAACGTTTCGAAACGTGTTGGAAATCCGGGGTTAGTGTTAGTAAGAACTAATTCGTTGTTAGATCGTACTATTCAGAACTGTGAGCTCATTCTCTTCAGCTCCTTTGCCTTTCGTTTCTCATGTAGCATCTCCTGCAGCAGCATCTCGTTAGACTGTTGCATTCATGCATCTCATCATCATGGATCATCGCTTGCATGCATGAGGCCTCATCCGCAGGCATCCTTGTCATGCACATCGTCGTGCATATCCGAAGGCATTCCTGCCTTGCGACTCGTCGTGCATATCCTTATTCTACATTCCCTGCGGTACGATTCCACAGTCTTGCGTTTCGCTCTTGATCTCCTGACACCAAACTTTACGATTGGTGTCATGATTGATGTCATGTTTGATGCCCTTTCTGAGTTGTTCTAGTCCGTGGGTGACACGTGCCATGATCTCCAGATGGGGTGATCATCAATGTGTCGGTCATCATCTTCCTTCACATGGTTTAGATGTCGTGGCCTTTTCTTGATTCATAGAGGACAGGCTTGTTTGCTTGGTAAGACTGGGGTCATTCCCGTGTGATTCGTGTCGTGGGTGGAATGGACAATATTCAATGGTGTGACGAATAATATCCAAAGGTGTGACAAATAATGTTGGGAGTTGCGGCAATCATGGGTATCTTTCCGACAGAGTCGTACCCTCGATTCCTGACATTGGTTGTCACCTCCTTTGCCTCAAGCAGCTCCACAATGCGTGCCTTGTCCTTGGTGGACTGCGAATGGAGCATAGCGACCGTCAGAGCATGTTGGCTTGCGACAGTTGCCATATGAGAAGCTGCTCAATGTCAACTCGCACATCCCCATTGGGTGTCTCCAACCCTCCCACAAGCTGCTTCCCTCCTGTGTTCATGGCGGTGAGGCTTTTCACACAGGGACAATCGTGTACCAAGGCTAATCAAGCAACCTGGACAGACTGGAGCAATGGTGCTTGTGGTTGGATTGGTCTCCGAGGATGATGCTTGAGTGTTGTGAGTGGCTGGTCCAAGTTTGGCATCGTTGAGTTCGCTGGTGTTGGATAGTGATGGATCTGTGCCTTAGCTTGTTGCCACCATAGCATCATTTTTGCTGAAGCTGATGATGAAGCTGAAGCCGTCAAGATCTGCTGATGCGGAAGCTTCTTGATGTCGACTCGCACATCCCCATTCGGTGTCTCCAACCCTCCCACAAGCTGCTCCCCTCTTGTGTTCATGGCGGTGAGGCCTTTCACACAGGGACAATTGTGTACCAAGGCTGATCGAGCAACCTGGACAGACTGGAGCAATGGCACTTGTGGTTGGATTGGATTGATCTCAGAAGATGATGCTTGAGCGTTTTGAGCAGCTGGTCCAAGTTTGGCATTGTTGAGTTCGCCAGTGTTGGACAGTGTTGGACAGTGATGGACCAGTGCCATTGTTTGTTGCGACCCCACTCTTGTCCCATTGTTGGTGTTGCTGTTCTTTTGTGCAGCATCCCCTTTGTGGCCCAGTGTGCATCCCATTGGCAGGATTGCTGATGTTTCATGTGGCGTCCCCTTGTGTGTCCCGTTGGGACATTTTTCCCGTGTCTGTTCCTGTTTCACCATTGCTGATATTTCATACCACAACTCTTGCTTCTTCTCTTCTGGACGATTGTCTCTGCATCCATACCCATTGGCAGCATTGCTGATATTCATGTACTGTCCCCTTGTGCAACCCTTTAATTTGTGTGATATTCAAGCTTGGCACCAAGTAGGTGGATAGCCTGGTGGAGCTGGTAGTGATTGCGTCATGCATGCATCGACAAACGGATCGAAGCCGCTTGGGATCGTATCATCATCATTGCCATCGCCCACATTATCGTCACGTTGACTGGAGGCATGAGATATGCTAGCAAGAGTAATGTGGAGGCATCTGCTTGCTTCGCTATCTTGCTGTTCTGCAGTCTCCTTTCAGAACATGGTCAACAACGATGATGCTCTTCCACCATTGAGATCTTGATGGTGCCCATTCTGCTCTGGTTCTCGCCATCAAGGTCCAAGGTTTGGCTGAAATCAGTTGCTTCCATGGCATTGCTGTGGCTGAAGTCGCCCATACCATTGTTGGGTACATCCAGCTCTTCCTCTGACGACAAACTGTCGATGGGGCCAACTGATGGATTCACGGTGCGCCCTGCTTTGTTCTGGACAGGTGCATGATGGATGAGCGGCCTCTTGAGAGCGCCAATGTGACTGGTGATTCATCATCGAAGGAAACGCCCCCAAAGTCACCGCCATCGTTGCTTCAGCCATCTTGCAGGTCTCCATCATCAAAGTCATTGCTGCTGATGTTGATGTTGATGTTGGCATTGCTGGAGCCGATTGATGGGCCAAAGAAGTCCATCTTGCTTTGCCCGATCCGACCTGAATAGAGTTTGGTGCGTTGAAAGTGAGGAATGGTGAGCCGACGCTGTGCCAAAGGACCAAATGGAGAACTTAGACAGGAAAGCAGGATGGAGAACATGTTCCCAATTGAGTTCAATCTCTCTTTGCTTCATCACCTCTGCATTGTTGTTCGTTGTTGTGCTCAGTATCGTGGACTGCTCAGCATCGTGGAGTGTGGTACTGTCTTCGGTGGAGTTCTCGCAGAGTCTCCATGTTGGTGAGCATGGACGAAGGGATCGTGCCGGCCTCCATCCACCCCAATCACACGATCTTTGCGGTTTTTGGCCCAAGATCGTGTTTTTGTGTCGTGGATGCCAGTTCACATCAGATTTCTCGATCGGACTGAGCCATTTGAATTCTCGTTTCCGCCCAATCCAACTTCGCCGAATGGGTGTATTGGACAACAAACAACAAGGCAGAAAGAGAGCGCACAACTCGAACAAGATCAACGATCTAACATTTCACCGTCCAAAGCTGGGGAGGCTACATTCGGCTACCATACTCTGCTCTCCTTCAAAGGTACTCAGTGTCAGTCGATATTGCCATCAGCATCAGCATCGTTATAATAAGTGATGTTATCTTGCATGGAGCACTTCACACCGCTCTACTTCACTTCACCACTATGTCCGACTTCATGACCACCATCTCATCTTCGTTGATCATGTTTGTTCTACTGTTGCTTGTTGCTTGTTCATGATGGCAAGTGTTGCGTGAAGTGGATCGTCGGTTGGATGATGCCGACGACAGTATCTTGCAGCGCAGGGGCGGCGTACCCATCGATCTGTCCGCCGAAGGCTCATCTTCCGTGCCGTCGTTCTACCATGCAACGCTCGGCTTCTTGCCTGGAGCGCACAAACTAAGAGCAAGAGGAGCTGTCACCGTTGCACGTGCCACTGCTGCTGGAGGTACTCGGCGTGTGTCCGAAGTTTCGGTTCGACATCGCACGCTGATGCAACGGTGGAGGTGATTTCGGTGCTTCCAAGGGCGCGAAATCGTTCCTGGAGGCCGAACGCAATCTAACAGATGTCGAACGCGAGGTAAATCTGGAACGATGCGATCGACGCCCAGTGGCATTGATCTTGCAGTGACGGGCGCGGCTGAATGAGTCAAGTTCTGTGACGATTGTGACGGCGATAGCCGATCGCTTTCATTCCACTCGTTTGGTAGATCGATGTGGGCTTGCTGGCCGCTTGTCGACGAGCTACTCATGATGCAGAAGATGCTGATGTTCAAGGAGATTGGAGATTTCTGGTTGTCTGACACATTTTGCATTCACAGCTTACATGGTAGTATCATATGTAGTCGTAGTTATCTCGCTCATCCCTCAAGGGGATCGTTTCAAGCATGTCCAGCGATGACTGATCGAACGAATACTCACCATCGCAGGCTAATTCATTCATGTTGGTGGCATTGTTGCGGTGAGCTATTGTAGTTGTGACCAAAATTGTGGATCATTTGGAGCTGCTCAAGGTTGACTTCATGACTCCCATGAGGATAGTAAAGATGGAGTTGACCAAGGAAGAGAGGGGGGTGCCTCCGGAGGCTGTGGTGCCATTGGGACCAACGAGGGTGATCATTCCATGAATCACCAGAGTCCACCAAGCTGACACTTGTCTCTCTCTCTTGCATCGTTCTTGGCTGATCATGCTGCTGCTATTGGTGTTGCTCTTGTTTGTGATGTGGGTGTTGTGCATGATATTCATTGATTTGCTGAGTTGCTTGCATCTGAGTTGTTGGTGATTCTGATGCAGATGCTGATTTGTGAGATGAGGACTGGCGGCAACGAAGAGACTTGAGGATCTCGCACGATGAAGACGCCACAAGATGGATGGGATTCATCGCCAATGCTGAGAGTAGCATCCATATACATTTGAACACCCTGGCATGATTGTTTGGATGTTGCGCAGGCGTTCGCCACGAGAAATTGATCTTGTTTGGCATCTTCAGGGACGTCGCAGGTTCTCAACTACAAAAGCGTCTTCTGTTGTGGAGGGACCATTTTGTGTTGTGGTTGCAAGCATCCGTGGATGCTGGTGCTCTCGTCTATCGATGGCTCATGGGACAACCACTGTGGCAATATGAGTGGTCGAATGCTGGAGTATTGGCATATGGAAATGGGGATCATCCCATCCCTCCATCATCAGGAGCGCTGATGACTCGCTGGTCAAACTTGTTGGGAACATGATCATTCAATCCACCGCCTTCTTGCGTACTCGTAGTAGTACAACGCATCGCACATATTCCATGTGCGGTTCTCAGGCAACCATGTTGCTGATTGGACTCCTTGGGGGATACGCGTACATCGTGACGTGCGATAGTTGCAATTGAGATTGTGGTCATCTTGGTGCTCCCTCCATCACGTCATCGCTGTTGGCGTCATCATCACTTTCGTGGTCGTTTCGGGTTGATGATCAGAGATCTCATTTGAACGCCTTTCTGACGTGTCCTTCTCATGAAAGAAGCTAATAAAGTACTTCATTGACACACAGAATTCGTGGAATTGGGAACATCTCAGCACGCGCAAAAGTGGTGAAGCGAGAATCGACGATTCCCATTTGTGGTGTTCTCATGTTCGCAACAGCGATGTTGTGGGGCGTGTCGTGTTCTTTTCCTTCTTCTCGTTGTTGTGTGCACAGTTCGTGGTCAGCAAAAGGAAGGATCCGCACTCTCCGAACAGCGCTAGTGCCCTCTCCCAAACCAGGGTGCGATCAAGAAGTGGACAAACAGAGAGACGAGGAGAGAAACGAGGAGAACATTGAAACGAGGCAACCGCACACACCACACAACCCCATACTCCAACACATCAACAACAGACATGTCATGGGTAGCTCGAACAGCACACTTCCTCGACAGTCAATCCAACGCCAATCGTTCAACGTCCAACGTCAATCGTCCAGCAACCATTGACCATCCTCTCAAAATGGAGAATGTTACACACAGACAACTCCTTGGTGCTGCCAAGGCAGGTGACTTGTCAGTGTTGAAGGAGTGGAAGAAGCAGAACAAGACGCAGCATGAAGGAGTTGATGTCAACAAGGTTACAGCCTTGGATAGTTCCACTCCCCTTCATAATGCATGCTGCTGGGGCCAGCTGGAGTGTGTGAAGTACCTCATCAAATCATGTGGGGCGGACATCAACTGCGAAAACAACAATGGTTGGACTCCCCTTCATTGGGCATGCTCCAACGACAAGCTGGAGTGTGTGAAGTACCTCATCGAATCATGTGGGGCGAACATCAACTGCAAAAACAACTATGGCAACACTCCCCTTCATTGGGCATGCTCCAACGGCCACCTGGAGTGTGTGAAGTACCTCATCGAATCATGTGAGGCAAACATCAACTGCCAAAACATGTTTGGTAACACTCCCCTTCATGAGGCATGCTGGAACGGCCACCTGGAGTGTGTGGAGTACCTCATCGAATCATGTGAGGCAAACATCAACTGCCAAAACATGTTTGGTAACACTCCCCTTCACAGCGCATGCGACAACAGCCACCTGGGGTGTGTGAAGTACCTCATCAAATCATGTCGGGCGAACATCAACTGCGAAACCAACGATGGTTCCACTTCCCTTCATTGGGCATGCATGGACGACAAGCTGGAGTGTGCCAAGTACCTCATCGAATCATGTGGGGTGAACATCAACTGCAAAGACAACGATGGCCGCACT
Source organism: Craspedostauros australis (assembly GCA_026770025.1). Lineage (NCBI taxonomy): Eukaryota > Bacillariophyta > Bacillariophyceae > Mastogloiales > Achnanthaceae > Craspedostauros > Craspedostauros australis. The sequence continues at coordinate 255,215 of JAMXDE010000049.1, read as the reverse complement.
CCCCTTCATTGGGCATGCTGCTGGGGCCAGCTGGAGTGTGTGAAGTACCTCATCGAATCATGTGGGGCCAACATCAACTGCCAAAACAACGATGGTGACACTCCCCTTCAAAACGCATGCGACAACGGCGAGCTGGAGTGTATCGAGTCCCTCATTAGAGGACTTTCGCCTTCAGCTCACCCACAACTGCAACAACTGCAGCAGCGCTTACAACAAAACGAACAAGCAAATGAACAACCACAACAACAATCGAGACACCAGTTGAAGCGGAAGAGGCAAGAGAATGAACACAAACACAGTACCCACAAGAGGACCAACATCAACATTTGAGAAGATCGGCCATATCCTTCCAAACCGAGGACAGGACAGACACCATCTTCTTGTGTGGACAGGGCGACCAGCAACAACCAATCAAGGCAAACGCCCAAGCCCTCATCATCACACTCCCATCCATTGAGACACTGATCGACAAAGGAACCCAACTTCACCGCGCGAATGATGACGCTCACGATGGAACTGAACCCATCCAAACAACCATCCCTCTTCCCAATCTTCAACCAAAACACATCCGATACGTCCTCCAATGCATCTACACAGCCAAGATATCCTGTACTAACAACTGTCGTGACAACGCTGCTGCTCACACTGGCACTCATGTTGGCGCCAACGCTCACCATGATGTAGATGCCTCTCACCAGCCAACTCCCATCCTCACTGGACAGGATGATCTGCAACAGCTGATCCTTGTGGCCAACGAGTTTGGCTTCTGGCGACTCAAGCTTGTTCTTGAAGCAGAGTTGGCCCGCAAGCATCTCACAGAAGACATCATGATAGATGCGTTGATATTCGCCCATCAACACAACTGTGTGGTGTTGAAGGATGCAGCAATGAGAATGGCAGCTGAAAGTGAGAAAGATATGTTCACTCATCTAGATTTAAGCAAACTGATTCTACAACCCCAACTGATGACGGAGATCCAGATGTTTTGCAGTGGGGGAGCGGAGAGTGAGGGTATCGATGATGAGTACAGTCGTATGTCCATGGAGTTGTACAAGGTTGTAGATGAGGATGAGGGTACAGTACATGTGGATTCATACATGGATTGGGTGACATTGGTAAACTTCGTGCGCTCCTCGACACCCTCCATGAAGGCTGAGGCCGATGGCACTGCTGAGGAAGAGGGGCGAATCACAACAACAGCAGACTAAGAAGTGAACGAATGCTAGATTTGAGTTGATGCGTAAAATTAGTGGTCAGAGTGGTATCCATTGTGTAAGGAGGCAATCAACGATGCATCCAATGTTACGCCCGGCATGTCTGTGACGTGTTATTGTGCACACGAACGCATCGTTTACAGCACAGCCTGGCTGGACCGCAAGGCATGATCTTCTAACAGCAGCAGGTTCGTGTCGTCCGCTGTTGCATTGCTGATGACCATGATGCTGTGTTGTCTGTGATCTCGGTTGGTGTTCAGCACGTTCGTGTGCGGTATCATCGGACAGTGTGGCACAAAGACGGTGGTCTGGCCACCGCTGTTATCGTCGTCATCGCCGATCATACAGTTTTCAAGGATGTGGAAATAGTTGTGTGAGAAAAGGATGCGGACTCCGCGGACTTCATACATCGATTGTAGTACTCCACTACAACTTGACAGAGCGGGATGAATTGCTACTTGCCTTGTTGCTGTGACAGTCTATCGATGATATCGCACAAGACCACACAGCTACCACATGGCTCCCGATGCAGCCGACAAAGATGACGAACCAGGAGAGAAGTTGCCAATGCCAAAGCAGACAATTTCCTTGATTTGTGGATATGATGAGTGTTGATGTTCCAAGCCACGCTGGCAGCATCCTGGCACTTGTCAATTGGGTGCGTAATAGGGCAGACTGTTGCCAATCATAGCTCTGTGGGGCTTGTGGTTGGATCGTTCATGTTGTTGTGGTCCATCCAAAGTTCATCAGCACACCACCTTCGTTCCTCCTTCTTCGTGAGAGGAAACACATGTATTTGGAAACTTCCGAACAGCTTCACCACAGCCACATCATGCGGATCTGAATCGGCATGAAAATTGGAGTGTGCTCTGGATGATTTATGAAAGTCTCGTAGATGTTGTGGCGATTCATCTGAACAGCGCCGAAGGATTGCGCGCAATGGGATAGAGCAAGAACGATGTCTGGTCCGATCAGCGTGCCTCCACACACATGCTTCATGCCATTGTTCAGGCTTGTTGGAAGGCTCCGCGCACGGAGAATCGGTAGTAGTCAACACTCTTTCTCAAAGTGTTTCTGTTACTGTTACTGTTGTTGCTATTGATTGTTGGTGAGCGAGCATGGGAAATGAGATGATCAAGATGCTCTCTTGATCCATCTCTTCCTTGCTCTCATTGCTTGGTGCAATCCTCTTGCACCTTCATGCACATTGCTCTCATGTTGCTCGTTGATGTTGACTTGATCGTCAACATTGTTGTTTCTCTCTCGTTGTCTCGTTGTTGTTCCGTTCTCAGGTTTTGTTGAATCTGATGATTGATTGAATCTGATGGAATATTCACAACATATTTCATTCCTGTAGACCTGGTAGGCAAAGCCTTGATATGACGTCACGTGTGATGGATACTGTGGTATCCGCTGGTATCGCGGTATCCTGTCATCGTAGTATTGCAGTGTCCTCGTGGTATCTCGGTGGTATCGCTGTGTTAGAACGTAATCGTAGATGGGTGTGAAGGATACCGCACCGAGAACGTAGAGTGATCAAGTCGTTGTTGTTGGTGAGGAGAGTGTTTGTTTACTGTATTATTCGTATGGTAGTAGGAATGCTGTCAAGCTCACAAGATGGATTCTTGAGAACTGTGAGCATGAGAGAGGCATGACATGATCTCATGCAAATTGCAAGTAAAATTAACACGGAGACAACACGGCAAATGTGCGTGTTACTGCGTGAAGATGAGGTGCAAAAGTCAATGAACAAAACACCGCGATAGCCCGTGTTGCGAATTACGTCTTCTCACGATGTTGCTAGTAGTACGATCACACGATTGATCGTATTCACTTGAGAAGGTCAGGACAAGATTCGCACGTGTCACACCCAAGATCCAAGTCTGTCCTGATTGGGCAGATTGGTTCATCTTGGCAAGAAATCAATTTCCACGACATTTTTGGATCTGTGATTGAGGGAAAACGATTCTTGCGACGCGAAATGCGACACAAATCTGACACAACAGATTTTCGACCAAAATTTCCGTTCGGAACGGAAAAGGTAAGAAAAGTGAAGATTTCTGATTGGTCGACGGGTGTCGCTATTGTTAGAGATTTAGCGTGCGCTAATACTCCCCAAAGCGTGTCCCGGACATTCAGGTCTTGTAGGTCGGGGAAGAGGACTCGGTGTGCCCTTTCCAGAAGAGGATGGGCTTCACGAGGGGCCAGAAGACAGCCCATGGAAGGAGCTTCGTCATCACGTCGGCGACGTTCTGCGTGCCGGGGATCTTGATGAAGTAGAGGATGCCAGCGGCGACAGCGGACCGGACGCGATGGTAGGCCAGTGCGTTGTGGCGCTTGGAGAGCATGCTCTTGGGGACCGTGGAGGAGGTGATGACGGACTGGTTGTCACCCAGCATCCAGCTGGGGCCGTCGATCGGAATGCCCATTTCACGAAGGGCAAGACGGAGGGAGATGATCTGCTCCGTAGCTTGACGGGCAGCGACGAACTCGGACCCGTAGGTGGCAGTCTCAACTGTGCCTTGACGCTTGGAGAACCATTCGATGGGGGTCTGGTTGACCAGATGGAGAGCACCAGTAGCGGATCTGCCAGTGACTTGGCAGTGGAGAAGGTTGGCGTCGACGAACGTGGTGGTTCGGACAGGTTTGCCTTTCGGCTCGGGGATGTCGTCCGGAATCTCCTCGGAGGTCTTCCCGTAGACGGAGTAGATCCAGTCATGGTTGGGAACCTCGTAGTGAAGATCGAAGCGGGGGACGCAGGTGCGGAAGCAGATGGCAGCATCAGGATGCTTGCGAAGATATCCGTAGATGCGCTTTGCGCGATCCAGATGACCTTGGCGAGGAGCTGAGCGGAAGCGTGCCAGCGTCATGACGGCGACAGAGATGTCGAACCGCCCGAGGGAGATACACCACTGGAGGGCACCAATGGGGGACATGAACTTGCGTTTGTCGGTTTCGCTAAGTTCGGAAGAGGTGTCGAGCTCCGGACTGTCGGCCTTGTCGAGAGGGCAGCTGATTTTGCGGGGAAGCTCGCCGAACATGCGTTCGTAGTTCTCCATCATCCGCTTGATGTAGGATTGCGGGGAGAGCTTGAGAGTGCCGTCGGGATCACGGCCGAAGTCAGCACCAAGGTGGTACTTGATAGGACCAACTCCCTTGAGCTGGTACCCGTACTTCGAAGAGAGGATGTCGAAGAAGGCCTTGGGGTCAGCCATCGTCGCGGTGAGATCATCGACGTAGACACAGACGTACTCCCAATGGGAGTTGGCGTCACGCATCCAGACGTCGGGATCGGAGCGGCATTGGAGGAAACCCATGTCGCGAAGGGTGTCGGCGAGAGCCTCGTGGAATCGGGCGCCCGATGTGCGCAGGCCGTAGAGTGCCTTGACTATCTGCATGGTATGACCAGCGAAGTCACCGAATTCGTCACCAGCGATGAAGCAGATGCGTTCTTGAGTGAAGGTCTCAAGATACGCATTGCCGATGTCTCCAACCCATGTTGGAATGCCGTTGAGTTCGCCGGCGAGGAGGGAGAGGCGGAGAGAGCGAAGACTGACCACACCTGCGTAGGATGCATCCTTGCAGGGGTCGGTGAGGTGACCACCAGCGACGCAGCGCGCCTTGTGACGGAGGTCATGCTTCACAGCATAGACCCATTGGAGGCGGATCTTCTGGAAGCCGGAAGGGACAGGGGCGCCTTTGCCGAGAGACTTGAAGGTGTGGTACCCGAAGAGTTGGTCCATCTCCTTCTTCTCGGCATCGGCCCAGAGAGTGTTGCCGTTCTTATCGTCGAGTCGCAGCGCTTCTTTGTGGTTGCGGGGGACTTGGACGCCGAACTGGAAGGTGGGAGCGTGGCTGAAGGTCTTGGATTTGTGGACCTGGCGCTCAAGACGATTGGTGCGGATGGCGAGGCGCTTGAGGCGCTTCCAGCCAGGCTCGTCGAGCAGCTCGTGGCGGCGGCCGTAGGCAGCGCAAGAGACAGGATCATCCTGAATCATGATGGAGAGGGGTTCGGTGGAGGTGGAGCCGTCTCCCCATTTCACGATGACGTTGAAACTGGATCCCTTGTAGGAGGGAGAGGAAGATGAGAGGGGACCCTCGTGTCCGATGATGGAGTCGAACTCCCACTTGGCGTCAGGGTCGTCGTTGTGCTCCTGTTGCCGTTCGATGATGTCGGCGAGCTCAACGTAGGAGATGAGGTCATGCGTCTCCCCATCAGCCAGTGCGAGTAGCATCTTGATACGTTGGTGGTTGGCTGCATCAAGGTCATTGACCTTTTGCACCACCTCCGCTCTGACTTGCTGGCCATCCTTCTCATGGATGAAGGTCATCCCAACGAGATCCTTGGGAGAGAACTTCGGGATGTGGACCTTGGCATTCCCCACTGTTTCAGGGTCTGTGCCGCGGCGGTCAGCCAGGATGGAATCGGCGAGGGAGTGTACGATGGGATCAGAGTCAGGAGGGACGGAGATGTCGTCGTCTGGCTCCCCATTCGCCACATTCATGGCATCAGAGCCATCGTCCTCCCCAACAATGGGGAAGGGGAAGTCCGCACGAAGATTGCGTGTGGCAGAGTCGTCGGCAGGTCGGATGGCAGACCGAGGAAGAAGTCGTTGGGTCTCGTCGTCGAGGACCCAGAAGGTAAGATCATCGCCTTTGTGAAGGCAGGGACCGGCCCAGCGTCCACTGCGCTCCTTGGACTGGCTGGGGAAGGTGGGGTTGTCAACCCGGTAGTAGACAGGTTGCCACCAGCGGTAGGACAGGAACTTGGAGATGTCCGGTCGCTGTCCGAAGGCGGCTTGAAGAGGGGTGATGGAGCCAGCGGTGACCTGCGCGATGTGATTGAAGAGATCGATCACATAGAGCGTGCAGATCAGCCAGAAGCGATCGGGGGTACCCGTGCGATCCATCACACCGTTGGTTGTGCGTTTGATATCCTGGATCCGGCGTTCCGCGCCGTTCTGATGCTGGTGTTCCGGCTCACTCTGGTGGTCCTTGATGTGGTATTGTCGTAGGATCTCCATGACCTTGTTACCGATCTGCGCCTTGGCGTTATCAGACATCAGTAGATCAGGAGCCCCATGGCGACGGATGAAATCACGGAGAGTGTCGGAGATGCGGCTCTCGGATGGCATGGGAAAGCCGGCCGTGAACCGAGAGTCGAGGGCGACGTACACCTGAAGCATGGTGCAGCCGCCATGGCCGGGAACCCCGTCGTCGTGAGCAGGGGTATCGGAGAAGAGCGTATCCATCGCAACCGTCTCATGGAGACGGTCGACGTTGGCCGCTGGGAACCGAGACTTGAAATGCTTGCGCATGGAGAAGCGCTCGGCGGTACGGTACCATTGAGAGGTACACTGAAGAGTGTCGCGAACGCGACGAGCTGGTATCCAGCCGAAGTGGGGACGGAGAGCCTCGTAGTCGGCAGGCTTGCGAGTGGCAATGATGCTGCCCGGGTTGTCAGCGATGTTGGCTTGGCGAGCACCAGTGTAGGCCGTGAGAACGGTAGAGTTGTTCTCGCGGCGCTGGAGTGCTGCGGCGTCATCATCGGCGACGTCGTCGAGGTTCATCTCCTGGTCGAGGGAAGAAGGGTCCCATTCGTCGTCCGCTGTGAAGTCGACATGTGGATACTTGTCGAGTTCGGAGCGGGTGGGCTTGGCCATGTCCATGTAGGACAGGCCCTGCCGGACAGCCAGTGGGATGATGTGGCCTCCTGGTGTGATGATGGTCTGGCGACCTCCAGGGAGATTCCGTGGGCGTTCGTTGACATCCATTCCGAAGGCACCAAGCTGGTTGGATGAATGGATGGTCTTGCCCTTTCCGTAGAGCGCGTATTGGTGGAACTTACCAATGATGGGCCCTTCGGTGGTCTGGATGAGACCGGCAACCGTACCGATGTCGAGGTTGGCAATGGCAGAGTCACCAATGCCACTGACGTCGGCGGTGTGTCCTGTCTTGCAGAGAACGAGGACGTCATCGCCAGCCAGGCCACCATTGGCACCGCTGTCGACGAGAGAGCCAGAGTGGTCCTTGACAAGCTTGTTGAAGCTGTACCGGACCACCGTGGAGTTGGCAAGGCGCCAGGTCTGGCCCTTGTAGACCAGTTGAGGAGTATCGTCAGACGAAGAGGTGGACTTGGTCTGAGCGAGAAGGCGATCGATGGCAGTGGACTGGTCACCAGCCTTGGAAGAGTCCGTGTTGCCAGCGGATGGAGTTGCGGAAGGAGTGTCGGTGGTGCCCGAAGATGTGGCAGCGTTGTTGGCAGCTCGGTGGGAGTCAGCCTTGCCCTTGCCCTTGTTCTTGCGCCACTTGCCCTTGGCCTCAAGGAAAGCCTTACGCTGATCCTTGGACATCTCACGCCATTCATCATTGGGGATGGAACGGCGGTCGTCCTTGGCATAGTCCTTGCCATTGCCTTTGCCAGCAGAGCCGCTGGTCTTGGCGTTGTTGACCTTGCGCCGAGATGTGGTGCGAGGCTGGTTGGCATCAAGGGACTGAGCCTCATCGCGGACGAACTCGAGGAGGTCTTCGAAGGAGACACCAACCTTAATGAAGCCGCGAGATTGCTTGTGACGTTGGCGGGAGTTGGACTTGACGTTGGTGTAGGCCCGAGTCAGGTCGACATCGGGACCGATGGCGGTGCGCAGCCATTGCTGCTTGACCGCCTCGTCAACGCATGCATCATCGAGCTCCTCGATGTCGTCGAGCTTGGTTTCCCAAGCATCGAGGAATTGCTCACGGGTCTTGGTCCAAGTCTGGTCCAGACGGAAGGCGACGATGGCATCTCTGTACTTGATGGACAGAGTCTCGCCGACGACGTCACTGGTGTAGCTATCGACGAGATCGGCGTAGGCCGCACGGCCATCGCAAGACTTCTTGTAGGCACGGATGATGCGCCGGCTCTTGGAAGTCTTGACATGCTCAGTGAGCACGGCGAAGAGGTAGCGATTCTGGCTCGCGAAGAAGGCCTCGTCCTTGGGTGCCGGCATGAAATCCATATCGAGATGGTGGTTGAGTCCATGGGAGAAGGAAAGAGTCTCGAAGGTCCGCATGAAGGTGAGGAAGTGTTTGTCGTCCTTCAGTGTTGGGAGCGACAGACTCTCTCGCTTGGTCGCCTTGCTGAACTCCTTGACGTAGTCAGCTGGAAGCTCCATGGCTTGGACACCTTGGAAGTTGGAAGAGGGTGCCATGGATGGAGTCACAGGAGGTTGCGGGAAGGCAGGATCAGGCACCGAAGCCGAAGGATCGAATGCGAAGTTCACATGCGGAGGTTCTTCAGGCACCGGACGGAATGCGGATGCTGGAGTGGTGGTGTGGTGGCCCATGCCCATCGGAGACGGAATGGGAGAGCTTGCAGTCGAATGCGAGTGCGAAGACGGAAGGGAAGGGTTGTTCTGCTCAGCTGTGAACGCCATGAACGAGGTACGATCGAGATCGTTCCAGGTGTTGTCGTCAAGGATGGCTTGGGTGAGATACCACTTGCCAAGGTTGAGGATCTTGCGGATGTGGTTCACTCCGAGTACGGCGACGATGGTTTCGCCATCTTCGGTATCATCGCGAAGTTGGAAGCTGCGAAGATCATCTTCGGTGAGCGAGACAAGGTCAAGAGGGCTGACAATGTCCGCATGGGCGATGATATCGCGAGGAGTGGAGTCCAAAGGAATGCCAATGACACCGAGGATGTGATCCAGGGTGGCGAGGTCCATCTCAGGGGTCGACATGATTGGCGATGGATGGATGGAGCGAGTGGATGAGGATGCTGGAGGCTGAAGGATAGCTGAGGCTGGAGTGCACTGACTGAATCGTCTTCTGGTGCGGGAGGGTGCTGCAGGAAGTCTTGGATGGCTGAGTGGGAAGGCCCGAACTCAGCAGGGGAACCGAAAGGAGGGCGTTCTGCGAATGCGAGAAAGCCGAAGGGAAGCCGAAATCACGTCGTCACGTGATGGAAGGTGAAGGGATCGCTCGTGGATGGACGAGGGATGAAGGATGGATGGATTGTCACGCAATCAATTCAGTAGGTGAAAGCTTGCGACTGTTAATCTGGTAGAACGAAATCGAAGATGGGATTCCGCACCGAAACGTAGAGTGATCAGATCGTTGTTGGGGTGAGGATGAGTGTTTGTTATTTGAGTGTTATTCGTATGGTAGTATAGATGCTATCGAGCTCACAAGATTGTTATCTTGGAACTGTGAGCATGAGAGAGACATGACAGGTCTCATGCAAATTGCAAGTAAAATTAACACGGAGACAACACGGCAAATGTGCGTGTTACTGCGTGAAGATGAGGTGCAAAAGTCAATGAACAAAACACCGCGATAGCCCGTGTTGCGAATTACGTCTTCTCACGATGTTGCTAGTAGTACGATCACACGATTGATCGTATTCACTTGAGAAGGTCAGGACAAGATTCGCACGTGTCACACCCAAGATCCAAGTCTGTCCTGATTGGGCAGATTGGTTCATCTTGGCAAGAAATCAATTTCCACGACATTTTTGGATCTGTGATTGAGGGAAAACGATTCTTGCGACGCGAAATGCGACACAAATCTGACACAACAGATTTTCGACCAAAATTTCCGTTCGGAACGGAAAAGGTAAGAAAAGTGAAGATTTCTGATTGGTCGACGGGTGTCGCTATTGTTAGAGATTTAGCGTGCGCTAATACGCTGTGACGTCATAGTTTTGTGTCGTGATTCCGCCACCACATATTCTGGATGATGGCGCGCAAGTGTGACTGATGCATACACATCCGAGTACACACATTCCGACACAGGCTTGACATGAAGTGAAAGCAGAGCTTCAGATCCACCACTTCACCATCAATGATACTAGGCCATGCATTGAAATCATACAGCAGACGATGCACAGATGTTGTGTCTGCTCATGGCCAATGACCTCCAATGTGGAAGGCGAAGATGCCAATAGATCTGCTGTTGGTGCTGGAGTGCGTCTCCAGAGCGAGAGAGAGAGAGAGAGAGGGCCGGAGCACAGTGCATCGCCTGATCGAAATGGTATGAACATGGCGATGTACACCGATCTACATCTCTGTCTCTGGTGTCTTCCAGCCTTGCTCTTCACTCGTATCGTTGTCATGGCCACTATCTCCTCCTCTCTGCTCATCCATCGCATTGCATTACATCACATCATGCATCTGTTGTTCTCTTCTGCCACCACCACCACCACCACCACCAACGACGTGGGGGAAATACACGCCGACAACCTTCGCTGTGTTTCGCCAGATCTGTTGTTTCGGCGACCTGAAGGACTATGATAGTGCTTCAACATCAATCGTGTCAAAAAGCGCGCCAAAACCAAACACGGCGACTTCGGTGTTGTGGTTGCCATCACGCGAACGCGCTGCAAAGAAGACGCGGTTGCGCATGGTGGTGGTGGGAGGAGAAGACTGTTTGGGTGGTCCACTCGCACTCGTACTATGCTTTAGCATCAAGAGGGTTGGAGGCTTCAAGCCATCATGGACATGCACAAAGCAAGAGAGACAGCTCGCCTGTGCGGATCTACAACCCTCATCAGCAACGAGAGGATCACCAATTGGAAATGAAGCCAACATGGGTTCATGGATGCTACGTGAGATAGTTGCCACCTCCATGAGTGCCATTGTTGGTGTTGGTGTTGACGTTGGCATTGGTGTTGGCATTGGTGTTGATCGCGATGCTGATGTTGCTTCGAACAATGATGGTTTTCTCAACAGTGCAACGTTATTGGACTACATGGTCAGCATAACTTACTGTGCAAACCTCCCAGGCATCGCAACCACATCTCCTTTGGATTGATCTGACTGATGATATCTACATACAATCGAAGAAGCAAGAGGAAGGCGTTCTATGATGATACCAACTTCAGCAACTTGCTAAAGCCTCATAGCCGACCAACCATGCAGAATCAACCAGATGAACCTCATGGACAGTGGTATCAAGATGACCACTGAGCAGGCTGCCAAGTCACTTGAAACGAACTTTGTCCGCAATCACAACCTCCCACAGATCGAGGAGCTCGAAGTATCCCTCCATGATGTTGCTGTCTACGTCTTCTCCAGCTTGACCAGATCAGCCTTCTTTTGTTGGCAAGTTCTATGATTGGAAGCCTATGATCGTGGAAGACGGTATTGTTGATAGTCGTTCTGTTTGCTATTTCAATATGTTGGCACTCCAATCCTCTTGGTGTTTGTTCTCTTGTCTGATGCTCTCAGTGCTTCAATCTGTTTCATAGATTCAGTCTCGGACTATGAGTTGGTACACGAGATGCTCTCTTGCTATTCTTCGTATTCTCTCTCTCTCTCTCTCTCAACATCGTGTGCTCATGCTACACGACACTCTGTGTTCGATGCGTACTCCGCATTCAACACTCCGTTCATTCAGTACTGGTTCCTACTCCATGAGTACTTACCATTTGAAGTTCACCTTCTGTATCCATGATCCTGATGTCCTTCAGTCATCGGATCTTCGCCTCCTGCTCTGACTTGGAGACAGATGTCGACGTGGTGACATGATGACATCCTGTCAACGTCAGTAGGTGTCCTTCTGCTTTCCAGATGTCATGTTCCATTGGTGATGCAGCAGTCTGTCAGATGATATTGTCATCTGAGGTTTAGTTGGGAAGTACCTCGAGATTCTCTTGGTACCATTGATGGATGGACGGACGATGTTCTAATTCTCTCAGAAATCGTCGATTGCAAATTTCCTCCAGAAATCTTGCTCATTTTCGTGTGTTCCATTTCCACTGTAATTCTGACGAATCACAGCATACTATTGACACGAATGTAGTTGTACCGTCCAAGTGCGTATGAGAGATTAACGGGTGAACGATGCACATATACACGTACATCTTGACAGATACTCACATGTACATCTTGACACACATGGTCAGCCACTGAAGATATGAATACGGCACTGGATACATTCATAGTAACTGGAGCAACCACGCGACGACACGAGGAGGGAGCTGAGAGGGTCGCATGTTCGACCAACATCGAAGAAAGGAAAGGAATCAGTTGAACATTGCAGCCACCGGATACCTGTAGGTTTCAAATAAAGACTGTAGATTGTTCCTTGGCAGTTACATTGCACGAACGAGTTGGAAGAGGCAGCTTCCTATTCATAATTACTCTCCAAACAACAACAAGCAAAAGTATAGTGTCTGGGATGGAATGCACACAAAAGCATGCGATATTGTGCAGCGCAACAAACAACACGAAGAATCGGGTGGTGGCATGAGAACCCAAAACAACACGAAGAAACACTCGATGTGGGAAGGGTTTTGTTTGCCATTTAGTCGAACGAGTCTATCACGATTAAACGTCGCGACAAATCGTCGCGTTATTTTTCGTTTGCGTCAGGGCGCAACAGTTCACGCACACCGCTAGTAAAAATCTGCGTCCTGGCGCAAGGGGGGTCCTCTATCGTGGGGAAAAATCACTATTATATTACAGTGCAATGCATTTCTGGCGTACTCTCCGCAGTCCTCTCACTTCCTCGACAGGTTGCGCAGACTCATCGCCACGCGTTCCCTGGCCACGGTGTCGGGGACCTCTTGCCACCAATCTCCAGATTTGTCGCGTTTCAGAAAGCGCACGCCAGCATCACGCAACTCCTTCACCAACTGCTTCGTCAGCTCCGTCTTTTCCGACTTGGTCTTCAGCGGGTCGTTGTACGATGTCTTGCGCTTCTGCAGCAGCTGAGCGAAGTCCATGTTGCCGGGATATTTTTGATATGGGCGGCCTCTTCCCAGCAGTATGTCTCTCGGTTGCGGCTGACCTTCGATGCATTCCTTTGGCTTGCCTGCATAGTATCTCTGCAACGCATCTCGATCGCGTGCCAAGCACTTGGTGATCATCTCAGGTACAGCCACCCCACCGCAAGCTATGCTGTCTTCGTCCGGCAACAAGCTCGCAGGCACCCCGTACGTCATCAATTCTCTGTTGCATTCCCGGGGTGACCCAAAGTGCAACTTGAATCGAATTCGAAATGCTTTGGGCAAGGCTTTCAACACAGCCGATAAGACCGGCTTGATACGGGTGTTGGAAAAGCACATATGCATCCCAGCGGGACGCATCGGCGTCGCATCGATCATGTTGAATCTAACCGCCGCAAGCGCTCTTCTGAAATGGGCGAGGTCCGTCCCAATCGTATAAATGATACCAACGACGCCCCGTTGCTGAGCACGGACTGTCCGTCCGAACATGTGCGTCGAATAAAATATCGCCTGCGCCAGAGATAGCGCGGTGCCTGTCTTCCAGCGGTTTGTCAGGTTGAGCATCATGGGGCGAAAGCAGATGCCTTCACCATCGTCATGTATCTTGAAAGCGCCTTGTTCCATCGATTCTTGGGCATCCTGCTGCAGATCCCCGAATACAAGCGGCCGCAGACAGACCTCCTTCCCAAACAGCTTCTGCTTTGCATGGAAATACTTCATGGTCTTCATGGCTGCCTCTTGCACGTCCCAGTGCGTCGCTCTGAGCATCGTGAGCCGCAGGTTCACATCAGACGTGATGCGCGGCGCCAGAAATGATGTGATGATATAGGCCTCCTTGATCTCGGTGTTTTTGATCGGCAGCTTGTACTTGCGCTTGCTGTCGTAGAGGCCCACTGTCAGCTCCGTCTCCAACCGTTGCAAATGTTCCTGTCGGAATTCTTCGGTTTCCTCGATTGGGCGTCGAACTCCATGGATATCCTCGTACAGCGTCTCCCTCTCCTGAAGCGATAACGCATTGATTTCGCGCGCCTGCTGTCTTTCGGCATCCAGCAATTCTCCATCGAATTGGTCGGGTGGCGGGGACTGCATGACATCGTCCGCGGAATCCTGAGATGCAACCGTGCTGTTCCCATCCCAACCGCGCTTGGTGCTTTGCCTTGATGCTTGCTCTACCGATTCGCCAGTTGTGTTCTCTTGCAAAGGCTCTCGATGTTGCTGTCGTTGTTGTTGTTGCTGCTGCTGCTGGTTTTCCTCATCGACTGTTTCGTTGAGAGCAGCCGGCGCTTCGACCGCGAGTAGCCGATCTACTTCATCATCATGAAGGAGCGACCAACACGGGTCGTTGACCCCATCGCCATCACCATCGTCATCAAAGGCGGATATGATCTCTTCGGAGCTCACGAAATCGAAGAACTTCATCGTCATCTTCAGTGTCGAGTTTGCAATTGCGTAGAGTATTGGTGGAAGGAAACAGATTATGCCAGCGTCATGTCAACCAGCGTCATGTCAACCAGCGTCATGTCAGACCAGCGTCATGTCAGGCCAGCGTCATGTCAACCAGAGAATAAACGGGATCGAGAGGCACACAGTTCACAGACAAAGCATGATGTCACGGACGCACAGCCAAGCGAACTCAATTGCCCACTTCATCGTGTTGAAGGCCTTTTCGGTTTCGAGGGAAACCATTCCGCCTCACATCCTGGTTTCTGTTCCAAGAACACAATCGAAGGCGTCGTTCTGTTGATGCCGACAAGCCGGATTCGAACACTTCGACCCCTTGGATTCTGTTGATTTAGTCGTGCACTTCTGAACGCACGTTTGAAGTACAGTCGTGTCGCTCTTGATCCACGTTTGCAACAGTTCTTCCTTCCGCTTTGTGGGTGGCTCTCTCTCTCTGGTAGTCATGCACACACAAATCCTTTGACGATGTGGAAGCACAGCGTCAAGGACGAAGATAGAAAGCAACAGCAGAAACAACAGGAAGGCAATCAAGATGAGGTGTTGAGCACACCAATGCTCGAGACCACGGCAGGAGTTGACCACGGACGCAATCAGCAGCCGCCTCGTGACATGCTGCGACTTGGAGGCTTCCAACATGCATCAAGTGCTGATCAGGACCAAATGAGCGGCGAGAGACTTGCGGACGAAAGCTCAGATGAGTCAGGAACATGGGAGGACAAAGACTTTGATGACGACATCGTTGTCAATAAGACGAGTAGTGTGTGAATCAATGTTGTTCGCTAATATTATGAGATATTACATTGCTGAGCTGAGGAGTTGCGGTCTTGGCTCCTGCTAGTGTCTTGATCTGCTCTAGTGCCTCAAAGAGCCGGCTGTAGCCAAACAAATTGGCGATGTTTGGCGATGTTTGGATCACAGAAACTGCTCTGTAGAATGTAGTACATTTTCTACTTAAGTCCCGAACAAAAAAAGGCCAAAAACAGCATCAACCAAAGTTAAACTCTCCGGACTTAGCTCTTGTGCGTGTTCCTGTACTCGTATTTCTATTGTAGCATAGCATATAGTTTATATATACAATCCTAAAGTTTGGTGGCCGTTGCTCTCTTGCTCGGTGAGCACTGATGTGATCTGTCAAGCACCCTTTTCATTCATGAATGCTTTCAGGCATTCGAGACGTGTTTGGGCACCACAGACACGTTTGGAATCGTCACACACATCATCTTCGCTTCCCCTCCTCACAATTTCGTTCACGAAGAATCGCCAACACCCTTGGCGAGAGACAACAGCACAGTCAAATCAATCAATTGATGCCCTCTCCACACGCACACAGATTATACTGTATGTAAGTGTATTTATTGATTAGTGTGAATTTCCCTCGTCGCTCGTGGCATGTGTGTGGA
Source organism: Craspedostauros australis (assembly GCA_026770025.1). Lineage (NCBI taxonomy): Eukaryota > Bacillariophyta > Bacillariophyceae > Mastogloiales > Achnanthaceae > Craspedostauros > Craspedostauros australis. The sequence goes on along the minus strand of JAMXDE010000049.1, from coordinate 239,430 downwards.
AGCATGTGCGGGTGTCACTTTTTTTTGGGACTGCTGGGCAGCACCACACGGGCGTCCCAGGCGCAGCTGATGGACAATGTTCGCAGACGAAGACAACCAGCTTGTTGCAGACGATACATCGTCCTCGAGCAGATCTCTGTCCTCGTCTCAAGCGCCCTTTCCGATCCTTGTACACATTTGGCAGTTTTTTCTGTGATTTCACCAGGTGGTGATGGCCGCTTCGGTGTGATGATTGTTTCTGTTGCTGTTGTGGTTGGCTGTTGTTGTTGGTCGCGCTGTCGTTTGGCTCGTTGGATTTATTCGTCCCGTCGTCCACGTTATTGCAAGCGTGCCCTTGTGGCAGAATAGATGTGGTTTCCAGACACCGTGGCGTGTCATGTTCGTTGTTGCAGATCATGTCCTGCGCGAGCATGTTGATGAAGGTTCGCAGTGTAACCTGTTTGTGCCTGTGGCGAGAACCGAGATGATATGTGTATGCCTTCATTGCATCCACGACAGTGAGGGCGAACAAAGTTGTCACCAGGCGGAAATACCCGTCCTTTGTCACCCAGATCCTCTCGAGTCCCAACACATCTTGGCGAACATGATTGTGCGTGTCCACGGCATTGCATGCACCAAAATACTTACTCGCCACCTCGGGTCGTGGAACCTCCTTCGTTTGATGCCTGCGTTCGTCGTCGATCCATCTTGCGATGTAGGGTGTGGATGCCCCCAAATGTCCTGATCCAGAGGAGAACACAAATGGAATCACTGAATTGCGCGAGTACTTGTATCCCAGGGCGTATATTTCTGTTGCGGTATCATCACGATCAACATCCCCATCGTCACGGTTGCGTTTCAGAAGCAGCTGTGTTCCGGAGGGCCAGTCGCTCATCTTTTCTTGGAGGAACTTGAGTGGGAAGCCGGCGGACGAGGTTTTGATGATTCCAATGAATCCTGAATTTGCCTTCACAGCGATCTCCGAGCACGTCTGCACAGAGGCGAACCACGAATCTCCAATGAAAATGCTTCTTGGGAAGGAAAACTCTGACGTGTCGATGTGGATGTTGTTTCGCCCAATGTCATGCGTTGCCAGAGCCATGCGCAGAGAACAGGCAACAGTTGCTTTCCCACAATCTCTCACGTGATCGGCCTTGTCCATCTCTCGCTTTCCGCGTTGAATCTCCAAATGAAGCATGATACCGGTTTCGCCATCAGCAACGGTTTTAAACTCCACCCCAAGTGGTTCCGGCTTGCGCGGAATGTGCGTCAGATGTGGAAGGTTTCCAGTGGGCGTCAGACGAGGCTTATACGCAGTCATGCTTTCGTCCATGACTTTTACCTGACCCGGAATGATCGTGTCACAACGACGTTTGTTGAATAACTCCACCCCAGGTTGAATTTGCCACCACTTGTCGCTGTGTTGCCTGGCCGGGTCAGAGAACAGGTAAGGAATGAAGTGTTCGCGGATGTGCTTGAATCGGTGGAAAGGCATGTGCTTCGTGAGATCTCTTACGTCACAGAAGCCTTCACTCATCCGGTTGCCCCAGAGCTTTGTGGTGGAATCCAGCTTGCCAACAAGCATGATCCCAAAAAACACCCACAGTTCGCGCTCCGACACAGGGTCTTGGTTGCGCCTCCCGCCAACATCAATTACGCCTGCAATGATTCGCCTGTTGAGAGCGTCGATTTGTCGCTTCCAGTCGCCTGGCCACAGATGTTGCACCAGTCCCAGCAGGTTAATCCGGTCGCGATTGGTGTCATCTCGCGAACATTTTTTGCCGAAGTCAAAACCTGCCACACCAAGCTTGGTTTGAGGCTCGTCGTCACAGTGTTGAATAGAATCGTCATCAACTACTGTCCATGACACTGCATGCTTCTGCTTGCCAACTGTGACTGTAGTATTCATCAATTCATTCTTCTCCTCCATGTGTGAGTATCCTGCTGGCTCTTGTTCACGTAGCATGATGTAGTCGAATTCATCACCCGCGAGCAAATCGCCTGTGCTCGGGTCAAACGTTGAATGCAGGTCACCTGTTGCATCATCGTCGCCGCAAATCGAGATTCCTGGCGCAGATCCATCCGTGTTTCGGTTGGAGACGTCCATGTCTGCGCCATGGCTGGCTGATGCGCTGTTAGGAAGGGATGAGACATTGGAGCGTTGCGAGTAAGATGTGTCACTGAACGTTGATGTGGTGTGACAGAGCTTGTGGTATCGCGAAGTCTTGTACAATTTGTCTAGATCAGCTGATCCTTTCCCAACACTCTGCGTGCGGATGAGCTCCTCGACACAGCTGCTGTCCAAATCGACTCGCGTCTTGTCCAGGAGGGTGAGCTTGGTCCCTGCATGTTGACACACTGCATTGATGGAACGCCAGTGCACAACCCAGTGATTCTTGGGGAGGGACTTAAGGACGACACCGTACAGGACGCTTCGGACCTTGCCCTTGCTGTTTGCAGAGGTCACAAGAGGTCCGCAGGGACTCGATACGTGGCTTCCAGGACGGATCTTCATGGTGCGATGTTCAGTGGAGAGTAGATAGAGAGGAGGGCGATGTCGGTTGGGGCAGAGAAAAGCTGGTGCTGCACCTGTTGTTGCTGTTGCATCTGTTGCTGTTGCCATGGTCGCAGGCGTGTTGCTACGTCCTCCTCATGACGTCATGATGACGCGAACAACGGAAATTAATTTTCAGACATGCTTCCGAGAGTGGATCCAAGTGGTCAAATATCGTTCCGACCTCCATGGGAGCACTAAACGCAAGTATACCACCATGCCATCGCACTCAAACACAATATAGACCATATGGTTGTGACCAACTCGGAGAGAGGATTCTGAAATGATATCTATTGTGCAGATTGGGCCAAAGACCGCTAAGTCCGGAGACTTCAAAGATGGCGAGTCGAATTTCTCGAAAAAAGAGGCCAGATCCTACCGGACTCCTGTAGAATTCTACTTGTAGCCAAACATCGCCAAACAAAACCCGGTCCGTCCGTCGTCCGAAGGCAAAACCACACCAAGGGGGTCAACAAACACAAAAAGATCGACTAGATAGTAGTAACAACAAGATAATGCTATTGCTTGCCTGGATAGCCCTGAGTCTTAAGTTTAGGTAGATGCAAAGAGATATTCGATTGAGTGTCTATAACTTTAAGTCTGAGTTTGGGAAAAACGGGTCCAAAATCTGTAGCCAATCATCGCCAAACATCGCCAAACATTTGGGTCCGGCTCTTTGAGGCACTAGGAGGAAAGTGGGCGCGAGGTGCGCACTTTGCGTACGGCGGTCAGTCGGGTCACGTGCGGGACTGGAATCAATACACCCTCGCGTAACTCCCAACATGCTCTGTCTTGCTGATTTGCCGCTGTCAGGGGTAGGCTTGAGGTACACGTCTCTCATTTTTCTGTGATGGGCCGTCGGATGATGCTTCGTGAAGTAGTCGGCGAGATTGTCTGCTCCGGGGGCCCAGTAGACAATGAATTGTCCTTGCTGGATCCGGTCGCGCACCCAGTAGAAGCGCATGTCCATTGCTCTGGTGCGTCGCTGTTTCATGGTGTTGTTGACGATGCCGGATGCGGTGGAATTGTCTGTTTTGATGGGTGTGGGCGGTTGGGTGTGGCCCAGTTCGTCCAGCGTGGTGCGTAGGGCGGATGCCGCTGTGCAGTTCAGGTAGAGCGCTCCCACTTCGGCCTCCGCCGCTGAGCTCATTACGTTCTGTATTTTGTTGCAGACCGTGTGGATGGCACCGTTGTTTGGAGGTGGGTTGGCTGGCGCCTTGGTGTCCGTCGGGGATCTACTGCTGAGGTACATGTGGCCGCCGGCGCGGCTTCTGGCCTTTGGCAGGCTCAGGTATGATGCGTCACTGTCGACATGTAGTATCATGTCGCTGGCGGTGTACACGATGGTCGCATTGGGGTGCGTGGCGCAGTAGTCGAGTAGCTGTCGTACCCGGTTCGCTGTGTTGTGCGTGGCATGCGCTTGTTGAGTGGCGATGTCGCTGACTGCGGGAAGGATGGTTGGGTCGACGGCTCTCGCGTAGTATAGTAGGGTTCCTACTATTTGTCGGATGCGGATGATGTCTTCTGCTGGTAGCTCCGGTGCGGTGTCCTCCAGTTTGGGTTCTTGCGTTCTCGCGCCGTAGACTGGCGCTTCGCACGGTGCTGGCGCATGTTGTGGCTTGGTGGGGATCGGATGTTGGAATTTGTGAAGCGCCTTTTTCACGTATCCTGGCATGGACAGCTCCACTTTTCTCGCGTCGTAGTCCCACTTGAGGCTGACGCCGCAGTAGAGATCGCCGTCCCACTCGATGGTGCACTTGTATATTGTTTGAAGTGCCCCGATGAGATGCTGTGCGTGCTCTTTGCCCACGTATTTGACTCCGAAGTCGTCGACGACGAGAGTGAATGTGATGGGTCTGCAGTCGTGCTTCCACAGTCCTGGAGTGTGTGGGACTGGCCTGTAGCCGAATTTTGCGAGGTGTTTTTGGAGCTTCACATTTGCAATTTTGCCTGCTTGTGGTAGCCCATACATTCCCTTGCGTACTTCGACGTACACGTTGCCCTTGTGTTCGAGCTTGTGCAGCTGGTATTGTTCGATGACCTCTGGTGGCAGCATTGCCATCGGCATGCGCATGTATTCGTATCTGTCCATTTCGGTGTTCAGATAAAAATCCTTGATGTCGATGGTCATGAACTTTGCTCCTGGGGTGGAGACAACGCTGTTGAACAAACACTTTGCTGTGGTGAGTTCCGCGGTTGGTGTGTGCACGTCGAAGGGGTAATCGATTAGGTTGCCTCCTACGGTGAGGCGCGTGCGATGTGTTTCCGCCTTTTGTGGTCTGACGGCGCATACGATGCGGCCGTAGGTTACGGTGCGATTTCGTGGTACTGCCGACCTTGGGACGAAGAAGATTGTGTTGGTTGCCGCCGACGCCGGAATGCGTGTTCCGATGCCTTGCGCCAAACGCCCGATCTCGTTCGCGAATGATGTGTACCATTGCTGCGGGGTGTGGCCGTGGACTTTGCCTGCGATGAGGTGGCGGTATTCGTACGCCGTGCCTGTGCGTTCGTCGATGACTGCGTTCGCCGTGCTAGTTCCGCGCGTCCATTGCTTGCGTTGGATGGTTCCTGTGCGCAGCCGTGTGCGTGGTGCTGTCACTCTGCTCGTTGTGGTTGGCGCTTGCGCACTCTTGTCTTCGTCGTCGTCGTCGTCATCGGTGTCTGATTCGGGGTCTGAGTCTGCTTCGTCGTCGGTGACCTGTGGTGTCGCCTGTGGCACCCTCGGAGGTGTGCGTGTCGGCGTTGTGAAGGTGACGCGTTTCTGCTTGTTGCCGCCGCTGGCTGTGGTGAGCACCCTCGGAGGTGGCTCTGTTCGCACCCTCGGAAGTGGTGCTGCGGGCACTCTCTGAAGTGGTGCGGTGGGTGTTGCTGGGAGCGTCGTCTGGAAGATGTCGCTGAGCTGCTGTAGTGCTCCCAGCTGCTCGTCGCCGACTGATTGTAGTGGCGCGCAGGGTTTGGTGAGCGCTGCGGCGAGGTCTCCGGCTGCTTTGATGGCCATTTCTGCGTTGGTTGGCGTGGGCATCGCGCACTTGCTCGGCATCAACTCGATGGTGTCGGTGACGCGGACTTTGCGCGTTTTGTTGCAATACACCTTGTAGCATCGGTAGTGTTCGAGTGCTGGTGCGATGTACCATCCGGCGGATCCGTGTGGTGCCCATGTGGCTCGCTTGTTGGGCTTGTCATGGATGACTGCCTTCGTTCCTGGTGGTGCCATCGGCGTTGCGTTGAAGTCGAAGTTGCCGTGGAGCGCGTGATGTGCTGAGATGTGCGGGTTGATGCGTGGCGGTCGTAGCAGGTTGAGCGTGATGTCGCACTGCGGGAGGAGCTGGCACCACAGGTGGAGCGGAAATGCCTCGTCGGCCGTGGCCAGCCCTGCGATGAAGTGGTCCTTCCAAGTGGAGATAGCTCTCTCTGCAGCGTTGCGCCGATGGATGCCCGGTGGTACAAGTTGGTATTGCATACCTTTGGATTCGATGAGGTGCTTGAGTTCTTTCGGTGCCTCGTTGTCGAGCCGGTGAAATCGCGGTGTCATTCCGCTTCGAAGGAGAACCGTCAAAAGTTCGTCACACGCTCGCGTGAGTTCAGTTGCGTGCCGACTGCGCATCGGTCGCGAAAGAATCGCGTTGGAGTCGTGATCGTACAACACCATGATGTACTGGTATCCACGGCTTGACGTCACTGGGAAGCGTCCCGTTTGATCGGTGAAGATTTTACCCGTTGGCCGATAAACGTCCATGAAGATTTCGCGTTGTTCCGTGGGATTCTTGGTGGACTGGGTGACGTGGTTACAGTGATTGCGTGTGGACTGCGTGTTCTGGTACTGTTGCCGGAGGTGCCCAGCGGCTGTGGCGGTGGAGGGTGGAAGGAATTTTCGCACCATTTGTTCAGTCAGTCCGGGCCACGACGAAAAGAATCCTTTCTTGATGGCTGCCGTGAACGTGGATACCGCGGGGCTGAAGCAGCACTGGTGGTAATATTTGGCCAGTTCCGTCTTGGTTGACGTGTGATGGATGTGATTGGCCATTTTTGGCGATGTTGGCTTCGGCGTTTGGATGTCGATGCGATACATGCCGTCAACTTGATGCCGACAACCGGTGTGAATCGTGTTTCCGTTTTTTCGAATTCTCACGGATTCTTGGTCGAAGTCAACCGTCATGCCGTGGTCACACAGTTGCCCCACCGACACAAGCGCCGCGCTGGAAAGTTGTGGAAAAACTCGCGCGGTGCACGCGTGCTGCGGTACATTGGCAATGCTGACCGTGGCTCGGTGGGAAGATTGGATGCTGGATCCGTCGGGCAACGACACCGATAACGGGTTATCGTCGGGTGTTTGGCCAGTGCAAGGATCTTCAGGTCGCAGGAAATGACTAGTGCAACCAGAGTCAACAATGGCGAGGGCAGGAGCACAGGACGGTGAAGTAGTAACAGAGAGTGCTACTTGCTTACTGTGGTCCTGCCGTGCTTGTCATGCGTTCGCCGGGGCGCCTTCGGTGGACCCTCCCATCGTGTTGCTGCGAGTGGCCTCCTTCTTGTGTCCTGGCGCTGGGTTCATGCACGTTGCGCTGGTGTGCGTGATGCCCACCTTGTATCCGTGTGTCCAGCAGTAGGAGGTGTGCTTGTGCTTGCGACCTCCTTTCTTGCTTCCGTTGCCGCTGCTTGTGGCCGCATTGGCTTGTAGCTGGGACACCATCGCCGTGATCTCGGACAACTGCTTGACGAGGTTGGCGTTGCTTTCGGTGAGCTGGGCCACGGTGCTGCGATCCGCAGCTGTGGCGGACGCGAGGTTGGCGAGCGCGTCGGCGGTCTCCGTGGCGGTGATCGCCGCATTGGCTCCTTGGAAGTTGGCGCCATTCGCTGTGGCTTGCGATTCGCGGAGATCTTGATGAGCTGCTGCGAAGTCTCGCTTGAAGCGAGTCCATGTCTTGTCGGCGGCACTGAGAGCGCGGAAAGAACGGCAGGCTTCGGGGAACGCTTGTGTTCGGAACACCAGGTTGTATGCCGTGGTGACGAGCTGGTGATCCGCGTACGGCGCTTTGGCAGCAGCCGCAAGATCGCGCGCAGACTCGATTTGGGCGACGAGCACTTCGAACGGCACCGTCGGGTCGTAGGGTGTCTTCATGGCCTTGTCGTTTTCGTCGAGGTCTTGTGGTGTGATCTTGCCGTACGTGGAGTACAGGTGGGTCAGAAGCTCGAGCGTCGTGACGTTGGCGTATCCGACGATGTTGTGGCGGAGAGTTCGCACGTACTGGTCTTCGATGGCGCCAAGAAGCTGCTGCTTGAGGGCATTGTCGACCGCGCGGTACTCTCTCCAAAGGCACTCTTGTTCCTTGTGGATGCTGGTGGCGGCGCTGATCTGGGCTGCAGTGGCTGCGTTCGGGATGTTCGGGTGTGGTCCTGGGTTGACCGGCACGACGAATGCTGTCGCCGAATGTTCTTGGTACACCTCTCGGGAGACGGTGAGGACCAGGTATCCGAGCTGACCGTTTCCGAGGGGGCAGTGCACCGAGGCCGCATTGGCGTTGAGGACTACATTGAGTTCTGCGATGGACTCGTATGTGGGTACCCCGACGATGGGTTCGACGATTGCCTGCGGAAAGGTGGCGAGGATCTTCTCGTGGCTGTTGGCCATGGTGATGATTTTTGGTGATGCTGGTCTTGGTGACCGAGATTTTCAAACGTTGGCTATTAGCGAACAACTGTCAATAAGACGAGTAGTGTGTGAATCAATGTTGTTCGCTAATATTATGAGATATTACATTGCTGAGCTGAGGAGTTGCGGTCTTGGCTCCTGCTAGTGTCTTGATCTGCTCTAGGAGGAAAGTGGGCGCGAGGTGCGCACTTTGCGTACGGCGGTCAGTCGGGTCACGTGCGGGACTGGAATCAATAATCGTCATTGGCATCGGCATCGGCAAGGACGGGAGTTTGCACAAGTTCCAACAAAAGACGGTCGGAACGGTTCTGGCTGGTGTCGATGGCAGCCATGATGAGCGTGACAATGACACCGACAAGGACGGTGCCGACGAATGGCTTCAATCCACCAAGGACAAGTCTGGCGACGATGAATCACCGGATGAGACAGGCGATGGACAGGTGTACCTCACTCGTCAGTTCCGTTCGTTGAACACGCCAGCGTCAAGGAAGAAGCCACGCTGCGCTGGATGCACGAAACCCTTGGAGGGTGGGGCGGCAGGAAGGCTCTGTGCTCGATGTCAGCCAAGATAAATTAAGCAGGGCTTCACGTATACGTTTGCATTATTCAGGAGCATGTTACTCTACGTGTTTTCATCTTGTTCTGTCGCGGAACGTCTTTGGCCAATGGCGTTGTTCTTTCCTCCCGTAATCGGCACGTTCCGCATGTGTGAGAATTGAGCATAGGAGAGGACCGGACTGGAAGCTATCAACCAGCAGGTTCCTTCTTGATCGATCATCTGACCGTGGTGTGTTCCAGTTCTGTTTTTGTTGCTTTCCGGATTACACACATCGTCAACATAACGGTTCCTTTACATCTTGCTGAGCATGCCTTGCAATTTACCATTGCTGTAGGCCCGTTGCGTGTCATCGTTGCCGCCGAGGAAGCTTCCGTTGATCCAAACGTTTGGCACGGTGCGCTGTCCAGTCATGGTATGCAATTGATCCTGCAATTCGGGTCCATCCTGTCTCTCGTCCAGGTGGTGGATGACGATGTCGGCATCCTTGAGTTCTGGCTTTTGCTCGAAGAGATCCTCCGTGCGGTGGCAATATGGGCAGTAGGATTTGGCAAAGATCACGACCTGTTGGGTAGAGTGCGCGAAGATAGAATGGTGCAAGGATGAGCGTGGCATTGAAGCAAAGAAGGAGAGAAGACGAGCAGATCGCAGGTGAGCATCAATGGTTCCGCAACAGATCGTGCCAAAATGATGATTAGCAGAGCATTTGCAGAGCACAAAAGAAGCAAATGAGAAAGATAGAAAGAGAGGATTACAAGTCGATCATACCCGCAGAGACCACCGATAACACACACCTGATGCTGACCAACTTCAGTTTCGATGAATGCCTTGAGATCAGTTGGACTGTTGCCATTGTCGGAGTCTGTGGCCGTGGCTGTGGCTGCGGCTGTGGATTTGGAGGATGACTTCTTGCGTGGGCAGAACATGTTGTTATTGCTGCTGTTATAACTGTTGTTGTTGAACTATGTTGGTGTTAGTTGGCTGAGTTGGCTGAGTTGCAATGTGTTGTGTTGCTTCTTGTGGAGAATTGTTTTTTGTGTGCCAAGAGCAAAGATGATGCAGATGACGGAAGTTGGTGGGTGGATGGGCGATGGCTTTGCGGCAACCGTGGTTCCGAGACAAGTGGGAAGTCTCATCGCCGATCGGTGTTGTTGTCGCATCGTTCTGTCTGGTTGGAGTGTTCGGTGACGTTCATTGGCGTTTTCCTGATGCTTCCTGGAATTTCGTTGTGAGACACGCACACAGTTTCATTCTGCCTGAGCTCACTTTCTCCAGTGGAGATGTTTGCCCAGGCCGGGACGAGGACCTTGATCGTAAAGTGATGGGACGAGTGTGAGGTCTTTCACAACTGCTTGCGCAATAATAGTCGCACTCGTATGTATGGTACTATATTATATGACTACAGGAAGGAGTACCTCTACTCCAATGTTCCAACATGGTGTGGCTGAGGACAAACTCAGGATGGAACATCCTTCGCTCCTCGTGTTGTAGATAGTATCATGGACGAAAGCATCAATCAAGCAATGGGTTCAAGAAAGGTCCCAGGTGGTGCATTCGTATTCATCCGTCGGCTATGTACCGTCACTACCCTGTCGACAACGCTATCATCCTGCATCAAGCGTAGTACGTACGAGCACTCCACCATGACGAGGACATACATGAGTATTGGTATTGTATGGTACATGCGTCTAAGTATCGACTACTCTACTACCCACCGCATCGATCCCTCGTTCTGTCATTCTCTCTCTCTCTCTCTAGAAGTTCACCGCGCGGATAGCTTCCCTGAGAAAGGCCGGAACGAAGAGACTGTCTGGATGATCGCCGAACATGACGCGCTGCGCGAACGTGAGATTCTGAATCTTGTCCTCAACGAAGGACCGCGGAAGGGACCGCAACGACTCCAGGACGCGCTGCGTGTCCGCCAAGAACTCTCGCTGGGGCAGGAGGATGCCGTAATCGTGCATGTCCAAGGTCGATTTGAGAGTCGGCGCGTAGACGGGATACGTGTCGCTGATGATGACGGGGATGCAACCGGCTCGCACGGATCGAAGGAGAGCGTGGGTGTGCGGTGTGTCGCCCAGCAGGACGAGGCAGAACTGCGCATGGGTGAAGTGATCGAGCCACTCGGTGCGGTCCTCCATGTCAAAGCCGATGGAGTTGGAATCGTTGGCCAAGTCGGTGCGATTGATCGGTGCATGGCGATAGGGCGTGGCGTTGAAGAGGGAGGGCATGGTGCGGGTGTGGTAGAAGATGTGGAACCTTGAGGTGTCGAACCTGCGCATGCTTGCCAGGATCAAGGGGAAGGATGCTGAGCTGGTGCCCAGTCCGAGCGAGAAGCAGCGCGGCACGGATGGTTTCATGACGCGGAAGGCTGCATCATAGTCGGAACCATAGAACTGCGCATCCGCTCTCACGCCTGCACCTGTGCCTGGCAGTGTTCTCGCATTTGCCCTGCCATCCGAGTAAGCCTTCTCAACCGCCTTGACATCGAAGGACATGGCGACGGTGACATTCTCCAACGGCGCGTAGAACTTGGACAAGGACCGGACCTTGCCGATATCGGCTTGATGGAAAGTGACAAGAACGGTGGAGACGAGGATGTGGTTGTTGCCCCTCCCGGTCATGCGCCGGAAAATAGGATGCGCAAAGAGCTGACGGAAGACCCTGCCGCGCTTCCCCTTGGTTCCATCCTCCAATTCCGCCTTCCATGCGACCATCTCGCCGGGCAGGATCGGAATGACGAACTGCTGGGCCTTGCTGGCATCGCGCGTTCGCAGCGGGTGGTTGTTCAAGTGCTGCAGCACATCTCGATCGTACTCGATGTCGCGGGCGTATCGTGCGTAGACGTACGGAATGATGGGATGCGGGCCCAGCAGAGCTGGGAGATCTGTTTCGTTGTACACGTAGTACAGCGGAGCTTCGGACAGCAGCGCGTTGGCGAGCTGTTCATGGTGTTTGGCCAGGTGGCTTCTTTCATTGGGTTCATTCCGAGCAAGTTCATGATGTTGATTGCCATTGTTGCTGTTGCTATGATTGTTGCTGTTGCTATGATTGTTGCTATGACTATTGCCGTCGGAATACACCAGCGATTGCAACAGCAAATCCGGGGCTGCCTCAAGCAAACCCTCAATCTCCTGCGATCCGATCCGTGCTGACGAATGGATGATCAGGAGAAACCTGAACGTGAGTACAAGGCACGTGCCACAGCACAATGCCGTGACGATCCGTATTCCTGCAGATTGGCCGATTGCTTTTCCTGCGGTCTTTTCTGTCGTCTTTGCTGCGGCCTTGGCTATCTTTGATTCGTCCATCACATCCTCTTCATGTTATTCGAGTATCCTCTTCCTCCACAGCATGAAGATGGTATGGAGTATAATACGTGTGTGATTCCGAGCCTCCTCGATTCAAGTCTTCTGCTCTTCTTCCACAACGATGATGATGACAATGGCGGCTCGGCATGGCGCAACAAGTGATGGTCCCATCAGCATGGATCGTGATGGCAGAATCGTGATGGCAGAATCGAAGATGACCGTGCCAAATCCTTGTGACTCTCTTGGCGTCATCTTGTGTCGTGGTTTGAATCCCACCAAATGGAAGAAGCGAGTCGTACTGATCAGATCACGAAAGTCCAACGAGTCGTGACCATCTCCATCACATTGCGTCACATGAATCACGACTCACGGACAGAACGGTGTGAGGAGTTCGTGTTCGTCCGCAGAAGGAGCACGCAGAAGGAGCACGCGGAGTGTCATTCGTCATCCTGTGCCTCATCCTGTGCTCACAAAAACGACAACCAAACAAAGACCGCAAGAGTCAATCAAGAGCAGTCGTATTCCCAACACAGAAGAACAGAGACCAACAAGAAACAAGCAGCAAGTAACGATGGGCGGAAACGTGAGCAGGCAGACGGAGGATGGCACCATCCAGGCCTTCACCTTCTACGGCCTCGGATGCGATCGATGCTCCCGCAAGCAGCAGTTCGTGCCTGGCGCCCCCGCGGCTTCGGGATGCGGCACCTCCGCTGGCGCAGTCCATTTCACGCCACCGGTGGAGTACGCCGATGCGCTGCAGGAGATGCGGGACGATCTGACGCAGGCGGCGATCTACGCCAGCGAGGAGATCAGCTGGACCAGCAGCACCTTCTTCACGACCTGCGACACCACCACGCTCAAGGCGGCGGAGAAGGTCAACGCGGAGTGGTGCAAGGAGCTCAACGAGGGCTGCCTGGGAGAGGCAGGACTGTACTGCCATGCGGCCGCAGAGCTCTTTGGGTTTGGGCGAACGCGTCAGCTCTTCCTCGTCATTAGGGTCTATGCATTGCCATCGACGCCGAAGGCAGTCTGAGTGTCCGTATTCGTGTGGTAGAGTAGCAAAGTTGTAAAGAGCAGAGTACTCTCTCTCTCTCTCTCTCTCTCTCTCTGGAGAGAGAAGTGCAATGTACCATACAGATAGCTCGTATAATATGTATTCTACTCTAAGAGATTGAGTTATATTGTGTTGCCATAGAGGAGAGCATGTATTGCTGGAGCACTCCGATTGCTCTCCCTCTCGACATACGAATACTTGTAGGGAGTGTTGGGCAACACAGCTCGTCCTCGCACAGCGAGAACACGTGCGGTATCCGTCGATAACAGTCTTCGACTAGAGGAGGGCACCTTGTTCCAGCATAACGTTGATTGGAGCATACCTTCCTTTACACTGCTCGTACGAGCCAGTGCTCTGACCACCGATCAATGCCGCAGCAGCAGCAACTGCGAGAATCCCCAATCTGCGAGGATGACGAGAAGACCAGAGACGACGACGGCCGAGGTGATAACGAAGGGAACCCCGCGCGGCGTCAATTGGGCATGGCATCGCGCGCTGAGCTCGGACACCATCATGATGAGGACGATGTACACCATGCTCTTCAGCAGCATGTAGACGGGCGGATACGTCACGAGCTCGATCGCGGTGTCCTGGTAAGACTGGGAGAATGTGGTCGTGCCCGTGATGTTTGTCACAAAGTCCACGACGTCGGTGTCCGTGATGATGCCGTCCCAATCGGACCACGTTTGATCGTCCCAGAGCTGAGCCAATCCGTTGAGACGCAGGGTGGGCAAGACGGCGTCCTGCACATCCTGCTGATACTGCTCCATATCGCCGATACCGTAGTGCGGCCCCACGAAGCCGCCCAGCACCAAGGCCAGGATGGTGCCGATGCAGGTGAGGATGGGTGACGCGATGAAGGCGGCCAGAAGCGAGGGCAGCAGAGACCAGCGCAGCGACGAAATGCCCAGCGTCTGCAGCAACGCCGTTTGGCGCGTGGCCTTCAAGGTGGCCATCTTGCCGGCGTAGGATCCGCCGATGCGGCCGCACAGCAGCAGGGCCGTGAGGAGCGGACCGATCTCCAGAACGAAGAGCTTGGCCATGCCCATGGCGAAGAGGGTGGCCTTGGCGTTGGGCAGGGTGGAGTTGATGAGCTGAGTGACCTTGATGTTGAGGCCCATCATGGTGAGGGCGGTGGGTTCGGATCCCGTGAGGAATTTGATCATGGGCTTGACCTCCCTGTTGATGATGTCGAGGAGGTTGTCCGTGACATCCAGCCGTTGCAGCAGATCGGCGCTGAGCATGGAGATGGCGAGACCGCACGCCGTGAAGGCCAGGATGATGAGGGGCATGCTGAGCCAGAGGTAATCATTCGTCTGGTGGAAGCAACGATGCAGGAAGCGGGTTCCGAACAGACTGGGTCGGCGGTGCGATGCAGTTGATGAATCGGAGTAGTCTTCGCTATTGCGCATCGGTTCCCGCAGATTGATAGTGATGTTGCGCGATGTGGAGTTGGGATCCATGACCATGGCCAGCAGCTCCGGCTGATGCGAGATGATGACGAAGGCCGTGTCCTGCGTCTTGCGCAGATGCACGAGCTCCTTGGCCACGCTGACCGCCGCATGATGATCCAACCCAGTGAAGGGCTCATCGAGGACGATGACGTGCTTATCCTGCGCCAGCTGCAACGCCAGACTCGCGCGCCGCCCCATGCCTCCCGACAGCTCGCTGGGTCGCTTGTGCGCATCACGATCGTAGTCCAAGCCTACGGTCTCCAGCAGGTCGCGGATGGCCTCCCTGCAAGCTGCCTTGGTCGCTGGCCGCTTGTTGCTGCTCGCCGCCGCATCCAGCGCGATCTGGAGGTTGCCAGCGACCGTCAGTTCATCCAGCAGGGTGGTCTGCTGAAAGAGGATGCCGCAACGCTCCGATTCCACGAGATCGGGATTCCATTCGACGTGCATCTCGATGCCGATCCTGCGAATGATCTGCCGCGATGGGAAGGACTTGGATTGCGTGGACTGCGTGCGAGAGGCAGGGATGAGACCGGCCAACGAGGTCGCCAACGTGGTCTTGCCCAAGCCGGACTTGCCCTTGAGTGCCACGCAACCACCTGGATGCACATCGAACTTGATCTTCTCGTTGGAGAATGGACATTTGCCCGCATTCACATTCTTCGCGGAGAACCGCACGTAAGCGGCCGTCTTGTGCCTGCTGCTGTCTTCTTCCTTGTCATCCTTTCTCCTGTTGTTGCCATGCGCGTTGCCATGCGCGTTGCCATGCGCGTTGCCATGCGCGTTGCTGTGCTTGTTGCCGTTGTGGCTGTCAGCAGATGTCCTCGACTTGGACTTCGATTTGGACTTGGCCATGTTGCTCTCCTTGAATTTGGGATTGTGATTACTAATAATAATTTGATGCCAACGACGGCGATGATAATGATGATGATGATAGTCGTAATAATGATGACAATGATGACAATGATGATGGTGATGGTGGTGATGGGAAAGCCGATGACTTCGAACACATCAAAGTGGAAGATCTTGGATCTTTGCCTGCACGTTGCGAAGAAGCCACGTTTCCGAAATCTTAGTCGAACTAATCGTATTGCGAAACACGATGTCAACGGAATCCACTGTTGTATTTATCATTAAATGTCGTTTGTACTTCAATGAGATCAGATTGTGTGACGTCAGAAGTCATCACCTTGTTCCATCAACGTCGATTTGAATGGATCGACGTCACGAACAACATCAACATGAGGCGACACCCGTACTTGTGCGAGCTGCAGCGCCCGACTTGGCGACCATGGCGAGCGTCCATCTTCAAAAGGAGCAGCGGCAGATGGCCACCGTTCATCTCACACCATAACGTATATAATAGCACCCATACTCGTACTCGCATCAGACACTGACGCTGAGGATATCCAGCATCAACAATATCAACAACATCAAGAGACATATTGATTCACGCTCAAAGAGAAAGGAGACGAGACGACGATGACGACGACGATGATGAGATCAGGGACACAATCCAATGCCGTTGCAGGTGCAGCTGCCCCAAGACGATGCAATCCGGTTGCAACCACAACCACAACCCTGATGATGATGATGATGACGATCGTTTGGTGCGCCTGCGTCGCATCGTTCGGTTCCGCATTTGATGCATCTCCCCCACACAGACGCACCATGCCAACAACAACCATCGGCAGGAGGATATCGACGACGCATCTGTCTGCCACATCGGAGCAGGATGTGTGGAAGGCCGTTGAACGCGCCGAATCGCTGTGGGAGGAGGCCTTGGAAGCGCGCAAGAATGCCAACGCCATGTCGGATCGCGCCGAGGAAGAAGCGGAGGCTGCCGCGTCGCAATCGACCGAGGTCAACGAGATGCTGTCCAACATGAAGTCCATCAGTCTGGAGAAGATCGCGCAGGCCGATACTGTGGCGGCGGCCAGTCTCGATGCCGGGTCCATCCTGCGCAAGGCTCTGGATGCCAAGGAGGAGGCGGATCGGTTAGAGGCTTTGGCGGAAGAGGCGCTGGAAGAGTCCGAGGTCGTCCTGGATCAGCATCTGCAGGATTTTCCGGATTCGCCTTTGGCGGACTTGGATGTCGAGGGAGACGACGTCAACGATGATGGCGATGATGTTGGCGACGATGTTGGTGGGAAGGACGAGTCTGCTGCAGATACTGGAGACAAGAGCAAGCAATAATGCTGAAAGGTATTCTATTACAATGGTTGAGTCCTCTTGTCGAGTCGTCACACATGATGGTCGATGGATGTGCACCTACACAGCCGGCCGAATGATCCGATTTCGCACGCTTCGAAACAGAACAGCAACTACTCCCTCTTTCCCCTCCAGAGAGAGAGAGTTTTGGTGTGGCACTCAAGGAGGGTACTCCATACATACTAATACCAATACCAGGACACTTACCACAACTCCGATTATGTGCCCAATGCTCCCATTAGATCCAATAGTCAACTAGGGGCCTCTACTCTGTACTAACAAGTGTTGCACTGTCCCAATACTTTGGTCTATTCTGTTACTATATATATTAGTCCATGCTCGGACTGGCATGTACTCGTATTCATTTCCCATGTACAAAACGATACTCCATGTTCATTCGCCACACACTTCTATGGGTGCGTGATCCCTCTTTGATAGTTGCGAAGCATCTCCGCCACGATCTCTTCACCGCGGCGTTCCCATTCCTGCCGATTGGCGCGTGCGTAGTTCAGATACTCGTCGCTCGACTTACCAAACACGCCGCACTCCTTCAGCTTCTTCGCCAGCGGGATGATGTAAAAGTCAAAGAATCCCAGCTCCCCCCTGTACCAGTTGTCCACAGGGTTCGTCTCCGAACGACCCTGCTGATACGCTGCGTAGCATTCCCCGAAGAAACGGCTGTTCCACTTGCGGTACACGTGCCAGTGCTGCATGGTGTGCGCCACGTCGCTGGCCTGGATCAGATGCTCGATCACGATCGTGGCCTTGCGGTTGGTGCTCTCTATGTGCATGCTGTGGGTTTCGATCGTCTCCTCCTCGTTGAACGCCTTGTCCCACCGGTTGTTGCGGAGCTCCTTCAGCTCCTTGTCCACGATGTCCGTCGCCATCACGGCGTTCACCACCAGCTGGCGGAAGCGATCAAGTTCCGTGGCCGTGGAGCAGATGCAGGATCGGAGCTCGTTGAACTCGTCACACATGAAGATCTCCCACGACAGCACCATCGAATTCTGCTCGGCGACGGACTTGCTGTCGTACAGCTGCGCCATCATCGTGTTCTCCTTCACCAGCTGGGCGTTCGGTACGCCGGGGTGGTCGACGTCGTGCGTCAGAGCGGCGAATCCGCAGGCGAACTGGGTCAGAGGATCGGATGTGATGCCGTACGTGTGATCGTGTAGCGTTGCTGCCACGAACTGCCGATCATCTTTTTCGTTGCCGGTGTCGGCAGCTTGGGTCACCGGGTTTGCCATGTCATCGAGCTCTTCGAGATCGGTTGGCGCGACGATGCGCGTGAGGAGCTTCATCACCGACATCGTCACGTGCGACGCGTGCTCGAAATTGTGGAAGGGATGGCCACCGTACATCGATGCGATTGTGGTGATGAACAGGCGCAGCTGTTCCTCGATGACGGGGTCGATCTTGACGTCCTCGGGGTCCTTCTGGAGTCTTGCTGCCTCCCGGCTGAATTCGGGAAGGCAGATGATCTCCTTCACCTCGTCGAACGGAGTCAGCGGCGAGCTCTTGGATTTCGGAAGGAGGTGATGGAAGGTGTACGGTCTTGGCAAGTTCTTGTTGTGCTTGGCCCGTTTCTTCGCATGTTCCCGGACGGCATCGCGGCGGGCGATGATCTGCCGGATGATCTGAAGCAACATCTGCACGTTCCAGTCGACCAATCGCAGATTGCGTTCGTCCAGATCTGTCCTTTCGTTCGCGCTCGTGTTCGCGTTCGCGTTGACTTGGCTGATGGTGCTGTTGAGGTTTGTCGTTGATTTTTGCATGTTTCCAGCTCCATCCATAGCTGGTGTGTTGGTGAGCATGTGATGGCTAATCTCTCCGCTTGGGTCGACGTGGTGTTCGTCATCGAGGCCCATCTTGATCCAATACCTGCATACGCACAAGAGAGAGAAGGGGAGAGAGAGAGAGAGGTGTGCGATTGTTGCGCGCGAGGCGTTTGTCGAGATGATGCAAATATAAACCCAAATGCATATGCAAGAAGTGAATGGACGAGTGTTTGGGTGAGTGTGTTGGCGATTGATGCATTGAAGAGATTGAGGATCCGTCAGTCCGTCCGATCATGGGAGTGCACGAATCGTGAGGTGGCGACGACACACAAATAGTTGCAACCTCGTTCTTCCTCATTTTCACTCGCATGATACCACCGCTTTACGTACGTTTGCATCAAACCCTTGCCCTTGGCTTCGACCATGTCCTTGCGCTTGATCAGCCAGTGGCTTTTCCCTTGCAGCGTCAGGCATTCGGCAGTGTCGGTGGACACTTGGATGCGTCCGACCTCTCCCGTGTGTTCGATGCGGGACGCTGTGTTCATGGTGTCGCCGAAGAGCTGGAACCGCGCGCGCTCTCCTCGCAGGACTCCCGCGGTGACAGGGCCAGAGTGGATGCCAACACGGACAGACAAGTCTGCCGTGTCAGGTCCATGTGTGACTTCCAATTCCTTCGTGAGAGTCTGCATCCTGATCAGGATGTCCCTGGCAAACCGCACCATGGCGACAGCGTGATCCGCTCTTGCTTCTGGGATACCGGAGGCGGCAACGTAGCAGTCACCCACAGTTTCAACCTTGAACACTCGCCGGATCTTGGCGACGTGGTCAAATGAGGAGAACACGGTCTCGAGGAGCGTGAAGACTTGCGATGGCTCTGCAGAGAGATATCGAACCGGTCGTTGGTTGGGTCATGATGGAGTTGCCGTCATCGTTGTTGGCGTTGATGCCAGAGATGGATACGCAGGTATTGGCAATGAAAGCAGGAAGTTATGTGAGATGATATCAGCATCAAGTTGTTGAAAATTGTGGAAGTAGTTGAGCAGAGCAATGTCAGAACACAAGCACAGGACAGTCCAATGCAGCAGCATCTCACTGCATCACAACATTGAAGTGTAGAGCAGAGTAGAGTACGGTACTCTTGCTTCACTCACCTCGCACCGAACTCCACGCGGTGAAGCCTGCGATATCCGCAAACAGAATCGTCGTTTCCAAGAAGAGATCCGCCAGCGGCTTCTTATCCATGGATGTTGGTCGTTCCATGTTGCCGTTGAGGTAGTTCTTGAGGTTGGACATGCGCTTCTCTGCGAACTTGCCGTCGCCCTGGTTGCGCTGGATCAGACGGTGCTTCATGGTGCCCGGGAAGAGCGAGGTGACGATGGCATTCGACCGAGCAGCATTCTCCACCAGCCTCTGGTTGCGACGCGACACGAGCATGTCGTACACGACGAAGACGGCGGCGATGAACAGGAAGATCGCCACCATGATGATGGCGAACGTCTCCGGAGTGAATGTGCGGTAGACATCCTCAAACTCTCTCGTTGGGTAGATGCTAAGAGAGTATTTGCAGTCCTTGTCGGATCGGGAGTACTCCACATTCGATGGAAGATTGAGATCGATGACCACCTCGAACTTGTCGTATTGGAGATCGTGGGAATCACCTGCGGACAGAGAGCATATGTGAGTCGAGGTAAGAAGAGCGTGTTCCCGCGCAGTGTTTGCAAGGACCAAGGCGCGCAAACCAAAAAGGGCAGTGGGTTCCAGCCGATGCAAAGAAATGGAAAGGAAATCGAAAGAGGGTGAGACGCCAGAGTTTCTGGTTCTGACGATCTTTGGGTGGATCCATCCGTGCTGTCTGGGAGATGTCGCCTTCACAAACACCTTCACAAGCACTTTCACACGAGCTTTCACATTCTCCTTCACAAACAAACATATGCGCAATCACGCACAATCAATTCGCGCGTCGCACTTTAACATACCTTTTCCTTCAAAGATCAATCCTTTGTCGTTGGACGCAAACGTGTGGTTCTGGTTGCACGTATTCCTGAGGACGACCACGATGCCCTCTGCATCAACTGGTAGCGCAGCGGAGAGTGCGGTGCCCCACGACATCGTGCCACCAAGAACTCCAACCATGGGGGAATCTGGATCATTCAACCGCGACTGGACGCTTGTGAAGAAGAAGGAGCGAGGTGCTTCTTCGCTGTGCACATCAAGTTGTGCGTGTTCGTCGCCGCGATGCACTTCCGTGAGCCCAGCGCTTCCCTCGGCACCGTAGGGTTGGGTCTGAGCGAAGATGACTTGATCCTTGAACTCAGTGATGGGTTCGACGAACCGAGACACTGCAGGTTCGCCGAGCAGATTCCAATTGATCAAGTCGTAGCTGGACGGAGCTGGGGCGGACTCAAACAGGGGATAGTACATATCCCGTTGATCATCTGCAACGAAATCTCCGTTGCTCTTCTTGCTGATGGTGGCATGAAAGCCGGTTGCGTTCAAATCGCGGAGATGACCATTTTCCAGCATGTGCGCTTCCTTGACCATCGCTTCGTGGTTGCGCGTGCTGTACTCCTCCCACATAGCACGTTGTTCGTTCGTGACTCCATGCATGTAGAAGGAGGTCTCCGTATTTGCCGTCTTCAGAGCCGTGTCCGCCTGCTTACGGAAGAATGGCACGGTCGTGTTGGGAGTTGAGGTTTCGGCGGTCTGCAAGTGCATTGTGATCGATTCCGCCAAGCCCCGGTAGGCCGTGCGAAGGTCATGCTGCTGATCCACGATGGCGTACTCAACCGACTCGGTGATCTTTTCGAACTGTGCAGCACAATCCAATGCGATTAGATGGAAAATGAGAAGGAAGGAGGTTTGCAGATGCGAACGAAGATGTTGGGTGTGAGCTGGGGATGCAATGACAATGGTGGAATTGATCAATTGGGGATGAATGGTTGTTGTGTGTGCGAACAATAGTGCTGACATTTGAAACTTGGCCAGGCTTTCTAATCTCGCCGTCCCGTGCAACGCAATGACACGGGATGCAAGAGACGCGCGGACTGCTCGAACTTACCGCAGTGTTGAAGGTTTCCTCTTGCTCATCGTCCAGGAACTAGCGCATTGGTTTGTGAAGGTGACCGTGTAGGCGACCGTGAAGGCGACCGTGAAGGCAAAGTTGATCATGGCAGCAATGCGATTCACACCACACCGGGAAGCCCAACGATGATGGTAGGTGATGAAGGAGGGCGAGAGAAAGATGAACAGAAACAGCAAAGGAAGATGGCAGGACATGGGTGAGAAAGAGAGATGATGGGGTTGCCAGCACGGTGCAAACAAGACGGAGGGGGAGAGAGCTTGACGCAGCCACTCACCTTGTATGTGATTCCCGTCGCTACCGCAGCCGTGAGGAAGAGCATGAAGACGACCACCAACCACCATGCGCGGACGATGGTGATGTCCTTCCTGGTCTCCTCACGCACGGCCTCAATGTATTCGTCGGAGCAGTCATCACCCAAGTCGGTCTCGAACGACTGACGCGTTATGGAGGGGTCTGCAGCTGCCTGTGCCATGTCGTCTGTCTTGTGAGCCTTTTGCTTCGAGATGTTGGATGGTATCATGATTTATGGAGTCTGAGATGTAATGCAATGCGATGTGATGTATGAGTATTGGAAGAGTGTGGAGCCCGTTGGAATGCCTTGTCCTTTGCTAAGGTTTGATGGAGGAGTCGATGTGATTGCACTGTGTGGATGTTTGTGTCGCTGAGCTTGAAAGCGGATGGAAGTGTGTGTATGCGAGTGTATGCGTAAATGCGTAAGTCACCAATAGAGCTTGGATGTGGATGTCTCGTGAGCTGCTCTCCGATTTATGAAAGTTGCGAAGTCTTTGGGTGACGACGTTCACCTTTCTATCTTGTGGTGGCCTTCGTGTTCTCTTGCTTCACAATTGCAAGTGCAAGTCAGAGTGCGAGTAACCTGGTTGTGATTCCTCTGTAAACCTTGGTTTGTCTGGGCTGGCAGCTGCGGTATCGTCCCCCGTATTTATTCTGAGCTTATGGTGTCTTGGCCGCCATTTTGTGCCCATCTGCCCGTGTGATCGCAAGTTCGACAGGTGCGTCATTGGCTCACCACGTCCATCTACGACAACCCATGCATCACCGGCAGTACAATTGCACATGGGGAACAGCACAATCGATCCATCACGAGTTGACAGCGCGGGAATCTTGGGAACTTGCGCGCTCAAGCTGTGTTGTGGAATTGATGTCCGCGGTTGTTGGATTCGCATCGTCGCCAATTGCCACGCCCAAACGCTTGGTTTCCGCTGTAACAGTAACGGATGCGACATTTATGCGGACTGTGGAAATGGCTTTTCCTTTGAGCTCCTCATAGTCAAGGCCGGCCGGGGCGCAACGAACGGCAACGACACAGCGCTTTTTATCAGACAAGACACCTCGAAGGCCCTAACGCATTGTTCAATAATTGCATCTGCCATCGTGTCAAGGCACATGTTGCATCTCACTCGATCGACAAACTTCGGTAGAAGGAATAAGAAACGCGATGGGGCATTCGTATCACCCTTCTTGTATCACGAAAGAACGCTGATGATGTCCGACACCTGATGTTCAACAGCCGACTTGGAATAGCGAAGGCGCACACGCACAATACGATCACACAGTTCTGATCGTGAAGCGGCTGGAAGCTCTTAACTTGCTTTATTCGCGCTTATACTTTGATTTGTATTGGTTTTACCGCATATCCCGATAAGGCCTCTACAAGCGCTTCGCTTGGTGCACGATTGAAAGGTAAACAACCGTTTGGTGCAGCGCGTTGGCGTGCCTCTGTCACACCAACAAGGCGGAACTGCATGCACTCGGTTCTTGTCGCAGTGTGCCTTGCTTTGTGTCACTTCTTCTCCCGTGTCTGTGGCGGCGTGGTCTCATCTCATCTTGTGGCTGCTGTAGTTGTGGTTAGTGGTTCAGCGGTTGTGTTGAGGAGTTCCTGAGAGACGCATCACATTCACGTTGTGTGGCTCGGTACGGTTGGAGCATCAACTACTGCGGCAGGATGACGGCTTCCAAATCACTGTTGCTGTTGCTGCTGTAGGTGCTTCCGTTTCTGTTTCTGTTTGTACAATGAAGCGTGCGTTTAAGGCTAGCAGCATGTGTGTGCGTGTTTGTGGTTCTGAAGTGATGTCTCTATTGTATTACTCTAGTATTGTATTATGTGGCATGGTGTATGGTGTATGGTACGCTATGGGAACTGGCGCGCGTGTGATTGGCTCGTCTGCTCGTATTTTCCGCTGCGTGGAGACTGCAATCGAATGTCGTTGCAATACTGTGAGCGGTGCGCTCCTTCAGGCTGCCTTTCCAACGAGCAATCTGATCGGACCCATGCGTGGTTTGCTCGTCTTTCTCGACATCATGGATGATGAAGAAGAAGATGATGGTGACGATGACGACGATGATGGCATCAACAGCTGCGAGAGTTTGGAGATACCTGGTAGACGTTTCTTGGGAGAAACGCCGGATGGGAAGGTGCTGTTCTGGTGGTTGTTTTGGCTGCCTCCAGTCATGCTCTCCGTCTCCGGTGCCTGTGAACCTTCGCTGATGGACGAAAGAGAGAGGTACGATGAAGATGCCGTGGAAGCGGTGTCATCATCGCCCTTGAGTGAATTTAGCTGCCTCGCAACCTGCTCATCGAGCATGCCGCGGAGTCCGGCCTGTCGCTGTGAACCTTCGCAGACCTCGGCGTACATTTCCGCCATGTACTGCACATCGCAATCCCCTTCCCTGCGCTGGTCGGACTGTTCATCGAGAACGACAGCCCTGGCCTCGTTCTTCAATGCGGCCCTGCGCTTGGATGCCGCCTTGGTGCGGAACTCTAGACCACGTTGCATCGGCAGCTTGCCGGCCTGGATGTCCAAGATGGTGGAGCGGATGTCGTCGCGCGTGGCCATCATCTCCTCCCTTGTCATCCACGTCGCGACTCTCTCTTCCTCTGTGAAGTCGTTGTGGTGCAGGGAGAACTTGCAGCGCACGCGTTCGTTGAAGGACACGCGGCGCTTGTTGTTGTTGTTGTTGTTGTTGTTGTTGGTGGTGGTGGTGGTGGTAGTAGCCATCGTGAATTTGTTGTGTTGGTTGTGCTGGCTGTTTTTGATCTTTGGTTTTGGGTTGTGATCGGTTTGATTTTGTGAGAACAACAAACAAACTACCGAAGAAGGGAGAAGAGCGGTCGCAGTGATGCCGCAGTTACGGGTACTTTGCACCGCGAGCTGCGCCCAACACACTTGCGTCGTTTTGCGTGAGCGTTTGTGTTGTGGCTACCAGTTCTCCTCACGGGATTCCGTGATGTTCGTGGCATCGTTTTCGAAAGCTCCGTGGGAAATCGAATTGCGCTGTGGCGAATGACAGCGCGCACAAACTGGTGTCCATTCGATCGTGCACAGTCATCCGTGGGGTCATTTGGATGAAGGGTTGAATGGCCTGTGTTGTGGCGTGTGATGAAGACGCGTATTTCCCTTGCCTGTCCATGTGTAATTATGCTCTTTCTGTTGTTCCGCACAATTTATATTCTCCTTCTGCGCATTCCAAAGAACACGAAAGTGGTTCAGAGAGGCAGTTTTGCTAAGTTTCTGAAGGTGTGACATGAAGCGAGAGATGAAAGATATGCCGAGGATGGCATACTTGTGACAACTATCCCACCGCATTGTTGCAGGCATTGATCACAAAAAGAGGATCGGACCAACAGATAACCACGGAAGAACGGCGGTGGTGAAGAACGGGACAGCCAGGTGGCGGATGCAACACGAAGCCCAGTTCCGCCACTCAGCCAATTGTTGACACTCCTCGCCGCCATCGATACCTCTTTCGTCAGAAACCAGCACTTTCCGAAAATAGATGGATCCGTTTGGTGTTGTTCATCATGATTGTGGCATTGGTATCATCGTTGTTGTCGCACTTGATGTCATCCACAGCCACACCAGCCATACCCGTGCCACATCCCAAGATCTATGGTCTTGGTTTCTCTGTGGGGACCAAAATGCGCGGACTCCAGGCCCCTGATGTGAGGAACAGTTTGGCAAAAGGTCGTGAGCAGGAGACACACATACGAACTGTAAGATCACGCAAGCAGCGGCTTCGGGTTCATCAGTGGGCGACATTGGGGTGCTTCTCCTCTTGGAGTAGTATGACGATGTTGGCCCTCGGATTTGGACGCGGATGTGATTGTATAATGTCTATGAAAATATTATATGTGGTTGGAGGCGCTGGTGGTGACGACGTGGATGCGGGTGGATGGCGGCGGTGTCACCAACTCAGATGTGCTCATTCTTCTCTGTTCCGCGAGTTGGTGCACCACTTGCTCTCGATTTCTTTCCTCCTCTCCTTCTGTCCTTTGGCCATCCATGTATCCACGAGCATCGCCGAAGCACTGGTAGATTTGCTGGTGCGGCTGATTGAAGCCTTTGCGTGCAGGTATGGTGGCGCATAGTAGCCCGCAGCTTGCAAGATGCTGCGACCTCTCTCCGTCTCTTCAGGGTCGCCACCAACCAAAGATTGAACCTTCGATGAGAACGTCCCCTGGCCGGTCACAGGTTCTGTTTTGGTGCTCACCTGCTGTCATCATCGTCGTCGTCGGCTTCATGCTCATAGCGCCCAATGATATTATCATACACTCGGGTCTGCCCCGTTGTTCATGAATCTGCATTTGCTGAAACCTTCATTGTGCACCAGTCATGCAATGGAAACGTGGTGATTGGCATTTCCGCGTACCACACATACATGCCTTTGATCTTCGATCCGGCATCCTCGTCTTTCCTCTTGATGTCACCCACACCGCTGTTTCCTCCTTGCGCTTCTACTTCAGACTTGGATTCGAATTGCACTCTTATCTATTGGCCTCGGTGTCAGCCCGTGGTGGATTGGAATCTCCTCCACATCTGCGAGCATGGCACCAGACATGTCTGTGAGGTTGCTTTCAGCTTCTGTGAGTCTCTGTGGAGTCTCTGTGGAGTCTCTGTGAGATGATGACCTCGTTGTGCTGATCTTGCCAGCAGACGTGCACACCAACGATGGAACTGACACAGGGATCCACAGCACGCGCAGACACAGAGAGAGAGAGAGGCAAGGAGATCAAAGTGCGCCCGTCACGATGATCGTACGTACAGTTGCTCACAGCGACCTTGATGATCCTGTGCGCAGACGTGGACTTCGTCCTTGCAGTTCCAAAATGAGGAATGTCAGGTTCGGTCGATGTCGCTCTGTGTACGATCTAATCTAATCTACTCCTGTTCTGTGCTGCGGTTACTTGCACCATACCTCGCGTTCGAGCAAATGAGACGAGGAAGATGCGAGCACCAAAGCAAATCAAAGAGGATGTGGGGTGAGAGGAAGGAAAATCGATCAGTCGCTTGACGCAACAATACCTCTGAAAGTCTCGTCACCGACGCTGTGGCAAAGACGGTCATGGAATCAGGTGCGAGTACATGGCATAGTCGTACTACTATTATAGTGTTGTGCCAAGTGCATTTCGTCGTGTAGAGCAATCGCATTGTGATAAGTTCTATGGTAGTTGTGATTGTGTCTGTGTGTTTGTGTCTGTTTGTCTATCTCTATTTTGTGTTTCTATGTGTATGTACACCCCCTTCCCCATCAAGCTGCCCACGGCATTGACTTGTTTATAGCGTATTGATACCAATGCATGGTCCATTCGGTGCTTAGGCTGCCTTGCCGATGAACATGCGAATGGGACCAACTGCCAACGACTTCAATGGCTTGATTGGGTTCGATCTCAGCTTGGAAGCAAGCGAGATGGTCTTTGGAGAATATGACTCGCAGTCTGGATGCGATTGCGATCTCTGTTGGCGGCTGATGATGTCCTCGCCTCTGATCATCTCGGCCTCCTCTTCATCCATCTTTCCGCGCATGGCGGCAGCCTGCTGGCTCTTCTTGCTGACCTGCTGGTACATGCAGGCGATGAAGTCAGGATCGTGATCACCGGCGACCTTCTGGTCTGCCTGTTCGTCCAGGACGGTGGTTCTGGCATGGTGCTTCAGAGCCGAACGCCGTTCCGAGGCCTCCCTCGTGCGTGATTCCAAGCCGCGCTGCATTGGCATGGCACCATCGTTGATGGCTCTCAGCGTGGATCGGATGTCGGCCTTGATGGCCTGCATGTCTTCGTGGCTCATGAAGGCGTTGCTGTGCTCTTCCTCTGTGTAGTTCTTGTTGTGAAGCACGAACTTGCATCGCACGCTCTCGTTGAACCTGACTGTCTTCTTGGTGTTATTCTTGGTGGTGGTGGTGGTGTTCATCTTTGCTGTCGTTGATTGTATTTGAGTGTGTTTGTGGTGCTGACTGTGCTGACTGTGCTGGCTGTGTTGGTCGTTGGCTCTGAAGTTGTGAGAATGTTGGTTTTATGAGGAGGAGAATGTGATGGGACAACTGTCACAAAGAACATACTGAACACAGCGCTGTGCTGGAGCAGTTGTCTGGTGAAGACGTGTTTTGAACAACAACAACGCACCAAACGGGCCAAACGCCAACGAAGCACAGAAAACGGCGATGGAAGAATCCATAAAGAAGGGTACTAGTTCTTCCGCCTTTCTCTCTACGTACAGCGCTTGTTCTTCGTACCAAAGAAGTCCATCGGAATTATTCCGCGATTCGCCATAGACGCGGCGATGTTGTTTGTGTCCAAATGCAACTATTTGTGACCGAAAATTCGCCGCGCCTTCGCCATCTCCGTCATTTTGTGACGCCGAAGCCATCACACACCACAAAGTCGGAGAAAGTTTGTGAAACCAACCCAACCTCAACCACAAAAAAGGAGATGGATACCGCCTCCGCTCAGCTCAGCTGGATGATCCATCAACTCAAATCAGGCGCCACGCTGTCCAGCACTGCCACTCAATCACCTCAGCCACCACCTACGCCAAAGGAGCAGCGCCGGTTCCGGCGGTCTCGATTCCACCATTTGTCCGAGTGGCATAGGATGTTGGTGCCACTCGATGCCATGATAACACCACTGCCCTGCAGCCATCGTGATCGTTTGCGGATGTTGGCCAGTTGCTAATCTGGCCGACCGCCACGGAGGTCGCCACGGAGGTCACCACGGAGATCGCCACGCAGGTTGTTATGTCAACGATCGCGCGGGTGGCCGAAGGAAGCAACGAACCATTCATTCGTCCATCCACCCCAGCGACGAACATGGACAGAAAGGCGAGTCTTGGGTGGTCGGCAAACAACAAAGCTTCACAACCTGCTCCATCACATCAGCACAGATAAGCAAAGTACAGTACTCGCGAAGGAGGAATCAAACGCTGGAGGAATAGTGTCCTGTTCGCGTAACGATGAGATGAACCAGCCTTCGTTCAGAAGCGACACAACGGAATCCGAAGAAGTGCGGGAATGTCGGCTGCGATGCTGCCACTTGCAGAGTGAATACTCCATGTTCTCTGGAAACAAAGACGGGGGCCACTCAAGCCGATCCCTGGCAAGATGGTGCCAATTCGGATTCTGCTCATCGAATGAAGCAGAGTGAATAAAGTAGAGCAGAGTCGAGAACAGAGAGATCATTGAATAGTAGTGGAATCAAAAGGGAGTCTTGGACGGTGATGACTCCACGGAAATGAAGTCTTGGTTTCGTCCTTGGGTGATACTAATACGGATAGCACATGATGCTGTGGCTTGTACTATTGCGAGTCGTCGATTCGATCTTGTCATCGCACGTACGAGTACGTATCAGCCTTTCGGATGGTCACCTTTCGCAATACACGCCGTGCTATTGCACACCCGTCTACCTCCTGAATACGTACGAGTATCAAACCTGTGAAAGAGTGCTCTGCGCGTACGCGGAAGTGGGAGTGGAAGAGCACTCGGTGGTGATGGCTCTTCTCTTTGCTGGTGTCAAGGAGGCAGAGCACTTGACCACCATCACAGCAACAACGCTCACGTCGGCCGTCATGTTCATCTCGCGAAGCCACTTGTACGGGCTACATACTTGCACGGAGAAGAATGTGCAAGAGTCCACGTACGTATGCGTACGGTCGCACCAACATGTCGGCATGTGCGCGGCATCGTGAACAGGTGCATGAGCGAACACGAGAGTGACATGCGTGACAGGCTCCAATCAAAGCAACACGACTACTGTTGGAGCGGGCAGTTATACCTCCGTACAGAAGAACTCAGAATGCAACCAATGACGTCGAGCTGCAGTCAAATCAAGCGTCAGTATGAGTACGTATTATTATAGTACGTATTATATGATCACAAGCACGAGCATCATCAGAGCGCGGAGTGTGGAGGAGCAACGCAGAAGCAGCACTGCAGCGGTCCGTTTTTGTGGGTGTGTCACTGTCGCATCGAAGATGTTCGCAGAATCATCCAGGAACAATTCTTGAGCAGAATCTCAATTCAGTCCATCTATTCGAAGACTGCGCGAGACGCTCAGAAGCAGTCGAATGGGTCGTTGGTGACGATCCGGATCATCATCGAATACGATCGATCATTCTCCCATTTCTGCTTGGGCTGGTTCTTGTCAAACCGCCACAAATTGAACGCAGACACATCACATCACATCACACCACACCACATCACATCACGTCGAACTCATCGGAAACGTAACAACGACAACACAGAACCTCGCTCTTCTTCATCACCCAACCCAGGGAAAGGCAATCTCACTGCTACTGTACTGTCATAAAATCCATCCATCCAACAATCACAACAAGCACAGCAAGCACAGCAACGCAACTTAAAAACACAATCTCACTCCACGCAGCAAGCAGCAAGCAGAAATCACACACGACATTCACTTCACACTCGTTCCAAATCCACCAATCCAATCATGTTCGCACAGAAGCCATCGCACTCGCACTCGCACTCGCATCCACAGCCATCAGCAACATCGACGACGGCAGACTTCATCAAGTCTGAGGTCGGTGCTCATCAGGTAAGTACGCGATGCAACCGTGGTGGAAAGTACAATATGATCGGTGGACAGGAGCACATCTTTGTGCATTCATGTGAACTCCATGGCAACTCATGACAGTTCACACCAACTGCGCCCATCACCATGCTAACCCTCTCTTTCATCCCTGTTTCCATCTCTTCACCATGCCTTCGCTGCATGTCCAACATGCAACACTTGAAAAAACACCTCCATAGGTAGTCATATTCTCAAAATCGTACTGCCCGCACTGCGCTCGCACCAAGCAGCTCTTCCGCACAAACCCAGCGTTCGCAAATGTCGACGTCGTCGTACATGAGCTCGATGATATGCCCAACGGAGGCAAGATCCAGCAGGATCTGTATCGCCTGACAGGTCAGCGTACGGTTCCGAACGTGTGGGTGAATGGTGAATTCTTGGGTGGCAACGACGACATGCAGGCAGCATTCCGCAATGGGCAACTGCAGAAGGCATTGAGCAAGAGCGGATAGTGGTGGTGCCGTCAGTGTCAGCGACGAGCCACGCCGAGTACCAAACGCACGATGCGGACGATGATCCGATTGAGCATCGCAGCATGTTCTGGATGCGACGGCATGATGCGGTGCAATGCAATGAAATGCGAAAGATGCCGCAGCATAGACGCCACAGAATCTGTACCGCCGTACTCATAAGATAAGATGCACAGAGTAGACAACATTCGATTTAAGGCAGCTGATAGTGCGGTCACTGCCGCCTCTTTTTCCCATTGTTGTGTTGTGATGATGGGCGTTGCGGTTGGAAGGAGGATGGAGGATGGAGACAGCAAAGCCTCCAATTGTGATGATGTTGACGTTCTGCGTTCTCAACCACAGGTGTGACAGTATGATCGGATCTTCGCATCTGATTCGACTGACTCCCCCACCCAGAGGAACAGCATTGAAGCGATGCGTCCTCGTTTGAAGTTGCGCCTGGTGGCCGGTGACGAATGGCTGTACCTTACACCTTACATACTGCAAGAACCATTGCTCCCAGCGTCTTCAAGTTGGTTCGATACGGTTTGTCGGTACTTCAAGCGCCTCTCATGGATGGGGCGGCAGAGATGCATGCAGGTGTGCGTTGTGTCTTGGTGATCTCTCCATCGTTTGGCTTCCTCGCGGAAGACGCAACAGCAAGCTTCTGTGGTGTTGTTTCTCGTTCGCTGTTGGTGTGCAGCGCGTTGGTGTAATTTGTGAGGAAATGAAGTTGAAGTCATCGAAGAAGACCAACAAAGAATCCCCGAGGCCTTGTATGAGAACCAATGCGCTGACAACCAACACGAGTCCAAGGTGGGTGCGGGTTTCGGTGGTTGGCGGTATTGATTAATGACCGAATCAATCCTTTCCTACGACGAAGAACGTTGTGATCGAAAGTGTAGATTGACTGCAGCGACCGATGCAAATGACTTCATCAACGACGGAAGTCGAAGTGCTTGCAACCTCGAGTTCAACTTGGCGAAGCTCATGGCCGGTACCATACAATCGATGAAGGTTGGCGTTGGAGCGGATACTGGTATAAAGGTATCCAATACATATGTCTAGTATCTACACTCATCAGAGTCTAGATAATGACGAGGAGAATATGATGGAACGAAATGGGTATGGGTATGGGCATGAAGTTGAATTCAGCTTCGTGGCGCACTTCGAAACGGGGAGTGTTACAGATTATGATATTATGGTAGACAACGGATGGCGCCGCATGTTGTGGTTACTCCAGACTCCTCGTACTCTATTCAGGTCGGACAATGAGGCATCAGCTTCTGATGGAGAGAGACTTCGAATGCGGCGATGGCTAATGGGCGTTCTCGCAGAAGGCAAGCCTCTTGTCGGATCCTGTTGGACGAAGGCGAAGACAGATGCGATGACAAATGCATTCGAGTGCGAGTATTGGTAGAGTGGTGAAGAGATGGATGGATGGATGGATGTGCGGTTTGGTGGACACAAGGATGAAAGGAGAGATGATGTGATCCATTGTCGCCTGAGCATAAGCCAGGACAACTATAACCACGACGACAACCGCAACGAAGGAGACAAAGAAGTGCGGAAGAAGGCCGCGGCGGCCTTGACCTCCGTCCTCGTTGTTGGAGGCCACACCCCTGGTTTTGTTGTAGCTCTTCCTCTTCCTGTCGGCGTTATCCTTTCGCCAAGGCTCTATCTCTGAGTTGTTTTGTTCGACACCGTTTTGGTGATCGCCGTAGGCACCATCGTCACCAACACAACTAGACTTGTTTGTGCCCACGCTCTTGCCTGGATCGCTGATCGTTCTCTTCAGCGTCACCAACAGCGCGATCACCCGCCGCCAGGGCCATCACAACCACCTCCAATGTCGCAACCTTCTTCAACCGAGTCCACAGAACAACGCCAAAATCGTCTCCGGCGAGGCGTCGGCGTTGTTTTGGATTGGACCGCCATTCCGCGAGGCATAAATCCTAGCAAAAGTCTGTTGGGAGCTTCACAGAGAAGAAGGCCCAACACGTTCTTCGGACAGCGAAGAAAGGCGGAACAACAACACAAACGGTACCGTGAGTCCCTCGTCACACGTCACGGCATTTCGCACAACTCAAAAACGTGATCGGACGTACGGAAGTTTACCAGTTTGTGCGTTCTTCGTGACGAAACACGCATCATTGTCCCAACGGAGGAACTCATTGACACGACAGGCGTAGCGATGAGTGGATTGTTTGCGTGTCCACAACCGCAACATCGCCGTGCGTACTCAGCCCGAACGCGAATTGGCTCGCGCTACGTCTTGCGTGTTGCTCCGACGTGTTACTCTCGTGTTGTTGCTGCCATCGTGCGGAGTTGCGTGTTGATCTCTGTTTTGTGAGTTTTATGAGTTTTGTGATGGAGTTCATCTGCTCACAAAGCTCAAGATCCAGCCATCTTTCATCACATACGCACCAACACACAATAACACAATATCACAATAACACAATGCCATCCCAACAACAGCAGCAGCAACAAGCAACATCAGGACCAGCCAAGAAGGCCGTCCGCTTCCACGAATCTGTGCGCGTCAAGTTCCACATCCACGTTCAGGAATTCACAGACGATGAGTACTTCTCATGCTGGTACAGCGACGATGAGAGCAAGACGATGCGCCAGGACGTCAAGAACCAGCTGCACGCTCTGCACCATGGCACCCTTGCCACTGTCCCACGCGGTCTGGAGGCCCGCACAAGGGAGGGATCCGCACGCAAGACGAAACGCAAGCGCATGGCGTGGGATGCCGTCATGGGCGAGCAGGAAGTGCAGCAGGAGGATGGAGAGAGCGATCCAGAATTCATTGCAGCTCTGTACTCCCAGGCTTGCAGATATTCGCTGGCCCAGGCGCACATCCGTGGACGCATGGACGAGCAGGTCGTCTACGGTGCTCCAAACAATACAGACAACACAGAAGACAGCGGCAAGAGTGGTAACAGTGACTTCACTATCACCACGAAGAGCAGCAACAGCAAGAGCATCGTCGCGCCAACCAAGCAGATCTTCCAGTCGTTGGGAAGATCCAGCCAAGGCGTGAGATCCATTCTCAAGATCGCCAAGATGGGAGGAGCAGGAATCGATGCTGCTTCACCAGCACCAGTGCCCTCCGCCAAATCCCCAACAAGACCGAAGCAGCGCACCCTCGCGGGTAAGGCCGCCTAAAGAGGAAGGATGTTCGCGCTGAACAGTCCTGGAGCACTCGCTGAGCCTCTACAATCCATCATCACTCACAAACGCACAATAAATCTCATAAATAGAACATCCTCCTATCAACGCCATTCATACGATCACCAATACTGCGTGTGCTCTTGCGAGCAACACGCTCACGTAGATGCCACACTGGCAGCATGTACCGTCATACATGCAAGGCCCGACCCCCCGCAGCGAGCTTGCGGAGCGGACATCTTCTGCGTCAGTCTCAACGCAGCAGGCAGCATGAGGACGAAGCGCATTTCGCATGTGATTGTAAGATGTCCGACCTTCGGTGCATTCAAGTTGCATCTCTGTTATTTATTGCTCGAGTCTGTCGTGTCTTGTCTTCGCTAAAAGGCTTGTCTGTCATTCTATCATTGTGTCTGTCTGTCTGTCTGTATGTCTGTCTGTATATTTGACAACTTGTGTGCATTTCGGTGCATATCGAACGATTCCATCTTGACTTCTGTCTGTCCTTTTGTCGTCTGGAATACAGGACTCGATTCATGTTTCAGATCTGCGTTTTTGTGAAGGTGTGTTCGCCACCCTTTTGTTCACGGCATCGCGCCCTTGCATACTGGATCCATGATCACGTTTCGCGACCAACCGTGAACTTCTACCCAGCGGGTGTTGGAAGGAACAGGAATCCCTGTGCCTTGACTCACAGACAAAATGAAAGAGACAGGAAGCGCTCCCGTATCTCGAGGAGGGAGGCTTTTCATCTCTTGTGGCAGGCCCTTGGCGATCCATGAATCGTCTTTCGTTCGTTCAGTGGGGTAACGTCTGCTCTGCGCTTTTTTCCAGGGCTTCT
Organism: Craspedostauros australis; assembly: GCA_026770025.1. Classification (NCBI taxonomy): domain Eukaryota; phylum Bacillariophyta; class Bacillariophyceae; order Mastogloiales; family Achnanthaceae; genus Craspedostauros; species Craspedostauros australis. The sequence continues at coordinate 204,462 of JAMXDE010000049.1, read as the reverse complement.
GCACATGTTCCACATGCGACATACGCGTGCAGGAGGCGATGTTGTCGTTGCAACTTGCAGGATTGCTGTTTGGGATTTGTGCTCCGGATTCGCACATCCAAACCAGCACGCCAGACAGAGACGTGCACACCAAGAAGGGGGCTCAGGAAACTGCTTGTTGGGATGCAGAACGCAAAGATACTCGAAGGCAGATGGGAAGATACAACAAAAGAGAAGGAGGTTGACCTTTCTCGGGATCTGCCAGTGGAGCGGCTGGGAACTCCCTGCAAAGGACATCATCCACACCGCCGTGAGTAATTCGAGACGTTGGGAAGAGAACTTTGGAGCAAAGAACGAAGTGCTAAGTGGATCGAAGCACTGAGGAACAAAGGTAGACAGACACGAGAAGAGCTTTGACCACTCTTGCCCGCTGGACATCCTGAGATCGTCCCACGCACCGCACCCTAACCGTCTTGGAGGATCTGTTTGCGGAGGAGTTGCAGAGGTATTCACTGCGATGATCGACAAGTCCACGAAACGCGAAGAGAACATGTTGCGGATTGGGCGGTTTCCTTCACTCGGTTTTGAGCAATCTCGTGCTTTGGAATGCCAGAGCATGCTCCCTACTCGCAGAGCCCCGCAAACAGAGTGTGCTGGTGTGTGTGTCAGCAGAGCCGAGGCACTCCACGAGCAGTTTGGCTCAAGTTGGACTTTGGACTTTGCTCTGTACCAAGTTGAATTGTCCTCGGCTGACTTCTGTCGAGTTGAGTTGAAGCTCGTGTCCTCTATTAGACTGTGTTGTATTGTATCATTGTATTCTATTCTATTTCTATCTATCTATCTCTCTATCTGTATGTCTATCTCTTTGTGCATTGGTGTTTCCATGTCTATTCGCACTTGGAACGGCATCGATGTGTGCGGTTGCATCTGCTGCCCAGGTTGTTCGGTTTCATCCCGTATTTGCTGGACCATACGTTCGACCACGTGCGTCGAAGTCTCCGGATGTCCATAGCACAAGGCGCTGTATGGCATCCTGCCCGAGAACGGTGAATCAAGTGCTCTATTTGGTCCTGCCAACGAGTTTGCGGATGGAACCAACCGCCAACATCTTCATTGGCTTCAACGGGCTTGTTCTCATTTTGGATGGGAACGAGATGACCTTTGAAGAGAATGCTCTCTTATTTTGTGTTGGCGATTGCAGTGAAGATTGTTCGCAATCTGGCTGTGGTTGCTGCTCCTGTTGCTGTTGTTGTTCCTGCTGCTGCTTCGTGGCATCCTCAGCTCTGAGCCTCTTGGCCACATGTTCATCCATCATTCCGCGCATGGAGGCGCTCTGTTGGCTTGTGTGGCATGCCCGTTGGTAGAGAATGGCGATGAAGTCTGGATCATGATCACCAGCGACCATCTGGTCTGCCTGCTCATCGAGAACGACTGTTCTTGCCTCGTCCTTCAGAGTTGCACGTCGTCGCGTTGCGTCGATCGTCCGCGTCTCCAAACCTCGCTGCATTGGCATGGAGCCCTCATCGATTGCTTTCAGTGCGGATCGGATGTCTTCCTTGATTGCTTGCATCTCTTTCTGGCTCATGAAGGTGTTGCTGCGCTCTTGCTGCGTGTAGTTCTTGTGATGCAGAACGAACTTGCAACGCACGTGTGCGCTGAATGTGACTGTCTTCTTGATGTTGGTCATGTTGATTGTGTGGTTTGTGTGAATTGTGTGAATTGTGAGTATTTTGTGTTGATGTTGTTTTGCCCGTTTTATGAGAGAAGATGGAGGTGTGTCTGAGACTTGCGAGGAGCTGGGCAGTGCGAATGGCAACAACCCGCAACAATGAACAGCGAAGCATTGGTACCGAACTGACTTGTTTGTCCTTCATTGTTTGGTGTGCAAACGCCCAACTCTGTCTGCCCTTAGGCGCACGAGTACAGCATGCAGAACAGTCCGTGTGCATACAGGGGGACAATCAATCCATCAATAGCACGAACGAATACCAGGTTGATCGATTGTGACCATGTCCACTTAAGCTAGAACGAGGGACAGAAGCGCACAATTTATCTCCGATGTTTGTTCTTTTGTTCGTGTCACGGACACCTTATGTCTCCCGATGCCGTTTTGCGCACCAACATGAGATGGCAAAAGGCTTTGCGACCAATCGATCATGGCATTTTCGTCGGGCTCACACGTCTGTGTTGTCCCGTGTTTTGGAGGAATCTGATGCCACAACGATGTCGGAGAAAAGTTTCACCGCGTGATCCACCCGCAAGAAAAACATTCCCGTGAAAATGGCGCAAGAGACAAACACGCCACCGACAACCGCGCCGAGGACGAGCATGGACTGATTCACCGGAGGGTGCTACCTCCCCTCTCTGTCTCTGTCTCCGGACGGATAGAGAGAGAGAGAGCACTCTACTCTATTACTGTTCGTGGCCACGATCCAACAAACGACACGAGCAGGTCCAAGCCCGCGAGTACTTGTGCGACGACTACGAATACGTGTACGGAAGGACGAATGGCGAATGGCGAAGAGCAACACAAGCACACGTGAAACGGACTGAAGTGGAGCTGGTGGTTGGAAGCGTCTTGTTTTGATGCTCTCCACTGGGAGGTTTGGTACGATTGCCGGATGATTGGATCCGAGAGGTGCTCTTGCTGTTGATCGATCTGGATCGTGACTTTGATACTCGTGCTATACGAGGACAGAATCTGGAGTACATGAGTGGGCGGTAATGGACGCACGGGAAAGAGTCTTCAATTGATCGACACAGCATTGCAAGCATCACATCATACGGAATAGATAGTCGTACACGACCTGGAAGCACCCGGAATGCAATATCGTACGACTACGAACCGCAAAGAAGATGGGACTGGTCGATCTAGCTTATGCTGGCAATACTCGGAGGTGATGCAACGCAAGGCATCATCACAGATACACACGCACACACACATACGTGGTTCGGAAGCAGCTCTCCATCCAAGCTTCGCACGGGCAGGTCTCGCACTGCTGATGGTCTCTTGGTGCACTCGTTTGATGGGATCGAAGCCAGTGTCTATCTGGCTCCTTGCCTGGGCTTTCCTGGATCTCGCGGAGAACACCACGTCGCGAGACTCGCTACTCTCTCTCCAGAGGGAACGTGCACACTGAGCCATGTTACAGAGTAGAGTACAAACTCCGTTGGCATTGGACTCATGTGCGCCATGTTGCGACCCGATCAGATTGGCTGTTGGCGACCTGCAGCAAAGTATCATAGCTCGTATTCCCTCCAGAGAGTAACAGTAACAGACAGGAACACAGTGGCCTGTCTATTTTGTGGGCGCGTTGTTGCCTCATTGAAGATGTTCGCAGAATCATCCAGGAACACTTCTCGTTCAGAATCTCAGTTCAGTCCATCTATTCGAAGACTTCGTGAGCTTCTACGAAGCAGTCGAATGGGTCAGGTGCATTCATCAGGATTGTCATCGAACACAATCGATCATTCTTTGATTTCTGCTTGGGCCGTTTCGCTCCAGGCTCCCACAAATTGAACGGAAACGCATCACGCAGTACCACATCACATCACATCACATCGCGACAAACTCATCCAAAACGCAACAACAAGGCGGGACCTCCCTCCTCTCCACTACCCAACTCAGGAAGCGGCACCCTCCATTCATCTCCTCATAAAAAGTATTCATACAACAATCACGACAATCGCAATCAGCCTAGCATTCACGACTTCTTCACGCCACAAAATCAGACCGCAAGCAGGAATCACACACGGCACTCATACTCGATTCACTCCAACACTAGCAATTCAATCATGTTCACACAGAAGCCATCGAGCTCGCACCTGCACTCGCAAACATCGGCATCGACAATTGTGGACTTCATCAAGTCTGAAGTAAGCGCTCATCAGGTACGTCCGTGATGGAACTATAATGATGGAGAAGATCATTGAGGACTTACGCATCTGTGCTACCGCGCCCATCGCCATGGTCACCCTCTCTGTCTCACCTCTGCTTCCATCTTTCCACCCTCACCCCCTTCACATCCAACTTGCGACCCCTCCCCACAATATGGGGCACTTGATATGATACCTCCATAGGTGGTCATATTCTCCAAGTCGTACTGCCCGTACTGCGCTCGCACCAAGCAGCTCTTCCGCACAAACCCAGCATTCGCCAATGTCGACGTCGTCGTGCATGAACTCGATGACATGCCCAACGGAGGCAAGATCCAGCAGGATCTGTATCGCCTGACAGGTCAGCGTACGGTTCCGAACGTGTGGGTGAATGGTGAATTCTTGGGTGGCAACGACGACACGCAGGCGGCATTCCGCAATGGCCAACTGCAGAAGGCATTGAGCAAGAGCGGATAGTGGTGCTGCCATCAGCGTCGACGATGAACTGCGCTGCATACCTGCAACATGGATGAGAAGTGTCTGGAATTCCAGAATGAAGCGACTCGAATCATCCCGCAGCGCCACCCAAGACAGAAATATAATCAGAGCGAAGCATAATGACACACAACAGCAACATACCACGCACTATCACAGCACACGTGGTGGATGATATGCATTGCATTCGCGTGGCTGTACCTTGTGATGTGATTGTATTTCTACTTGTATGGCATGCATGATACTCTACTCTATGTATGTTTGCGTTGATCCTCGATCTTCGTACAATCGATTGTACTTCGCGTACAAGTGCGGCCATGGCGATGGCTAAATGCGTCGTTACAACTCATTCATGAACATGCCGGGAAGCACATAACCGTGCTCGCGACAATCCAGCATCATCTGGAACATCGCAACGCGCCGCTTCGGGCTGTGCGTGTACGCGCAGGAAGGATGACCATCCAGAATACCGCAGCCGCCAACATTTGCATCTGCGTCCAATGTTTCCTTCCCATCTTCGATTGTGTCACGGTGATGGTAGACAGGCGGATGAACATCGATACCGGCTGTGGTTGAACCACTGTCTGTCATGCGATTGTGTTGATCGTCTTGACAATCGTGATGCTCTTCAAGGTAGACGGCCTTGGCAACCTTCTGGTCGAGCAATCCGACGATGGCTGCCAATGTCTGGCTCGAGTAGGTGTGAGGACGGTACATGTTGGCCACCAGCTCTTCTTCCACTCGGATTGTCTCGGTCCCGCAGGCTTCGCGTGATTCGCAAAGGCTGGTGAGATATTCTCGTTGTGCATCCATCACGGCACGCCGGGCGGTGGCACGTTGCTTCTTGCGATTGCGTAGGATGTATCTTTGCTTGCGGACAGCCGGCTGCTGGTCTTGAAGGCCAAGGCCGTGTGTCGCTTCATCCATTCCTGGATACGGCTGCGTGGCCTCGGTGTCGTTCTCGACGATGCCAAGCTGGTGTTCTGCGGCTGCAGCTGCAGCTGGAAATGGAATGGCCGCGCCGATGGGACTCGGTTCGATGGGACTTAGCTTGACGCGGTGCTCGAGGCCACGTTCCATGGGGATGCGACCCATCCGGATGTCATTCCAGACACGGTCCGCATCGGACTTGAACATGAGCAAGTCCTTGAGGTTGTACCAAACCTGCTGCTTTTCTTCCCAGCTGTAGCTCTTGCGTGATATGATGGTGATTTTGGTGACCGATGGTGCGCAGGTGCAGTCGGCGGTTTGCGCACCATGCGCGTTGCTTGGAATGCCGTCGGGTGGTCCACCCGCCGACGACGCCAGTGATGCCGACGCAGCCGTTGCGGCATGAGAGCACGAACAGAATCTCACCCTTTTGCGAGCGACTTGAGGATGATCTTGACTGGCGGGTGATGGGGTGTCTCTGTCGCCGTTCTCGTGGTTGTCGGCGATATCGTAGATCGAATCATGGATGATCGAGGCGCCGCCAATCGAATCATCCATCGTCGTGCTGCTCGGCGCCGTTGTTGCAGACGACGAGGAGTTGGAATCATCATCGACGTCATGGCCGCCCAAGCGCTTGACTCCATGAACTCCATTGATGCCACATTTGTTGTCACTGATGCTGTCGCTGACGATGTTGTTGTGTTTGTGGATTGCACCATCGCGCATTCGCAAGTTGGACTCGCTCAAGTCGCAAATCTGGAAACTGTCGTTTTGTGAGGCAGGATGCGGCTTGTCGCCGGCCATGGTGCTGCGGAGGCTGTTGGTCATCTTCCGAGGGATGATGAATGTGCGCGGAATACCATCATGCGAGGGGGTGAAGGTAAAAGCAACGGAACGGTCGTGTTGCTCTGGCTGAGCACGAGCGTCGCAATCTGCACACCCTGCGCCGTCCCATCCCTTTGGGCTATCCTCCTGAACTGCCTCAGCCTCTGCCGCTGTTGTACGCACATCCTTACCTATCCATTCCCCATGAAGAATCTCGATGCTTCCGACCTGGCTCAACTTCTCAAAGAAATCTTCTGCTGAAGCAATCCCAAGGCCATCGACGATCGTGTCGACATCGATGTGGATTGCGTTAAAGACTTCATGCTCTGCTTTCTCTTCGTTGCCATGGTGGGTGAGATGATCCCACGTATGATTCGGTGCAACTGTGCTTTGCATGGTTGGTGGTGGTTGAGCGTGTGTTGTTGTCTGTTGCTTGCTGCTTGCTGTCGTAGCTCGTACTCGCATCAATGCTTTGATTGTGCTTGTGTTTGATGATTTATGATTGCAAGTGGCACGATGATTCCTCACCGCGGGAGTTTGGAATAGTACAATTATTCGATCTATCACAGGTATTGTGGCTCGCACGTGATTCTGTTGCGACTGCGACGTGATTCCGAATGGAGTTCACGTGGTCTCGGCGCCAACTCTCTCTTCGTTGCTTGATCTTTGTTTGAGAGACGTGGGTTTGGTGCGGTAAGCAGGTATACTGTGTTATGTGTATTGTGTAATACGTGTACGATGGAGCGGATGATTCTGCTCACGCGAGGAGTCGATTCAGCAGAAGTCGATGCAGATGGCAAAAACGCTGCTTCTCCTCCGCTCTGCGCTACTTCAAAAGCTTCGCGATAGGGTGTGGAGACGACCGCGAGGTGTATTGGTACGACTGATCGTGTGGTACTGTGCCTCGGCCGGATGTATGGCGCCAAAGTCCTCGTTCCTGGAGGTTAGGTTTTGTCACAACAGCTGCCCCTTGGCTTGTTTGATCGTGGTGATGGCCAGGAGCCCAACAATCTGCTCGAAAGTTTCGATGACGCAACCAAATTGTGGGCAGGCCAACCCATCTATGGCCCAGACCACGTTTGTCATTGACATTGTCATCACGAAAATACCTCTTCTCTGCTAGATTGCGCTGTGCATGAAAGACTCTTCTTTTTTCCTTCTGCCGCGAAACGGTCACGTCATCGACCGGAGGAAGGAGAGAGGCAGAACAGGAGCTCCCCCATCTCTGTTCCCATGACACCATGCGCTCGTCATAGCATCCAAGTCGCGTCCATGCAAGGTACAACCTCGAGCAGATTTGTCGAGCAGAGAAGAATGGGAGCGGAGGATTGCTTTGGACAAACACGCTCAGCACTCGCACATCCTTCCATTTCGCAACGCCGCCACGGCATGTCCCCATTTCTCCGCCTTTCTGCTGAATGTTGTATTCAGATTCCGAGGTGTCCTTGCGCCGCTTCGGAGGTTGTCCAAAAATTGCGAAGGACTGCGCGAGATTTCCCATCACACCGCCGCGACTGGTTGTGTCATTTCGTTCCACATGACCGAAACGACATCATTCTCCGGCACATGTGACGCTGGTCATGTCTGACATCATTCCCCAAACTGTGACTCACACGATCTCGATCCCGAAAGCGAACAAATATCCATGACTCAAATGGCACAATCATCGAAAAAGTGAGCGCAACAACGTCCCAAGATCTCACGAGCGGTCATTTCCAATACCCGCACCAATGACTAACAGAAGGACACCAAAGCGAAGAGGAGCACAACAACGAGATGGCGCACACAATTATCGTCAACAGAACGCTTGGACAGAACACCGGAAACAATGTTTTGCTCCGTCGTCGACGCCTTGCCAATACACGCACGAGTACGAATAGATTCGAACTCCAAGCAGAGGGAAACGGAGAACATGGGCGCGGCAACTGGCTGTGAAGGCTTGCTCTCTGGAGAGTATACTATTCTATCATACGTCCGTTTACTCCACCCAAATTCCCACCGCAACACTTTGGGGTGCCAGGCATCGCCAAGTTCCGAAATCTTGTACCAGAAGCAATGGATGCGGATGAGTGTGCTCGTTGCGGTGGATCAAAGCCACAACATGTGGAAGAAACCGTCCACGGCGTAACGGAGCTGGACGTCGAGAATGGGGGCGCATTTCTGTGCAACGTCGCGCGTCAACAGCGGACCAACACCCTGCATGCCGTGCTCCGTTTCTTCAAGAATCTGATGTTCCGAATCGGGCATTCTGTGTCGCCATTCTTTTTCGCTTGATCGCTTGCATCTGTGGATGCACTCGTATTCTGAAACCATGGGCTTTGCATGCCTCATCGTCGTGACATGCTGAACTGGATGGTGGACGACATCCATCGACACGAGTACGACAAAGTCGATAGACGGCAGAGTTAAGCTCACCGTTTCGCAAGCAGAGATCGGAGATTGGAGAAAGACTGAAAGCCGTCCTCCATACAACTTGTCCTCACGCGAGTATGTGCGAGCTACAACTACGACCTCTGGTGTCATACGAGCTACTATACTCGTATGATGGGGATGCCTCCGCATTGTACTTGGTTGGAGGTGACCCCAGACCTGGATGAGATTGGATTGAAGCACGAACGCGCTGATCGCTCATCCGTATGTATTTGCGTGATGACAAGTTGGCCTCCTGTCTCTTCCTCGGACTTCAGACGGCTCTGCCAGTGGCCAGTATCGATGTGCTCGTTGGTTGGTTGGTTGGCCGGCCGATGCTCGAGCGATAGAGTTCAAGCTTTTGATGTCCATCCACATTCTTTGATCGACCAAACTCGTGCTGTTGTCCTGACGGTATCGCTCTCTCTTGCTCGTGGAGGTGAAGTCTTGCCAGCACCCATCGCGGCACCAATCTACACGGAAGGTGGGAGCTTTTCAGCAAGAGAGCGACTCGTCTCTCATGCCCATTATACCAACTACTATATGGGATTCTGGTGACTCTCTTCGTGGAGTCTGCGGAGTGATGCTTGGTGTTTCGGACGTGCGGGCACATAGACTCCCCCTTTTGATGAATGGGGTGCAGAGTGCGACGTACGACCTACGAGAGCGAGGAGCCATTGCGAAGCACCCACGGCACAAAGAGGAACTTGACAGGCCGTCGATGCGAATCACCCACGAGAGGCAATCGCAAGACAGAACAAGCGGCGGCGATGAATGCACTGATGTATGCGAGCAACTGGTCTTGGCGGTCCAAACAGCGAGTAACATCGCAACGAGAACATCCCCAAGTGCAGACGACATCGTCGGAAAGGCAGCTGCCGTGAAAAGTCTCCACCGAACTCGCAACAACGACGCCCATGGGGAGTAAGACAAAGCACACGAGGAGGTCCAGCGACAGGCCGACGATTTTGTAACTCCTCCGGCGTGATTTGGCATCGACAAGCGTTGACTGCCATACGGACGTATCGTGATACTGTAGCAACAGGAGCTCCGCGATAGTTCGTCTCGAGCGTATGGACAATTGGGCAGCAGTGTACCAAAGCTCGTAGATCAAGATGTACGACCAGGCACTGACGCAGCGCAGTCCACAAATACCAGACTTGGACGCGATTCAACCCAATGTCACCTGGAGACGGCAGCGGAGGAGGAGCTGTTGGATCTTTTGCAGCTTCGTGTTGTTCTTTGGGGTGAATGTTTGGTGCATTGGAAAATAACATTGCGGAAGGGCATCGACTGCGAAGTGTGTCCAGATGGAGACATCTCCGGAGAGACATGATGGAGAGGAAGGTTGGCGCGACACTCTGGACCGTGCGCTTCAACCTTGGACGCCGGGGTTGTGTGGCCGGGATCCGCTCCACCGCATTGCGCTGAATTGCGTCGCTTTGCATTGTGGTACACGTAAAACTACGTCTTGGGATGAGATACAATCGTACTCGTCGCTCGGACGGCACGGTCCCCATGCCCATCCTGTTGCGCATACTGTGAGACGGTCACAACAGAGTTCGGCGGCCTGGTTTGAAAATGTGAAGAACAAGAGCCGCGGATGGGGTTGCTGGAGAACATGACAGGCATAGCTCGTAATACATGTTACTCTACTCCACACGAGCCATGATCCCAATGATGCCGACCCGCCCCCGGGCGACTATGATATCTTGTGTGGAATGATACCTTGTCGCTCGCTGGCTGCATCCCGAGTCGTGATGTCGGCATTGTTCCTCTATGTGTTGGGTTGAATCATATCCGAGATAAAGAAAAGCCTACCGCAAAGCCTGAGGGCGACTTTGTCAATGCGCGGAGCACGAACATGGTACGAACACATTGCGGCCGTCCTTGTTGTTGCTCATCCAGTCGGCTTCAAGCCCTCCCCCAATCCACTCGCTTGATGGAATCATTGAACCGATACCGTTGTTGCTCGTGAAACTGTGCCACAGGGAAGCAGTATCAGGAAATGTGTGCTGTTTTTGGCGCCGAAACGGCCTCACCTTTTGTTCGTAGTTTTGTGGGGAGTTAGATTTATGCAAAGTTTGACATTTTATTTTGTGTCAATGACGGACTATTGGCATAGTTGTTGCGATGGCTGGTGCAAATAGCGTACTCTCCCATGTGCCGAATTCCAGCGAACAATGAGTATTTTCGAACCGGGGAGTAATAGTCTACATGTGACATTTTGGCAGTACCTGATTTTGGTTGCGCAGAGGCAGATTTGCGCTTAGAGCGCCCGTTGGACATATTGGGACACGAGCATTCCACCCACATCACGACCTCGCCATTGTTCGTCAGTGCTCTCCGATAACACGAAGAGCAAGTCTTTGCGCAACTTCGTGGAAAGCGCAAAACATGCATCTTCTGTGATGGCTCTTTTCGGCATCTTTCTATCGTTGCCGTTTCGCCACGACGGTAGAAACAGTGGCGGCAGCAACACCCGCGCAGGGAACGTACCATGGCTCGTACCATCGCCGGTAACCGCGAAGGAAATGACTGAAGACGCTCTCCGCCCACGACATTGGACAGGGGCACGACAGCAACAGCGCGAGTCGCAGCGGCATCACGGAGCGGACGACAAATCGCGGTGATAGCTTGTACTCCTGTCGGAACGGTGGCAGAGAGGCCAGAAAGGCAGGTCGCAAGGAAGAGTGAGGCACGAAAGTCCTCGCACACCAGCGCAGAAACACGCAAGAGTGCAGAGGTATAGCAGCATACACGCACTTCTTCGGGGCTGTAGTGAGAGAGAAAGAGAAAGAGGCGGAGCGGATGGAGGAGCATTCTCACAATCTTAAACGGAGAGCAACACAGAAAGTCGAGTAGAAACGCAACAAGGCACCGCAGAAAGCAAATCAGAAAAAGGCATCGGTGAGAAGCAAGTCTTTTCCCATCTCCCAACCTTGTTTCTTGCGTCCAAACGAGCAGTGTCCATGCCTGCACAGCACCAGTACTAGTACTTGCACATCACGGCAAAAGAAGCGCACAACACGCCACACATATTGGTACAGAGGCCAACCCGACAAAGCGCGTAACAGCAGTCAGAGTTACAGGTACTGGCATCTCGGCAGAACACCCAAATAACTCCCAAACCGTGAATCTCCCGACCGAAACAGAATTCCTCCTTTGTTGCGAACATAAACAAGGAATCGCACGAACGGAACGAGGCAAGCAGAACGAAGCACACAAAACAAAGCACACAAGAGCGGAAGGCAACGTGGCAGACACCAGATCGCAAAGTCATCACCAGGATCAATCATAAACACAATCATAAACACAAGCACAAGACCAGCATCATCAGTAGCAGAAGCAGCAGCAGCAGCAGCAGCAGCAGCAGATCACAAAGCAAGAGCAAAGCACGATCACAGCAATCGCACTCTCCGTCAACACACAAAAGAACAAGCAGGACAATGATGGACGCATCCACCATGCAGAGGAACCAGAGCAACCGGAGCGTTGCGCCTCTGCCTCCAGGCGCTGACAAGCAGCAGGGTGCGGTGCCTTGCCCTCCCGCTCACCTCTCCTCTCCTTCCTCCGTGGCCACCGACGTGAGCCTCGGCTCCGACAGCTGCCATGAGCTCGATGGTCATGATGGACACAATGGAACCAATGGAAGCAATGGACACAATGGAACCATTGAACAGAAAGGCGATGGGATCGACGTCTTCATGGAAGCTCCCATGATCGCGCCTCGATACTCACCGCTGTCCAAGTTCATGAAACGCAAGAAGCCGCTCGCCGCAACGGGGCCTGCCTCCTCCCTGGACTCCACCCTGGACTCCTCCTCCTGGCATCACACGGACACAGCCGTCACGCAGCCTCTGGTGCAGACCGGCAAGTTCGGTCGCATGCAGAGGAGGGGCAGCTGCAGCAACATCGTCAGGACCTCGAGCAGGGGCGGCAGAAGGTCCCTCAACAGGAGTCACAGCAGCAGTCAGAGCAGAAGCGGCAGCAGAAGCACCAGCCACAGCCGCTCCAGGCAAGTGAGGACCACCCGCAAGCGGGTCAGGTTCGACGCAGCCGTCCGCGCCAAGTTCACGCTGCATGTCAACAACTACACAGAAGAAGAGAAGAAGCAGTCATGGTACTCCATGGAGGACATCGCCGAGATCCGCGGCCAAGCCAGATCGTCCGTCCATCGCATGCAGGCCGATCCCCACGCCGAACGGGACCGCGGCTTGGAATGCCGCACGAAGCAGGGCCTCCAGCGCAGAAACAGAAACAAGGCCATCGCAAGAACGGCCGTGCTGGATGAGCAGAGGGCGCAGAAATCGGAAGGCGTCTTCTTCCCCGACACCATCGCAAGGGTCTACAAAACACAGACGCAGCCATGCATGACGGAAGCCTGGGAGCTGGGCAGGGCCGATCACAAGGCCGCCTTGGCCGTCCGAAAGGAGGACAGGGACGACGACGCCATATTCGCCCTCTTCACCTCCGCGCCGCCACTCTCATCGTCCACCCACAAGCCAACGCCCAAGGTCCGCGGTATCCTCGTCACGGCCAGCGCCGACCAAACTGCGGCCTTTCATATTGAGGGTGTCGATGCGTCCAACGTCGTCACCACATCGCGCGTCCTTGACGAGGTCATGCAGACCATCACGCACACGAATGCATCGGCTTCAGAAGGCTCCCATCACCAACACCATCAGCAACAATCCGGCCTGCCAAGCGTCGAGAGCTTCTCCTCCACCATCAGCTCCCCGGGCATCAAGCGGCGATTCCAACGAGGTGCCAGGGGCATGAGTCCTTTCAGCAGCATGCGCAAGGCACTTTCGGAACAGAAGCACCACCAGCACCATGGCAACCAAAACCACACGTTCAACAACGGCGCGACTTCCAAAGGCCTCAGCCCTTGCGGCGGCAAGTCCAAGAAACGATTCTCCATGTCGGCTCTTCGGGATCTCACCGCCGATTCCCTCCACTCCTCAACCAACCGTATCGATGGCAAGGCGTCCAGGAAGAATAGCATCAGCACCGCTTCCACATCATCGTCGTCGGCATCCTCGCTGCTCTCCCTCCTGGCTATCACCAAGAAGACAAACCGGGAAAAGTCCAAGAGGAAGAACAGAGCCACAGCCGCATAGATATCCTCTCTAGAGAGAATAGTGTAGACAATCAGTCACAGTCATAGCCACAATCTTACATCATTACCTTTTTGTCTGCAGCATCTCTAGGGTGGGATGAATCGAGCCAAAGACAAGACAGGCTACCAAGACAAGAGCCGGACAGCCCGGGACAGGAGAGAATGACGCCGTGGGTGGCTGCGACGCGTCGACGCCGAACAGGCACACACATGCCCCCCATCCATGTCAATGTGCTTGAATCATGGACACCGCATTAACAAATGTCAGCACTCCCGCCAACAACTGCGCTTCGTTCACACCCCAAAGAAGCTCTCACGCCGGTTCCAAAAACTACTCGTCCGTTCTTTTCGGCGGCAAGTCCCATAAAGGTAGCATCGCACCACCATGCCCACGGCGTTCCATACACATACACATACTCTCTCTCTCTCTCTCTCTCTCTTTCTGAAGGGGAGAGAAAGAGTTCCCCATTCCAATACCTGGACTCCACGAATAGAGTACCATACAAGCTACCACGCATAGGCACTATTACACAACCATACAACCCCCCGACTTCAACTCTCGCATCGTGCGTGTAGTCTTGACGCCAACTGCGACCCATCTGAACGACTGGCGTGCATAGCTTGTAGAATAGGTATCACGCCTTCACAGTATTTGTCGTGGGGAAGCACTGGACGCTTGCATGCCAATACGGTTGCTCTTCCAATACGAGCTACATAGAGCGCAGATCTATCGCACCGCCATCGCAGAATCCATTCTTCAACGCCCAACCAATGGATGGCCGCATCGGCGAATGTGCTACACCAGCCCGCGACTTCTCTGCTCGGGCCCACCGAACTCTGTCGACAGTCATCGCGGAACCGAAGCGTGCAACTCCCGACGTCGCGAGGAACAATGTCTCTGTGCCGCTGTCATCACCATGTGAACTGTGGAGTGTTTGGCGCGATGACGTTAGGCTGTTCCGACCATGATCACTGCACTTGCTACACACTCCAGGCAGCTTCATCACATCCCACATCACGCAGTCGTCCATTGATCTGCACCGATAGCTCGCGGAGTGTTAGCCGCGTGCGAATGGACATCTACCGCATGCCACATCTCTCGGTCTGCTACCAAATGCTATTCCACAGGACACGATATGCATGGAAATGAGTTCAGCCACGAAGTCGAAGAAGGGAAGGAGGAAGGAAGGGAACCTGGACCGTGGAATACGGACACAAATACCTGCGTGCCAGGGGCATTGCCAAACATCGCGGCCTGACTTCGAGAGAGGATGTGCTTCCTTTGTCAATCATGGCCAAACAGAAAAAAGGGACAACAAAGTTATGATTCCATACATGCAGCTGTGAGTACCGTTATTCTGCTCCATTCCACGTTATTAACCCAGTTTGTTCGGCATTGGAGCACTGCCACAAGAATAAAAACACTTCGAGCATGGACACTCGCCGTGCCTACGCACACTCACTTTTACTCTTATTAGATTGAAACGAAATCGTAATCGTGCTTCCCATAATAGTAAGAATGGAGCAAGACCGAAGCAATCGTTCCCATCGCGCCCGGCAGATCATTTGATCCACAGGACAGAAAACGGAACGCCGCTCGCTCTGCCTTGTGCCTATCCTGTTTTCCTCTGTTGGCATGAGTCAAACAGAGGCGGGCGGAGCAGGTGTCGTGGTGGATCAAATGACCACAGAACAGGTACTCTAGACGTAGCGGCACTAGTAGGTGTAATTGGATAATAGTGTATAATAAATGAAGCAGGTTTCACGGTGGATCCGATAGCGACACAGCAGCACACCAGAGCATCCCCTTGCGCGGTGTCCCATGTTCTCCCGTCGGAGTAGATCTGTCGGTCGGCTGCATCCTTGGCCCCCTGCGCCAGGACCAATCTACATCGTCTTGTGGGCGTAGTCTTACGATATGAAAAACGGGAGTGGTGCCTTATTCCACCTTTTGATCCAGAAAACACAGAAAAGAAAACAAATATGGACGAACCACGAGTAGCACGAGCTATCTCATTGACATCTGTGTCCGAGTGCCCTACGCGTCGAGTGTCTCAACAAGGCACCCTGCGGTACGCTGCAAATGTACGATCGGTAACATTTTGCAGTGCTGCCGCTGCCGCTGCCGCTGCCCCTGGACCCGCCACCCACCCCTCGTGTTTCGGTTGCTTCATCTATGCGCAAAGCCAGCGCAGCATGGCACCACGCGTGCACGAACTCGAAGCAGAGCAGAAGAGACAACGTTGCCATCGACAAAAGAGGACAAAACATCCAATGTATGGGCATGACACCGTCTGCTTCACAAGCTCGAGTGGGGCGAACCATCTTCACGATCGCGTGGAGTTGCGATGTGATGTGATTGTCGTCATTGAAGACGGGAGTCCTGGGTTCGGGCCTTTGCATTTCTTCGGACAACTTGTGAGTGTTTGTTGGCGTTGGCGTTGGCGTTGGTGTTGGCGTTGGTGTTGGTGTTGGCGTTGGCGTTGATGACCGTCCTTGTTTCGCCTTGTCCAAATTGTGAGCGTTTGTGTGCTAGTGGCGCGAGGATGAGTCAGAAATGACCCGATTCTCCGAACATGGTTTAAAGTGCCGAACAATTAAGACGCTCTGGAGTGGGATCAGGCCCAACACACATCATGGAAAATCATCGGGAGAGCCTTTGGCGAGTGATACCGTCGCTGTGCGAGAATAAGCCAAAACAGGAAACATTGGTGGGGCAACCACCTTTCGTCAACACGGAGGGACATGTGCTGATGCCGACATTGATGCCGACATTAATGCAGAAAAAGACCAGAGCAGAGTCGGGTACCACAATCTCGAGAGTATGGTATGCTGTGATAGATCGCCTCGCAGGAAGAGAGGTGACCTATGCTGGTGACCGCTGTGATGCGAGAAGTAACATCTATGGTCGTGTAACTGGCTGGGATGTTGGGATCGTTTTGAGCTTTGTGATGCATCCCATTTTACTCAAGGGAGAAGAGCATAATGTATGGGAGAGTACCACGCTTTACGCAGAGTACAATACTTGAGACTAATTGTGTGCCTTGGTGTCCACACTGTCGACTGCAGCGGACATTAGAAGCAGCTGTGAAGGTTTCGAGTGATTCCAGCGGACTTTGAGGCATTTCGTGTGGTTTGGGATTAGTCGCGACAAGCAGGACGAAGCAGCAGTCGCGTCGACGTTCGTCTGTGCGAGCATCTCTCCGGATGGTTGTACTCACCGCGGGTCCCAAGTCTACGAGTACGAGCTACAAGCAAGCCTCCACTCATACCCGCGTGCCGACGGGTCCATCGATCCACGCCAATGCTCGTCACTTGGTAGCGTATGATCATCCAAGGCAAAACTCGCTCTCTTCTTCCAATTCAGGAGACTACTCGTCGAGGAGGTATTTGTTTCATCTGCGCCGTACGGAGTGGGCAGACTTGGTGTAGAGTATGCCTACAGTACATGCTCGAGCTACCAGTGTCAATACTCGTCGAGAGATGAGAGGCATGTGGCTTCGCGGGACAACACTCACAGTGTACGTGGACAATCACGTCGATGCTGTCGTATCTCTCCTCGTTTGTTGAGAGTAGAAGATTCTCCTCGCCGGAAAAGCGCGAAAGTGCACCACTCCTTGTTCCGCAAAGCATGCTACGTATTCTCCATCATCAGAGCGCCATGGAACCATCGAATTTCCGTCGTGATCCCGACGTGATTCCAACGTGGCTCCAACATGAACCTGATGCTTCGTGCATCATCAAAGCGGCATCAGATGATCTGACCAACGTACGTTCCATACCGGCCCGGTGGCAACTGTGTACAGGGGACTGTGGAATCACATCTTGGGGCATCTCCGTGCTTGAGCATTTCACTGGACACCCGCGCAGCTACCGCGACTATCGACTGAGCTACACTCCTTCGAAATCTAAAATGAATCTCTTCCATTGCTGGTATTCAATGCGGCTCTCGACCCTCGTAGACCTATTTGTTGTATGCTCTATTTGCTGTATTTTATAATGCTATTGGCTTCTTGCTCTTGTAGCTCGCACGGACGTTGCTTATATTCGTCGACACACAGGCTGTGATACCATACAAGCGTATTGCTCAATACGATTGTGCCAGCCTTGGCTTGATTAAGCTGCTTTCCCCAGCAGCATCCGAAGTGGACCGATGGTCCATTTCGTACTTCCGTTGCCCCCCTGGCTGTCCTCGCTGTAGCTTGTACCGACACTGCTGGCGCTTGCCACGCTGGCTTCTCCATCTCCAATGCTATCATGCTTGCTTCTCGCGGCCTTCCTGGCCCAGCGCGGTGACTGCACTTGGCCTGATGACGATGGACGGAACTTCAGCGACGACAGGCGCCGCCTTCTGCCAGTCGATCCCATGGCAGAGTTGCTCCTGGGCGGCCTCGACTTTGACTTCGATGTTGGTTTCTGTTCTGTTGACGCTCGAGTCTGTCGGTCGTGTTCCTGGGCGGCATGTGCCAAAGCTGTGAATGCGGCGCTCAAGTGTTCGTGATCTTTGCTATCGTCGTCATCCGAACAAATTGAGCGCGCATCGTTCGAATACAGTCGGTTGGCAACATGCTCGTCCAAGAGACCACGCATGGCTGCCTGATCAACGGAGTCTCTCCCGGCCTCGGTGTAGAGACACGCGATGTACTCTGCATCATTCTCTGTGTAGGGATCGTCCTGCAGTGCTTGCTCGTCAAGCACGGCAGCCTTGGCTTCGTTCTTCACGGCCTTGCGCCTCGTGGAGGCAGCTCTTGTGCGGTACTCGAGACCTCGTTCCATCTCGCGCTCGCCAAGCTGGATCTCCTCGAGCGCTTGTTGGATCTCGGTTCGTGTTCGGATGAGGTCGTTGGCGTTGATCCAAGTGGCAGCGGTCTCGGCCCGGCTGTAGTTGTTGATGTGGAGAGTGTATCTCACGTAGACTTTGGGGTTGAAATGAATCTTCTTGCGAGAAGGAGACGAAGAAGAGAGTTCTCCTTGCGGCGTGATGGTTGATGTCGAACCATAGGAGTCGGTTGACATCGACGCCGTGCTCGCGGTCGACTTGACTGTGAAAGCTTCCGACATTGTATAGTCTGTGGTTTGGAATTGTTGTTCTGTTATGTTGCTGCTGAGCTGATGTGTGGGATGTGGTTTGGTTTGGTATGTTGTGGTACGGTACGGTGCGTTGTGATGCGGTGGTTGCTTGGAGGGGTGTAGAGTGATCGAATCTCGAAATTGTGAGAACAGTCTGTGCTTGATGCAGAGGAGGATGTGCGAGAACAAGGCATTTTCTATTGACGGGAATGAGCGAGTGCCTCGTACTCCGCGAGTATGTACGATCTATGGTATTTGTATCGAGTGCGTGGCTCGTACTTCTCGGTGGTGCGGTCAGGTCGTGATCTGTTCTTCTGCTCTGTGTGTCAGTCCTCGTTGATGTGCGTGAGTGTGTGCGTATGTACCTATACTCGTTGATGGGTCTGGGATTTTTCTACCTCTGGGCAGCGCCAGATCCATCTACCAACCAGCACGTCACTCGGCACTCCTCCGAGCTATGCCGACTCGTACCCGCAATTCGAGAGAGAGAGAGATACTGGTATGAATAGTAGGGCTGTGGAGGAAGTCGTAATGATTCATTGATAAGCATCACTCGAGAGAAGCGCGTAACCCGAAGAGAGATCCATCACTAGGATCGGTAGCAGCGGCGTCGACAGAAGCAGCGACAGGACTTCGGACATCAGTGGCGACATGAACGATTCGCATCACTCGCTGCGCTGCTCTAATGGCTCCAATCTGCACACGAGAACGACTCTAGAGACAGCAGCTCGTATCGGTTGCTGCGCTGTGCTCGGCTTTGTTGGCTTACGATTAGAAGAATGTGGCGGAGTTTCTGCGTGCGAAAGGCATGAGAAACCGTAGCAGCGGGGCAAAGGCTCTTTCGATGCTCATCAGCGTGGGCGAAGTAGAAGGCGTGAGATATGATCGTTGCGTTTGTGAAGACGCGTCACCAAAACTCCGACTATGGGAAGAAGCATCCATTCGCATACTTTTGGGGAGGCCAGAAATTCCAAAGAGCAGGGGTCTATGGAGCCCATGGCGTTCTCTGGTCGCGCCAGCGAACGGAGTTGTGTCCAAACAAGACTGTGTACCTTGTCCTTGAATCGCCGCATTGGATGGTGCGAGCTATTGCACCACGATACTCGTACTCGTACTCGTACTCGTGCAACCTCCTCTTACCGGCGCCCACAGATCGTATGGTAAGCCAGTACCAGAGCGCAGTAGTTTCTGCCAACTTGTCCTGCAAAGGAGACCTGCGATCCAACGTCCCTTGTTCCGCAATCGATCATTCCCTGCGCCGGCATCTATGCCTTTGTGATCATTCGCGAAGTGCCAACATTGCGCAACGACTCAAGGGACAGTGCAGGATGCATGGACGTGCATTGGTCGTCGGAGCCATAGCGTAGGAGGAAAGTGCTCAGGCGAAGGCATTCGACTCCAACGGACGGCGTACGATGCTCTCGGTTGCTGCAGGACGCGCGTCGCACAAGCATGGCGATTCTGCGACTTTCATGCTCATGGTTGGATTCGTCTAGTTTCCGTGTGCCCCTGACATCCTGCTCCCATCGCAGTGAGGTGTTGCGTGTGGGGCCTCAGCACTCGTATCAATACTAGTGATCGTACCATCCGCGTACCATGCACAACTATCAACTGTGTAGCTCGTATGCGTACCGTGCTGTGCCCATGTGCGCATGCTGGCGGAAGTCTTCGCGCTCCTCCAGTAGCTCGTAATCTGCAGAGTACGCGTGCAGCCGGAGGCGAAGCAACACGCCTCTGTTGGCTGTCACTTGACATCAATCACCCATCATCAGCTGCCGCCACCCTGCTGCATATATAGTTTCTAACGCAAGGAGCGGAGGACCTTCCTGTGAAGTGCACAACGGCCGGGATGAAGAGCACGTGAAAAATGATGAACGGGATTGTTCGCCACGGAAGCGTCAAAGGTTGCAAGTTGCCAAGTCCAGCTGCTGCTTCGCACATGGAGTCTGCGATTGTCACAGGCTGTGATGCTCGATCCTCTTCAAAACCACATGGTAGCGATCCTCTTAACTCCAGTAGGTCGTATACGAGCTGCTCCAGAGCGCCGCGTGCTGACCCTCTCTCCATCTCCCCATGATCACTGCAGAGTACTCTCGAATCCACCAAACTCTCCTCGGTGTATTGATACGAGTGTCGTAGTACAAGCAGCTTGCGCAACAGAGAATTGTACAATATGTCTTATTACATTACATTGCGACACCCACCATGTCTCTCAAGATCAGGTCGTACGACTAGAGTGACGATGATGCCAGCGAAGTGAAAGCAATTGACACGCACGCCATGTCCATCATGGCACAGCCGCTACCATCTGGTTGTGAAGGATTCACCACTGCATATCATGCGAGCTACGCATACACAAGGGCAGGTTCGCGGACGATTGCGTGTGATCTTGGCATGCAAGTGTGTGTCGACAGCAAAGCACAACGCAACTTGTCGCAACTCATCACACCATGTCGCGCTGGTCACCCCACGACATCGAAGACACCGTCGCGGTTGCAGGTTTGTCATCATTTGTTGCCCTGTGGGACACAGGCAACGCAGCGGGGAAAGAATCTGAACCAGCGCAGAACGATTGGGTGAGTGAGTGAGTGAGTGAGTAAGTGAGTGAGTGGCGAAACGATGGAAAGACCCGGACCGAGGCCGACGACGGGAATGGACGTGACACTCGTGGGCCCATCCACTCTACGATCCGCTCCGAAGATTTTTACCCTACGAGCTACGAGCTACGAGCTACGTACCACATCACATCGCCGCGAGCAGCCATTCTCCCTCTCTCTGGAGCGCAACATCATTGAGGAGAGTACTACCTAACTTTTCTTGTTGCCGCCATCGCCATTGCTTTGGTCACGACAGCCTCCGAGACGGCGGTGGTCTGTGCGTTGATGTCTACAAAGTCAGTGAAGGGTTCTCGTTCTCACGACAACGACGAGATCATTGGTGACGCAAGTTGAGTCACGAGAGATCCTCAATGCAAACCCGAATGAGGTGCCAGCGTCAAATTCGGGAGAACCATTTACGTTGTTCGACGCACGAGGTCACAACATACCATGAATTATCATGACTGTATATGTGCATTAGGATTTCCGATAGATTCAGCCGTCCGTCCATCTGTCCTGTGGCATACAAACGAAAGGAATGGCGGAGATGTGTCGATCTTTTGTTGGCGCTCCCAACAAACACGCGACAAGCCTCATTGTTGTCCAGCTGCTTGATCGGCAGGTTGTTTAGGTGGATGCCAAAGATCTGTTTGATGGCATCATTCTTCGAACAGACGGGAGACAGTAGTTGTGATCATAACTTCTGTGGTGGATCATTCGGCAGACGATCACGCAAGAGATATCAACATACAGATACAATACCAACAAGAGCAACCTCTGCTCTGCTGACACTACTCGTAATACAAGCTCAGGACGATTGATTCAACGAGACAGACGATGAGGCAAGCAATCAAACTGTTCGTCGCCATGATGGCCGCCGCCTCTCCGGGCAAGTGCGGTGCCATCAACGGCTATCGGGGTGCTGGCATGGACATGAAGGCCAATGGGGGCATCAGCAAGCGTGCTGATGGGCGCATTGACATGTATGCCGATGCTTACGATGGGCGTGTCGCGAATGCGCATCTGGCCGCCATTGAGGAGGCAAAGGCCAATCTTGCGGCCAGCCGCGAGGCAAACATGAATGAAGGAATGGGCATGGACATGAATGTGGGGGTGGGCATGCACATGAATGCTCATGCAAACATGGGCATCCCATACGAGAACAGCAACAACGGCAACAATGGCAACAACAAGATGCACTATCCCGGTCGTACCGCGCATGCCGCGAATGCCGTGGAAACGGATATGAGTGCAACGGAAGGCACGCACCGTGGACTCTTGTTCTCAGACCTTACCAACGTGACCAGCAACCTGACGGTGGGAGAGGCCATGTTGGCCGAACCAAATGTGTCCAAGTTCGTCGAAACGATCAACTTCGCCTTCAACATCTCCACGAATTTCGAAAGCGAATTCCTCACCTTGTTTGTTCCCAGCAACGATGCCATGGAGGCCTTCATCAGCTCCAACCAGGATTTCTACGATCATTTCGGCCAAGACAAGTGGGTGGATCAGACCGTGAATTTCCTCCAGACGCACTTCTTCTTCAGCCAATTCATCGTTGTGAAGGAAGTGTTCGATGACGTCTTCGACATCACCACCAACGGCCCCGTGCGGCTGTTCGGCTCGCCATCTGGTCAGTTCACCGTCGAGACCCTCGATGGCAACGCCACAGTCCTCCAAACCATCACAGCAACGAATGGCATCATCCATATCATCGACGGCGTCATCCTCCGACGATGGATGAGATTGACTCTCGGCGAAGTCATTGAAGACCAATCGGGCTTCGCGGACACCTTCATCGACTTGTACCAGCAGGAAGATCTCATCGCTCCCCTCAACGGCTCGATCACCGACGGTGACTTCACGGCATTCATCGTCAGCCAGTTTCACTATAACGAGATCAGTGGCAGCAGTGTATACGATCCCTTCTTCCAAGATCCCGTCCTCAGAAGGAACATGATGCTCCAGCACGTCGTCACGGATGTCTTCGACGTCGCGTCTCTCTTTGAGAGTTCTGGAAGGAACCCGACCACCCTGCTCGGAGAGCCCATCTCATTCGTCAACGTCGACCCCGGTGGATCAAACACACTTATCATCGGAG
The DNA here is from genome assembly GCA_026770025.1 of Craspedostauros australis. NCBI lineage: Eukaryota > Bacillariophyta > Bacillariophyceae > Mastogloiales > Achnanthaceae > Craspedostauros > Craspedostauros australis. Next base: position 181,058 of record JAMXDE010000049.1, on the reverse strand, counting down.
CGAGCAGCACGGTGTTTAATGGGCCCTTTTTGGCGACGAATGGCTACCTGTATTATGTGCGCAGGCCGATCCTTCCGCCAACAACGTTGGAACGCATAGCGCTCGATGATGATCTCGTCGACTTCTTCACTCTCCTCTTTCACTCGCCCTTCATCTCTGACCTTCTCAGGTTCGAACCGAACGTCACGGTCTTCGCCCCCATCGCCAGCGCCATCTCCGACATCGTCAGCATCATCATCAAGCCAGACACGAATCCGAACGGATTCGAACAGCACATCCAAGACTTCGCGCTGCGTTACATTGTCACCGGTCAACTCTTGCTGGCCGACGCCATGAATGATGGGGATCAGCTTCAAACGCTCGGTACACAACCGCTGAACATTTCCGTCATCGAACCTGCCATCAATGCCACGTCCACGGGCAACCGAACCATCATCATCAACGGCATGGCAAATGTCGTCAAGGCGGACGTCCTCTCCTACAACCCGGGCGTTGTTCATTCCATCGACGCTGCGCACGTCCCATCATGGGTCTACACAAGCCTTTACGACCTGATCAGCACGAACGACTCCTTCAAGACATTCAAGCAGTTGGTCGACACAGACCCGGACTTGGCGAACGCTTTCGGCAGGTTCGACGCCACCGTCTTCGTGCCCACCGACGCAGCATTCGACAAGCTGGAACAGGAGAACCCGTTGGCCTACGCCGAGCTCCTCAAACAACCCGATCTCATCGTCGACATCCTGCGCACGCATATTGTCGGTGGCATTGTCCTCTCGTCCAACCGCATCTTTCCCGGCGACTCGGATGTTTTCACAGTGAACGACGAATTCCTGGCCCTCTTCAAAGCCCCAGATGTGCTTACCGTCAACGGAGTTGATGTCATCGCAACCAACGGCCTCGCCTTCAACGGCATCCTGCACACCATCGACAGCGTGCTGCTTCCATTCGCCTTCGTCTTGTCGGATCTTGTGTCGGAAGCGCCATCGCAAGTGCCATCAGCCACGCCCAGTAATGTTCCGACACATGTGCCCTCCGGCCTTCCGACGTCTGTTCCTTCGACTATGCCGACGTCCATGCCAACGTCCATGCCAACATCCGGCGCAGCAACGAAACCAGCGATGGCATTGATCGCGGGTTGTCTGGCACAGCTGCTGCTGCTGCCAGCTTCGATGATCCTGTTCTTGTGAGATGCATCGTGAGAATGATGCATGTGCGCATACTATACGACTAGTGTTGTGCAACAGGCATAGTATTCCATAGTGCAGCACAGTAGAGTATCACACACATTGGTAGTCTATTGTATAATAATAATCATACAGGTCGTACGTACGTAAACATTGATGCTCCACCCGTACTTGCGAAACTGCTTGCTTGCGCATTGGAAAGGAACATGGCAATATATCGCTTATGTGTTATTCCGTACGAGTGCGTATTGTGGAGAGAGAGAGAGAGAGAGAAACAGAGAGAGTCAGAGAGCTTTACTCTCTCGGCTTCATCCTTTCACTTCGTCATTCCTTCATCATCGACTCCAAAACAAGACGGCTGGAAGTCTTGCACGAGTGACCATGCGTGCATTGGCCAACCCAGTTGTCATGAGCGATTGCGGAAAGGCGACTCTGCAGGTACCGATGCATCTCGCTCCCATCATGTTGGGACATGCCGAACCGACTTTTCGCAATCGACCACAACTTGCCCTGCTGCTGAAGCTGCTTCTGTGCACCCCTTTTACGATATTCCTCGTTGGCATCATTGGCATTGTTGTTGTCTTTGGTGGATGTGCGAGATGAACCACGCTCCATGGCGGAGGTACTGTTGACACTGTTGATACTGTTGGTGCTGTTGGTACTTTCTGAATCCATTCCCATCGTACCCATTATACCCGCTGTGCCCGTTGACGGATGATTTCGATGTTTGGGTGAATGCAGGACATTCCTCATCCCTGCTGATGTTGGCGTCCGTGCACGCAATGCTGTGGGAATCAACTCCAGCGTCGAAACGCAATGGATGGTTCTGTTTTTGTCTTCGTTGCATGACTTGACGTCCTTGCGGAGTGATGTGTGCCGATGATGAGGTAGCTGTATGGTCTGGAGTTGTTGGATGGGGACGAGCTGTTGCTCTTGGTCGTACTGTTGATCTGATTGCGAGTTGATTGGAGCAGGAAGCGATGATGGTAGTGGAGGTGGTGGTGGAAATGGCGGTGGAGATGGTGATGTGGTGGTGGGAAGGACGAACCCAATGGTCAGCCCTGCAGTGACACACTCCTTCACACGAAGCAGAAACAGGCTTCCCATCGATGCTTCGGAATGGATGTCAGTAGCCTTATCAGTATCCTTATCATCGCCATTGGCATTGCCATCGCCATCGCCACTGCCGTTAGCATCGATCAATGATTGGTACTGCCATTCCATGTGCCTCCCAGGACACCAGATGCGCCACGGCAGTGATTCCCACCGTATTGATTTCGTGACGACGTGCGCAAGATCGGAACGGGCCACATTCTGGATGTGCTCCACGAACTGCTTGTGCAGACCATCATCAGCATCGAGCCGCGTTTCCAACACAATCGACGGATGCATACCGGTTTCAGTACTACTACTGTTGGCGTTGTCACTGTTGTTGCCACTGTTCTCGCTGTCACTGTTCTTGGTGCCATTGCTGGTGCTGTTGTGATCATCAGGAGTATCATGCATGTACCGATTTGTTGCAGGAGAGCCAGTTGCAGTTACAGTTGCAGCAGTTGGATTGATGACGGAGAGAAGATAGTTCTGCGCACGCTCCATGTCTCCGTGCCAAATGGCAGCATCACCGGACAATGGAGTAAGGATGCTCGAGTATTGGCTTGATGGAATGTCGTTGCTGGCGATGAGCAACACTATAGGGGCTGAGCGATGTGCTGGATCTTGTTGCGCTGCACCTTGGTGTGCTGCACTTGCACTAGCAAGTTGTTGACGTTCGAAGGATTGGATCAAGTCCAACAGCTTGTCACGCAACGAGGGATGGAGGTTGGGATCTGTACGGATGACGAGGAGGAAGTTGTTGGATGTCTGCAAGAGCATGGTCTTGAGGAAGAAGACTCGGAGCAACTCCAGCCGAGCATATCCCAGATCAAGTAGGTTTGGTTGGTTCTGCATGAAGCGTGTGTGGATGATGTGGACGATTCCGTTGTGCGGCTGTGTCGGTGAGGCTGACATTGCTGAAGCTGGCATTGATCCTGTGGTTGTTGCAGATGCTCGTGTAGCAGAGGCGGCGTTGACAGTGTTGACGGTGTTGATGGCGTTGGCTGTTCCCTTTGGATAATCAGAATCAGGCTGAGCTGTCGGAGTCGAGATTGAGGCAACATTCAAAGCCGAAGCCTCGTGGAGAGCTTGATTGATGGCGGTGGAGTCTTCCAGCGGGTGTCGATAGTGGGTGCGAAGGAAGCTGGATCTCAAGTGAGACTGTCCTGTGCTGTGCGGTTTGGAGATGATGCTCTCGGCACTTCTGGCCCCTTCAGACTTCTGCAGTTGCTTGTGACCGCCGAAGGTGGCTTGTGGATGCAATGCAGTTCTTTGCAAGTACACGCAGACGAAAGAAACGCTCCCCATCCAGGCGATCAGGGTTGCTGCGACGATGAAAGTGATGATGGATGACGATTTGTATCTCCGTGATCGATGAGGCTGACGCCCTTGATGACTTTGATGACCTTGATGCCTTGCCAGCTTCGTTTGGGTGCCGAAACAGGACAGCAACCAGCCACCATGCCGATGCTTCTGTCGATCCATCTCTCTGCCACCAACACTCCTCCTTGGATCCGCGCTTTGTGGCTTGTCTCTCGGTGTCAACGGCAACCTCATTGTCGTTGATGCTTCGGTCGAAGCTGCTGATGATGATGATGATGATGACGGTGATGACGGAGATGAAGAAGACGTTCCCGAGGATGAACACGAATACTCGCACGAGCACGATGAGCTGTAGTGGCACGCCTGCGCCAGTGCAGATGCCGACGCGGTTGAGACGGTCGAAGGCGAAGTTGGATCCGACGTCTCGAAGTCGAGCCGTTTGGGCTGTCCATTGTCCTTGATGTGTGGTGGCGATGTCCCAGACAGGCTCTGGTATTGGTACTGCGGACTCAGATGGGAGTGTGGATTCGAGCGTGCGCCGTGTCTCAGCGGCGGCGACGATGGTGACCCCGTGCCATTGCGCAACGAAGCCGGCGACCTGCGATGCATTGACTCTGCTTGTTGTTCGTTGTTCGTTGCTGACTGCCGTCTCCTGTTCTGCGGCTATGCAGGGATGTGTGAGAGCTGTTGATCCGTCCTCCGAACACCTTTCTTCTTCTGTGATTGTCCTCGTCTTCTTCGCTGCTGTCGCTACCGCCGCCGCTGATGATGATGAAGAAGCAAACGACAAGGTTCGACCGGATGGAGTACCATGAGAAGTATAGTCGGTCGTTCGTATCCTCAGCAGTCTTTGGCTGGTCTCGACCGCCGAGGAGATGGCAGAGATTGCTTTTGGTGATGTTGGCCGATGGCGTCCGTCATGATGTTTGTGTGACGCCGAAAATTTGGCTCGTGTTATCAATTTTAAATAGCGGCGGGAGTGCCACAAGTTTTTAATTTAATAGTACAGTATTCAGTTGTGATGATATCGACATATCGTGCACACATAATTCACATGGATTTCCACGTGCGAGAAGTGCGTGCTTGCGGCGCCGCATGCCGATTGTCCTGCACAATTTTGTCATTTGACGTTAAATGTCCCTGCGATGGACCTAAGTGTGCCTCGTCCTCCTTTTATGTGTGTTCGCGCGGCGATGTCCGCGAACCAAACCAATGATCACAAAATGTGTGATTTCCACGTGCGCAGGTTCGGAGGCGACAGGTGCTTTGTTCTGTCAACGACTTGACAAGACGAGGACTCTCTCTGATGGTTACTGGCGCCAGGGCACAACCAACCGAGCTCAACAAGGACGGTGAATGATCTCGGATGCACTCTTCCTGATAGTCTTGTGTTGCAGAGTACAGGGCAGTGCAGTGCAGTGCAGTGTAGTATTGTGACATAGCACAGTGCTCAAGTGAGGCAAATCACATTACCAAACGTCTCCACATGCGCAAACTGCAGTGGGTCATTCCAACACGAGGGAGACTGCGAAGTCATGTGCTGTCGACGTGTGGAGAAATTAGATTCACCTTCAAGCACCACAGGAATAGTGTGTGGTACCAGCATGTCCATAGATCCGTAAAGACCTGTTCTGATCGTCTGGACTCTCATAAGGGTGTCCCTTTTGTACCAACAATACGTACAACTAGAATGGCCTCGGTAGGCCAAATGAAATGTCATATTTTGAATGCGTGATTGGGACATACTATGTCATGCGTTCAGTCGTGGACTACTAACATGGACACACTATTTTCCGTCTGTCCATCCCTCAGGCATAAATTTGTCAAACGTTCGACTCATGTGACTTGGAAGCACACTGAGTCACGAACTATCCATTCTTGTAGGATGCGTTGGTTATGGTGGTCGGTAGTGCAGGTTGTGTGTTATGTGTGGAGAACCGCTTGATGGTGGCGCAAATGGTTCCTTGGCGACACCCGCATTGATCGGCCACAAGGGCGAGAGCTTCGAGTGATGGCGAGCCCCAATTACGATGGTAGTTGTGACATGCCACAAATACGATCTATTGCATGTACGCAGTACGAGCAGCGCAGACAGTGGACGGAGAGGGCAAGACGAAACGTGGCGGAGACAGAGGAGACGGAAGAGACTGAAGAGCAACTGCAGCTGCTTTGACTGTGGAAGTCACGTACATGCTAGTAGAACAGGAAGATGAGGGCAACGTGGAAGCCTCTGGTGGCCGTCGTGGCTGTTGCCTTTGCACACGAGTGCGTCTGCATTGGCGAGTTGCACGACGTTGGAGTTGGTGTGATCGACACCGGCGTCGGCATTCAAGTTGAAGCTGATCAGACCATTGGCACGGACCATGGGCGCTCGTCCGCAGTCGCTTCGCGCAGGGCAGCCTCGCCCACCTTGACGGTTGCGGAGATCATGACATCGGAGCCGGAACTGTCCAGGTTTGTCGAAGTTGTCGATCTCATCGTTGACAACAAGAACATCAGATTTGCACGAAGGTTCTTCACGATGCTGCTCCCCAGCAACGAGGCAATGGGGAACTTCAACCAGGCCCTTCTCAACCAGTTTGACGGAGGAAGGTGGCGTGAACAGTCTCGTCTTTTCGTCGAAAGCCACATCCTCCTCGATCCGGACACCTTCATTGACGCTGTCTTTGTGGAGCTCCTCAGACGGAATGAATTCCCTTTTTGGAGGCTCACCGGATCTCCGTCTGGTGACTTCACCATTTCCACGTTCGACGGCACCGCCAACGTCATCCGATCTATCCCTGCGACCAACGGGATCGTCCACATCATTGACTCGGTCATCACCAGTAGATGGATGCGACGAAATCTTGCGCAGAGTGTATCGGATGACGTCTCCTCCACCAACTTCCGTGACATGCTCCAGGAGGAGGGTCTGCTCGACCTGATTGACACCAACGCTGGTTACACGGCCTTCCTTGTCACCAACCCCGAAATGAATAGAGCCCTCTTGAATCCACTCTACGTTCGCCATTTCGAGGACCCCGTCCTTCGCAGGAACTTGCTGCTGCAGCACATCGTCAATGATCCCTTCGACAGGCTTCTTATTACCGAGAATGAGAATGAGAATGCGGTCCCCATCACCTTGCTTGGTCAGGAGCTCACGTTCACTCGCCTTACTCTACGTGAGACTGAAAATGCTGTTATTGTTGGAGGGGGGAGTTTTCTTGGAATCTCTTTGGTCGCTTCAAACGGTTACTTTCATTTCGTCACATCGCCGATTCTTCCGACGACAGCGTTGGAGCGCCTTGTGCTCGATGACGACCTCGCCAATTTTCACACGATTGTAGCCTACGCACCCATTGCTCTCAACGCTCTCAAGCTGGAACCGAATGTCACGGTCTTCGCCCCAAGAAACAGCGCCATCTCCGATCTCGCATCTCTCTTTCGCGAAAAGCGCATACCGCCGGGATTTGCTGCTCACGCCGAAGACTTCGCGCTACGTTACATTGTCACCGGTCAAATCGTGACGACCGAATCCATGAATGACGGGGATCAGCTACGCACCCTCGATGCCAACCCGCTGCTCATCTCCGTCACCGAGCCTGGTGGCGAAGCCACGTCCTCCGGTGATCCCAGCATTACCATCAACGGCATAGCCACAATTGTCAAGGCAGATATCACCTCGTTCAATCTAGGCGTCGTCCATACCATCGACGCCGCGCATGTCCCATTATGGTTCGGGATGTCCATTGTCGACGTGGTCAGCACGAACGACTCTTTGAGAACCCTCGCCATGATGATCCAACGCAGCCCACAGCTGAAGAGCAAGCTTGTCGGAGAGACCGACGTCACCCTCATGGCGCCCACGGATGAAGCCTTTCAAAAGTTGGAACAGCAGGATCCAGCAGCTTACGCAAAGCTGTTGGACCGACCCGATCTTATTTTTGACATCATTGACGGGCACATGTCTCTTGAGGTCGCCTCGATCAACCAGATCGATTTCGGCGTGACATGGTTGGCCGCGCAGAATGGGAGAGTCTTCAATCTTGAAAGATCGTCAACCGAGCTCACCGTCAACGGAGTCAAGGTGTTGGAGACCAACTTCCTTGCCTCCAATGGGATCGTTCACATCATCGAGGGACTGGTGCTCCCGGAAAACTTCGACCTTGCAGATCTTGTGGTGGAACTGCCATCGCAATCACCGTCTTCTGAGCCAAGCAGTACTCCGAGCATCGCGCCATCGTCATCGCACACTGATTTGCCCGTCAGCCTGCCAACGTCCGTTCCAACATCCATGCCAACTCCAGCATCCGACGCATCAACGAAACCAGCGATGGCATTGATCGCGGGTTGTCTGGCGCAGCTGCTGCTGCTGCCAGCTTCGATGATCCTGTTCTTGTGAGATGCATCGTGGGAATGATGCATGCGGGCACACCATACGACTAGTGTTGTGCAACAGGCATAATATTCCATAGTGCAGCAGAGTAGAGTATCACACACATTGGTAGTCTATTGTATAATAATAATCATACAGCTCGTACGTACGTAAACATTGATGCTCCACCCGTACCTGCAAAACTGCTTGCTTGCGCATTGGAAAAGAGCATGGCAATTTATCGCGTGTGTGTTATGCCATACGAGTGCGTATCGTGGAGAGAGAGTCAGAGTCAGAGAGCTTTACTCTCTCGGCTTCTTCCTTTCACTTCGTCATTCCTTCATTCCTTCATCATCGACTCCAAAACAAGACGGCTGGAAGTCTTGCACGAGTGACCATGCGTGCATTGGCCCACCCAGTTGTCATGAGCGATTGCGGAAAGGCGACTCTGCAGGTACCGATGCATCTCGCTCCCATCCTGTTGAGACATGCCGAACCGACTCTTCGCAATCGACCACAGCTTGCCCTGCTGCTGAAGCTGCTTCTGTGCACCCCTTTTGCGATATTCCTCGTTGGCATCATTGTTGTCTTTGGTATCTTTGGTGGATGTGCGAGATGAACCACGCTCCATGGCGGAGGTACTGTTGACACTGTTGATACTGTTGGTGCTGTTGGTACTTTCTGAATCCATTCCCATCGTACTCATCGTACTCATTGCACCCGTTGTGCCTGTGCCTGTGCCTGCTGCGTTCGTGTTTGAAGTTGCGTCCATTGTGTCTGTTGACGGATGATTTCGATGTTTGGGTGAATGCAGGACATTCCTCATCCCTGCTGATGTTGGCGTCCGTGCACGCAATGCTGTGGGAATCAACTCCAGCGTCGAAACGCAATGGATGGTTCTGTTCTTGTCTTCGTTGCATGACTTGACGTCCTTGCGGAGTGACGTGTGCCGATGATGAGGTAGCTGTATGGTCTGGAGTTGTTGGATGGGGACGAGCTGTTGCTCTTGGCCGTGCTGTTGATCTGATTGCGAGTTGATTGGAGCAGGAAGTGATGATGATAGTGACGACGATGACGATGGTAGTGGAGGTGGTGATGTGGTGGTGGGAAGGACGAACCCAATGGTCAGCCCTGCCGTGACACACTCCTTCACACGAAGCAGAAACAGGCTTCCCATCGATGCTTCGGAATGGATGTCAGTATCCTTGTCAGTATCCTTATCAGTATCCTTATCATCGCCATTGGCATTGCCGTCGCCATCGCCATCGCCACTGCCGTTAGCATCGATCAATGATTGGTACTGCCATTCCATGTGCCTCCCAGGACACCAGATGCGCCACGGCAGTGATTCCCACCGTATTGATTTCGTGACGACGTGCGCAAGATCGGAACGGGCCACATTCTGGATGTGCTCCACGAACTGCTTGTGCAGACCATCATCAGCATCGAGCCGCGTTTCCAACACAATCGACGGATGCATATCGGTTTCAGTACTACTACTGTTGGCGTAGTCACTGTTGTGATCATCAGGAGTATCATGCATGTGCCGATTCGTTGCAGCAGAGCCAGTTGCGGTTGCAGTTGCAGCAGCAGTTGGATTGATGACAGAGAGAAGATAGTTCTGCGCACGCTCCAAGTCTCCGCGCCAGATGGCAGCATCACCGGACAATGGAGTAAGGATGCTTGAGTATTGGCTTGATGGAATGTCGTTGCTGGCGATGAGCAACACCATGGGGGCTGGACGACGTCCTTCACCTTGTTGCGCTGCACCTTGGTGTGCTTCACTTGCACGAGCAAGTTGTTGACGTTCGAAGGATTGGATCAAGTCCAACAGTTTGTCACGCAACGAGGGATGGAGGTTGGGATCTGTACGGATGACGAGGAGGAAGTTGTTGGATGTCTGCAAGAGCATGGTCTTGAGGAAGAAGACTCGGAGCAACTCCAGCCGAGCATATCCCAGATCAAGTAGGTTTGGTTGGTTCTGCATGAAGCGTGTGTGGATGATGTGGACAATGCCGTTGTGTGGCTGTGTCGGTGACGCTGACATTGCTGAAGCTGACATTGCTCCTGTGGTTGTTGCAGATGCTCGTGTAGCAGAGGCGGCGTTGACAGTGTTGACGGTGTTGATGGCGTTGGCTGTCCCTTTCGGATAATCAGAATCAGGCTGAGCTGTCGGAGTCGAGATTGAGGCAACATTCAAAGCCGAAGCCTCGTGGAGAGCTTGATTGATGGCGGTGGTGTCTTCCAGCGGGCGTCGATAGTGGGTGCGAAGGAAGCTGGATCTCAAGTGAGACTGTCCTGTGCTGTGCGGTGTGGAGATGTTGCTTTCGGTACTCTTGGCAGTCTCACCAGCCTCGACAATATCAGACTTCCGCGGTTGCCTGTGGTCACTGAGATGATCGCTCATTGATTGGTGCGTTGATGAACTTGCATTTTGGTCGTGATCGCCATCGTCGGTGGATTGGGCATGGAATGCAGTTTTTTGCAAGTACACACAGACGAAAGAAACGCTCCCCATCCAAGTGATCAGGGTTGCTGCGACCATGACAGTGATGATGGAGGACGGTTTGTATCTCCGCCATCTATGGGATTGTCGGCCTTGATGCTTTGCCGGTTTCAGTTGCATGCTGCAACTGAACGGTGAACAATCAAAGCATGCTGTTTCGAGTTTTTGCCTTTGCCCTGGTCTGTTCGTGCGTCGCTGTGAGTGCGCTTGCTGCCATTTGGACTGTGTCCCTTCGGCAGTATACCGTTTCGATCCCGCTTCCGTGGCTGACACCCCTGTGGATGATGAGATCGGTTCTTGCGGCTCGGTGGCATCGGACGTAGATGGTGAGAATGCATCTGGTGTCTCAAAGTCAAGCCTTTTAGGCTTCGCATCTCTCCTGGCGGATAATGGTGCGATTGTCTGCACAGCGAGTGGTGTTGGCGATATTGATGATCCGGTTCCGCGCCGCAGTGCTGGAGGTGTTCTGCGGTGCATCGATGCTGCAGTTGCTCGTCGGTGTGGCTATTCTTCGAAGGTGCTGGTATTCTCTGCATCACACTTCCGTCCCTTGTTCTGCAAATGTGTGTGTGTGAGCGTGAGAGATTTGGATGTGTGATTTGGATGAGTGAGTGAGCAACATGCACATGCGCATATTCTCACTGGACGGCCATTGATTCCACAGCTGGATGCCCGAGTACTTGTTCACTTCACCGTCGTTGTCATCGTCATCATCCTTCTTGTCATCGTCGTCGTCGTCTTGTGTCCGAGCATGTTCTTTGTGCTGCTGCTCAATGTGATGCCAACATCTACGTCGGCGCCGGAGTTCGTCAAAGCAGCGGATTGCATTTTTGTGGAGGATGGCCGATGATTGTTGTGAGTTGATCCATAAACAAGATCACAAATTTGGCGTTTCAGTCATTGTCAAAATCATGGATGAACTGGCGCGCTTTATCAATATATTACTGTATGAATGATTAAATATGTCGATGTGTTGCCAACAATTATGCTGAAAGCATGCCTTGCTGTGGTCGGAGGCTCATATTTGTCCCAACGATGTCCTAGACGACTCTCCGTGGCCAATTAAGCGCGCTGTTTTGTCTACGCCTTTGTCCGCGTGCCGACATTCGAGAGCACGGAAGCCGTCACAAATTAGAGGAAGGGTTTGGTTTGCGCTGCGCCAAGCGGACTGAAGACAAGTCGGATCTTGTGTGACGCATTGAGTCACGAATTCTGCTGTGATGATCTGCCCAATCAGATGTCTCAAATGGACACGAATCTGCCGACTGTCTTGGAGAACTTTCTGCAGCGCTCGTTGTGCCTGGCACGCGTAGACCAATTCATGTCTTATACGACACATAGAAGACGTAGCAAGAGACAGAATGACATTTTCGACCAATGCGACTGAATATCCCGAGAGGTGAAAACGTCAACGTCGCGCCACGAAGATGCGCGCAGTATCGCGTTTGCCCAGTTTCAAGGATTTGGTTGGATGCGGGCTGGTTGGCTGGCTTGGCCAGTCAGCGAGTTGGCTCGAATTTGAGTTTTGTGACTTGATTTTGCGAACGCATGATGGCGAACGACGCGATGACACGCAGACGAACAACGAACGCGACGCGGAAGCCCCCTTGTTGGCAATGATGATGGCTGTGTTGTCTTTGGTGTCGGTGGTAGTGGGCGTTTGCAGGTGCTTGTTTGGTCAGACAGGGACAGGGTGGGTTGTTGGGTATCCAGAGATTGTTCCGCAGATCGTCAGCCACGCGGCAAATGATTTGTGCATGAGTTGCGCACAATGCCGAAGAAGCGCGAGAAGAGCACCCCATCATTCCACCACATTGAGACTCGCATGCAACAATCGACGCCCTTGGCCTTCCTTGAGCACTACCATACTATTCTATTCTGTAATATATGACACATATCATATATAATAGAATAGTAGAGTAGAGTACGATCTGGAGTACGCGTATTGCACACCGGCCAGCCGTAGGCCAACCCTCTGCTGCCAACGAACGAAGCAACAAAGAGAGGACCACACTACGAGCTACTCATTCCGACACTGCACAGCAGCACATATTGCGCCATACCACTCCACATAGAATACTATTATACACAGCAAGCAAAGATGAGCAACGAATCGGCTCCCTTGATCGACAAATCTGGCGGCTCGGCTGCTGCTGGTGTCGCTGCTTCGGCTGCAGAACAGCAGTCGCTGCTGGCGGGGTCCAACCTGCTCGGAGGCTTGGGAGGTCCGTCGACGGAGGCCAATGCTGCCGCCATGGGGAGGCTCAACAACGGCAGCCACGAGCGATCCTCCATCTCGCCTCCTCCACCTCCACCTCCATCCAACCAGGATGCATCCAGAGCTGCGCCAGCTCCGGCTTCCTTCTCTTACCTTCCCCAATACGCTGGCTACGGTTCCGTCGCTGGTCCCTCCGGCAATGCCAGCAGCAATGCCAACAGCAATGCCAGCAGCAATGCCCACAGCAACGCCAACAACAATGACCACTCCAATGAGCAGGTGCCACCATATCCGATGCAAGCGGCGCAGTACGATGCTGCAGCAGCGGCAGCCAACTGGGGCGCCGCGGGGTCCTATCCCCCACCCCACGCAGGCAATCCAAACGGGGCACCTGGCTACGCTCCCCATCCGCAGGCCATGGGAATGCCCATGTATCCCGGGGTTCCGCATCCCATGTACGCCTCAGGCCAGAACGGATACCCCATGTCGTACCAGCAGCCTCCGCAGCCGTTTCTAATGCAGATGGCGGGCTCGCCCTCCATGGGCTATCACATGCAGCATCCCCAGTCGCAGATGCACGGCAGGGGCAACTACTCCAACGCCAACGCCAATGTCGGCGCCAACTATGTCAACGTCAATGCCAACAGACCCACGTCGCCTACCTTCATGGAACCAGGCACCGGTATTCCCACGTCGATGGAACAGCACGCTCGCCAGGAGTATCCCAAACAGGCAGCGAGCATGGAGCAGCTGCAGCAGGCGATGCTCATGGCGGCGGCACGCACAAGATCCTACAGCAACGATGTCGACTCCACAGCGCCAACTCCCGTCAAGCTCAGGCCATCCAAGACGCTGCCGCCCCCCATCGTCAACCCCGACATCCCCATCGTTCCACCCACCACCATCATCGCCACGGCGACCTCGACGTCCGGCGGCCACAGCCCCAAGAGGACCGCGCACTCGCCGAAGGCCAAAGGTCTCAAAGACTTCGCGGATATTTTTTCGGGAGGCAGGGCTTCAGATGCCGCTGGCAAGCATGATGGTTCTTCAAAGCACGCGCCCTCAGGCAAGGTCTCCTCGCCTCTCGTGCCGGGTGGGAGCAGCAAGCCGCCGAAGGTCAGGGCACGCCTCGTGCGCACCAACTCCTCAGGCGACGTCGATCGTCCCCGCTCCGGCAAGGGACGCCACCGTCGGGCCAGCTCCGATATACCCACCTTCCGATCGGGATCCACCTTCTCCGGCAACGCCCTCATACCGCGAGCGGGAAACCGCAAGAAACCGCGCGGTCTCTCCACCGACGGCGTCATATCCTCGCGTGGCAGCGTCAGCGGCGGCAACAGCATCGCGTCCAACGGCTCTCGTTCACGGGCCATGAGCGGATCCGGTCTCAGAATGCACCGCAGGGTGGAATCCGCTGGAAACCTTTCCGTCCTCTCCACCGCCACCTCGCCGGGTGCCTCCATCGTCTCCAATATAGCCAAGTCCGCCATGTTCGGAGGCGTCGATGAGGAGACCGGCATGGTGCAGATGCACTTCCCCTTCGAATCGGTCCGCCTCTTCATGATCAACAAGGACGTCGTCGGCGACAATATCGTTGGCAAAATCTTCATCGAGAGCACCGACGAAGACTCAGAGATCTTCGCCAACTACCAGCAAGTCTCCTACGATCTGGAGATGGGGGAGGGCGTGGCGCACACGCCCAACTGGGAGAGCATGACGGATTCCCACGTGCCCGGCAAACGAACGCGCCACGACAACGCGCATGCGCACAAGGCCGGCATCGGCAAGGAGGACCTCCTGCCAAATCCGCAGTACGCCATGTCCGTCGACGAATCTGTCTACCGACGAGTCATGCATGAAATATCAGAGTCGCAGAACATGCCCTGCGGTCTCTTCTTCTGCGGCCATCACGAGGATGTCGCATATCCCAGCATATGGATCGCCGTCGTCATCGTCGGCATCCTCTTCCTCACCTTGGCCTACGTCTCCATCATCACGAGCGGGTAGCTGACTCAGTGCAATCCGCTTCCAGCATCGCTTACTTGTATACAATCGTGTTTCATTCAGTTGTCGGCAAAGCAGGAACAGAGCAGAATACTGCATTGTATCAGTAGAGCAGTAGCAGACGTCGGCTACTCTACTTGTATTGGCACGATCAAACATCATTGGAGTGCTCGTATCTTCTAGGATAATATAATATCATATTGTAAGATATAATATTCTAATATTTACATTGCAATGCCTGATGGCAGATTGAATTGAGCAGACCACGTGGAGTATTGGTTGAGCATTGTGTTGGTGGAGGTGGACGCGTTGGTGCTTGGCCTTGTTGGTGAAGCGCGAGCGCAACTGCTCTACGAGTATGCTGCGGATACGTAAAGTAGGTCGGACTCGTGTTGATGATGTTGCGTAACTCGTAGAAGTAGAACTCGCATTAACATTTGCAGGTTCAGCGTTGTTGTGGTGGTGGTTATTCAAATGTGGCACAGATCTGTTTGCGGTCCTCCAGTTTGTTGCAGTACAAGCGCACTCGTACGTACTTGCTCGTACTTGAGCGCGTTGCCAATCCTTGTGGTGTGCGAGTCATTGTTCACGCACAGATGCACGAACACAGATGCGGGTACGGAAAGTACGCACATGCTGTGCGGATGGTGTGGCATTTGCATGTTCAACTACGAGTATGCACCTATGAATCAGATGATGTTCTGTTGCTGTCAGCCTCCACCACCATGTCATCCTCGCTCGAAAAGGAGGAACCTTTGTTCATGGTGGTATTCTCGTCGCTTTCCTTGCCCTTGCTATCGTCGTTCTCCGTCTTCTCATTCGTACTCGTCGACTTGCTCGAGGATGAGTTGGACATGGAAGATATCATCTTGTGTTTCAGGTTCATCTTGTCAGATCCTTTGGACTGGCGGTCGCTGGTTACAAAAGTAGCTACCGGACCTGCAGCGGCACTGCTGCTGCTCCTGGCCGTTGCCTTGACCACGCTGTCTGACACGCTGCTGAGTTTAGAGCTGCTGCTCCCGCTCGGGGGGTCTGCTTCGTCGTGACGACGGCGTCGGCGATGATGGTGTTCGGACTTGGTCTTGATGGTGCTGGGTGGGACCAGCGTGCTCGACGTCTTGGAGGAGTTCGAGATTGGTGACACGTAGGAATCCTGGAGGATCGTGTTGGAGTCGTTGCCGTTGGAGTCGTTGCCCGAACTGGACTTGTTCACGTCCGTGTTGGTGTCATCGCTTGGTCCAGTGGGAGTGTTGGAATCGTCGTTGTCGGATGAGGAATCCGCCAAGTACTCCCCGGACGAACTCGTGGGCGTGTCAGAACTTCCCGGTGCCATTCCCACGGGCGAAGCGTTGGGGTTGGAAACGGCAAGGACCGCCATGAGCCAGGCCGACATCTCGTCGCCCTCCAGAGACTCCGGGCGCAACGCGAGCAGGGATTGCCACATCACCTTGCGCTTCCTGTGCCTCAGATCGCCGGAACCGAGGGAGGAGATCTCATCCTCCGTCGAGACGTCCATGGAACCATCCCCATCGTTGGACGATGAGTTCGATAATGAATTCGCCAGGTCCGCCTTGGGCTTTCTATCGTCCGTCTTCGCGGTTGCTCCGTGCACAAAGTCGACCCCCTTCTCTTCTGACGACGTGCTGGATGACTTGCCCGAGGTCTTGGACGATTTCGCTGTGAGATCCGAAGAGACTGTGGATCCCTTCACTGCAGCCGACAACACCCGACCAGACCGACGCAGAGCGTCTTGGGACAGCGCATGTTGGTTGGAAGTCTTTCTGTGGTGAGCATCAACGTTTGCATTTGTGAGCTGACCGGCATGCATGCTATCGATGCCCTGCTCGCCGCCGTCAGGCACGGCTGCTCTGGATTTGTTGGATGCGCTATTCGCGGGTAACTTTGCTGTGGCCCACGCAGCTGGCTGCTTCTGTTGTTGTTGTTGCTTCTTGTCGTACTGTGAGATGTTAGAGGTCTCTAGTGGTGCTGTCGATGCGTGCGTCGGCATGCCGGCGACTGCAACCTTTTGTGCCTGCCCAAGTGCAGCCTTCTGCGCGGGTGGCTGATCCCGTGCGAGTGACGAATCGCGCTTGCGCTTGTTCGTCTTGAGGAGCAAGTCAGCAGCCGAAGGCAAAGTCGAATGTGGCACGCTTGACTGTGTCGTTGCCGCGGCGGCGCTCGCAAGGCGTGCTGAATTGGCGACGGCAGCAGCTGCAGCTGCCGCTGCAGGCAGGACCTTCGATCTTGACTTGGACTGGAGAACGTCGGCATGTTTGTGCCTGGTGGAGAAGTTTCGTTCTGCGACTGGGAGATCGCACACCTTGCAATAGAGGAATCGAACCCCACGCAGCTGGCATTCCTTGTGGCTGCAGAGCAAGGGTTCGGCGTGGACCATCTCCTTGGCGATGACGAAGTAGGCGGTCTTGGAGTTGTGGTGCTTGGGCATGCCCCTCGCCCTGCAGGGTACACGACGGTCCGTCGGCGGGTTAGACTGCCCTTGTGGCGGCGTTTTGCCCAACACTGAGCGGATGAACTTGTCGCTCTGTATGGTTTGCAGCATGTTCTGATCTCCCACAGTTCTGAGGCTATTGGTCTGTGCGAGGTTTGGCGCGATGCGACGGTCGTTGGTTGCGACTGACATCGCAGGTGCTCCTTTGGGCTGACCTTGACCAACTCTTGGGAGCATGGAGGCTGCTGTGGCCGATGCCTTTCCCACCATTGTTGCTCCCGGCTGTGCTGAATTCTGCGTTACAGGACCTGGGCGTGGTCTCTGAGTCGATCGTGCGCCGACGTTGAATGCGCTGCGCGCCAGGTCAGACGACACGCCTGCGTTTGGTTGCCATGGTTGCTGTGGATTATGTTGCCTTTGCTGCTGCTGCTGCTGTTGCTGCTGTTGAGCGTTGGCCATGATCCGCTGCGCTTGGAAGAGGGAGTGGATGCCCAATGGCTGAGAGCTGGGCCCGGGCACTTGCCGTTGCTGCTGTGGCTGGACGAGTGGATTCCTTTGGATCGGCCCCGCCGCATGAGCAGAAGGATCAGGCAACGGCAGGCGAGGGAAAGCTCCCGTGGCGGCCATCGCCTTGATGAGTCCCACAAGCTCCGGTTGCTGCTGTGGCTGTTCCTGCTGCAGCCCGTTGTTTCTTTGCATTTCGGTGATCGTTGACTGGTTGTTGTTGAGCATTTGAAGCAACTGCTGGACCAGGTTCGATAGCTGCGGTGGCATGGCGCCTCCGGTGGCTGGATTGTTGCTCTGGACACGCGCAGTTGCGGCTGCGGGCGCGGTTGTCGTATTAGTCGCGACATTGCCTTCCGTCGTTGGCGTGTTGGCTGCGAAAGTCGGGCGTTGTTGTTGTCGTTGTCGTTGTTGTCGTTGTCGTTGTGATTGTGTTTGAAGAGAAAGTTGGGGACGTTTAGAGTCCATTGCACGGATATGGAGGCGACGGATATCGAAGAAACAAGAAGGTGGAACGATGGTGGGTTAGAGACAGTGACGCGTACTCGTAGCCTTCATGACGAATTGCACCAAGGGAGACGGGCACGCAAGCAAACCAGCAGGCAAGCTGTCAACAAAGCACTTGTGCAGATAGGCAGGGACACTCGCGGTAATGCAAAACGAGGCCGAACTCACCGGAGATCGTCGACGGCGTCGAGGTGACCGGAGCCGGCGTTGAAGCCAGATTTGACCTGTTCGCATCGAGTATCGTGGTTGTGTTCTGCTGTTGCTGCTGTTGTTGAGGTGCATTCGACCGGAGGTTCGAGATGAGCCCTTGGTTGTTGCTGAGCATTTGCAGCACCTGCTGGTGGAGGAATTGAACCGTGGGGTTCCCCGTGCTGGTAGTGTTGTTCACATTGCCTGTGCTGGCGCTGTTGTTGCTGGTGGCGGTATTGCTGATGGCGCTGACTGCAGCGACAGCTACGTTGGACGTCTCCTGCGAAACAAGACCCCGGGTGATGGTGGTTGGATGCATGCCGCCCTCAGTGCTGAGACTGGAGGTTGTTTGTGGCGCGGATGATGCTGGGGCTGCCGTCACCATAGAGGCTACTTGCGAAGCGAAGCATATGTCGACGGGGGTGTGGGGAGGAGTGGGCGGGCATGGCCGTGGCAATGAACGTTGCCGTGGATGTGGACGTGGATGTGAGCATGGAAGAGAGGATGAAAGGGGATGTGGGTTCGGCAAAGTGAGATTGATCGCTCCGATCGGTCTTCAGAGAATGGAGTTGACCATGGTGGACGGCAGGAGAGTGGATAGGATGGTGGAGACAGAGCCATGCAGCAAGGAAGCGGACGACGGTGAACCGAACGCAATCCGCAGGATAGACCCGGCGCCAGGCGGAGAGGCGTCGCGTGGAAAGGAATAGAATCGCACCGGGGAAGATCTCAAGGCGACTTCCTTCCATATCTGCATCTGCATGCACTCCTGTCATGGTCATTACCGATGCATCTGATGGTATGCCGCTAGGGGAGAGCTGCGATGCGAATCGAACAGACAACGATGGATCACAATGGGCAGCAATGGACAGCAACGGATAGCAATAGACAGAATGAACAGGGCACGGACATCACAGTGACTGCGCAAGTGTGCAAGCATCAGTATATAATATATATAACATATAGTATGATATGATAGTACGAGCCACAAGCGCGCGCAAACATGCGACGAGACGTACCGGACTCCTCCGTCGTGCTGCGTCCTCTGCTCGCAGCATCCGGCGCAGGGATCGCTCTGATGCTTAGGTGATGCAGCGCCGCGTTGCCCACCGTCCTTTGCTGCAAAGCAGTCCTCTCGTCATGCTCATCGTCGCTCGTTGGCGGCGTCTTGCCGTCTCTCGCGGATAGAATGCGCATGTCGCCTTGCTGCACGCGCTGTCTCTGATGTTGTTGCTGATTGCTGTGGAGTGCTCTGCTTCCCTGTCTGTGGGGATGGTGGATGTATCTGTGCTCGTACTGTGTTGTGATGCATCACTCTGCTCTTCACACCAACATCCAGTGCAGACAAGCGCGGCAAACAAGAGACAACGAAGACAGTGCCGGAGAACGCAGCTCCCTTGGAGGTGTTGTTGTCTGTTGGTGATTTGCTGTTGTTGTTGCCGTTGTTGTAACCTACAACAGGATTCTCGACGTGTAGAATTCTACGTCGAAGCATGTACTGAGGAGCGCCCTTCTGTAGCGTTTGTTGCTACGGCTTTTGTACTGTTCGACCACTGTGACATGACATGGGCTGTAGAATCGGGCAAACTGGTATCCGGACGAAGGAAGAACACTCTGATGTGGATCGAAATTGACATTTCGACACCGGAAATCCACCCAATAACAACACGATCACAGCCACGCAAAACACACGCAGAGTACTCGTTCGCGAACAGAGACAACAACAAGGTGTCAACGGTTCGGGCTCTCCCCTTGCCCGACACGACCGCAGAAATCTGGCGACAGAAACACGAATCCTGCAGTCAGAGAGGAACTCCATCGTCGACACACACAGCCACCAATGTCTTCTCGTCGACCAAATGTGCTGGATGTGTCCAACAACACGCCCAAACTCGCATTCAACCATCTCCGGGTTCGTTGCCTGTATCTGGATCGGAACAGGACTCCGCTCCACACGCATGTATAGTTTGGTGCCATAGTAGTACAAGGAGCCCAGGGGCAGTTCCGACATCGGAAGGCTGGCGTCTTCATCTTCATCTCCTCCAGCTTTGTTCCTTCCCTCTATCTTCAAATCGATGGTGTTGGTATGGTATCATAGTGTATACTAGTCAGCCCTCTTGGTGTTGATGTTGATGTTGATATCAGTACTCAATGCCATGAACAACGGCAGCGGCATTATCAGTCACAAAAGCAATGGGGACATCCGAACGGGTACGAGACATGGCACGCACATGGGAGCGACATCTCGCATCTGTCTATTATACTTGCTGTCGAATCCTTCGACTCCAGCGGCATCGCCATCGAGACCTTTCTCGCTGCCACGGCAACAGGAAGTGAAGAAGGAGGAGGTCTTGCAAGAGGTATCCCTGGTGGAGTGATCCAACCACTGGAAGTGTTCAATCAGCAGCAGAGACCCCATCACGACTGAGTTGCGACATGCATACGAGCTACGGACACTGCTAGTGCAAGTACAAGTATTATATGACATAATATTATAGAACGATGCAAAACCAAGCAAGCTCTCCGGGCATGATGATGCAACTGTTTGCGATTACTGCAAGCTGGTGTCGCAAGCATTGATGCTTGGTCAGAAGAGGAAGGAACGGCGACTTGAGTACTCCGGAGAGAGAGTGTGTGTATGTGTGTTCTGGGACGAGTACACAGAAGACAAAACGAGCACCTTGTAGTCTACAAAATCATGAACAAGAACAATGTTACGGTTCCGCGTTGATTTTTCATCGTCCTACATGCGAGGACTTGCCACGTGCGAAAATGGGGTCGAACAAATACGGAGCCGCTGGCTGTTACGTTGCTGCACGCCATCGTGCAACAACAGCCGCGATTGGTGGCGCGGAGGTGCGATGATGTATCCTCTTCGGGTTCTGATTTTGCCGAGGTTGACGTTGTTGTGGAGGTTTGGGTTGATGTCATTCGCGTTTCTTTCAGTCGAGTGGATCCTCCTGTATGCGGCTTTCAATCGTGGACGAATTCTGCAATGCAAACGTGGACTGCCTCACAACTTCCACCCGAGATGCACGACTTGCTTCAGCGCAGAAACAACATGAGCACAAAGAAAACGAAACATTTACACACTGCAACACCAGAGCAGAGCCAAAGAGTACAGATGTATTCTATGGCATGTACGCATGGTGCACATCATCATAAAATATGATTCATTGGAAAGTAAGATCAACAGAAGGCAAGGTCTACGTTTCGGAATACAGCAGAGCAACATAGAATAGATCAGAGCAGTGTGGCCAAGGAGTTGAAAAGAGAGAAGTCAACAGGAAGAAGCCGACAGCCATTGAACCATGCCGACCACACGATCAAAAAGGAGCGCAGCCGTCGCAACTGTCGCAACCGCTGCAAGCTCCGCGTCTCCATCCAAGATGGACGCGGGACTGGCTGCCGTAGATACCCCTGCGGCCGCACCGCCATCGAGAATGGCTGCTCCCATCGTAGTCACCAACAAGCGCAGCGCTGCAAAGAAAGGCCGCGGCAAAAGCAGAGCTGCTAACCGCAAAGACGCAGGAATCTACATTGGACGCGGCTCCCGATTCCAACAGGGGAGCCCGCTCGGCAATCCCTTCAAGATGAAGGTGGAGGCGGATCGGGATGATGTCGTCGATAAATACCAATGTTGGCTGGCCGAGGAGATGCTCGATGAGGATGGCGCTGCCCGTTCGGAGATCCTTCGCATCGCGGAGCTTGTCATGACGAGCCAGCGTCCCATCCATCTCGTGTGCTGGTGCGCGCCCAAGCGTTGTCACGGCGATATCATCAAGCAGTTCGTGGAGAAGATCGTTGAAGAGAAGGAAAATAACGCGGATGTGAACGATGGACACGACAAGTAAGAAGATGACCAGTCAACATGTGATGGAGTATTCCACAAAGGACAAAATACTACACAAGGAACAATAAGAGAATGCGTAATGGATAGTAAACAGTGCGGAGCTGACGTATCCATCTTTTCGTTCGATTGTTTGGTGCACTCGTACCATCCGTACTGTATATTTCGTCGATTGTTTATCTTGGGCAACAACAGCGACGCCTTCATCAAATGCGCTCTATGACGCTGGCAATTGTACACAAGTATGCACAGCTACTTATCTCCCAAGAGAGCGAGAGAGAGACCCTCAATGCGACGTGTTTGGGCGAAACGGTCACGATCTAAATTGGATGATGCCGACCACCAAAAAGCCACCACAAAATTGACCTCCACAATATGACCGAACCAAGCCACCCCACCTCCTGCGGATACTTGCGTGGGCATCGACAGCGTCGGCCGTCGCGTTTGTGGACGCTGGGATGAATCTGTACTTTTGCAAGAAGAGCATCCGGGATGTGATGGTCATTCTGGATTTCATGGCGGATTACGGCCATTCGGCTTCTGTCAGTGGTCCATTCGCCGTCTTCCAGCGGTCGTCTGAGAAGGGTGAATTCTGAAGACGGCGGTGTACTATTATTTGTACGGTACGAGTATGCATCCTCGCTTGACTACTCTCGTACAGAGTGCAATCCGTAAGAATGCAAAGTAGTTGTTTCACGACACGATGAAACATGCCTTAACGAATACTCCAGACTCCTCGTACACCAACAGCACTGCTTGAAATTGGATGCCACCACGACAGCATCAACGTGGGGATTGAATTGTATGGTATGGTACCCTGGCGAGAGATGGAAAAGTGCCGTACGGTTGCGCCCTCGTATTCGAAGAGGTCTGAGACGGGTGCCACACAATAGACGTGAGAGTGAGAGAGCGTTTGAGCGAGAGAAAGAGAGTGTGTGTATGTGCGTGTGATACTCAGAGTGTACTTCCGTCCTCTCCAAAGCGGCACGAGTATGTGATCGAAGAGCATTCGCTTCCTTGTCACGCTGACGGCTGCTGAGAGATGCAGCCGGTTGCATCGTTGCAACAGAGACTGCAGCATGGACACTCCACTTCAGCAGGAGAGCTCGCATCCAATGGCCGACAATCGGCGGAGATATCCAATTGCAAAGCCTTCTGCGAATCGCAAGCATCCACCGGACCGGAGAAGGAGTTGTTGTGCCAATACGCATATTCCAATGGGCTGCCAGCCGCGACGGAGATGGACAACTCCCCTGTGAATTGGTTGTGGGATAGATCCATGCCTCCTGCATCAACATGTGTGCGTGCATGTGTGTGTGTTCCGTTTCGACAGGTTCATTGGTGATAGAGTAGAATGCAAAGGATAACAGAGACAAGAACACATGACGAATGGAATGCAGTTGTGAGAGATCATAGAGCAGAGAAGAACAGAGAAGGATGGAGACGAAGGGAGAAGAAGGCTGCAGAACGCAGCGAAGCGACAGCACAAAATAGTGCTCGCGCTGCAGCAGGTGTGGCGGTGGAGGTGGAGATGGAGCTACGTGTACATGTATATATACACGTACATGCACATGTGGTGCAGCATCGCCTTCATCCGCACACCTGCAGATGCGTTCAATACTCACGCGAATTTCTGAGGGATTGGAAGGTTGTTGGCAACTTCCCAGAGAGCTCGTTGTGTGACAAGTTGGCGAACTGTATTTGACTGAGTTCACCTAGCTCTGGTGGGATGGTGCCAGCCAGCCCCTGTTCTGCGAAATCGATCGCAATAATGGTCTTCTCGTTGTTCATGCCAGAATCGGCACATTCCACGACACCCGGCCAATCGCAGATCCCAGTGACGAAGACGGAGCGATTGGCCAAGGCATCCTGCATATCGTTTTCGATGTAAAACGTGAGCAACGCATATGATTGAAGCGAATCGAAAGGCCGGGACAACGGACTGGAACACATGAAAGGCAGTGTCGGTGGGTTCTCGGCTGACGGCTGGCAAATGTACGCCATGGTCCGGTGCTGCACAGACTCTGCATCTCGCAGCGTCTCCGCCGATGTGACTGATTCAGACACCAGGAAATTGAACAGCGTAAGTTGAACATCGGGAATCTCAACATCTGGGGATGGCGGCAGGGCCGTTGTGGGGGCGTCCGTCGTAATGGCAGTTGTGATGGGTGCGATGGTTGTCCTCAAGTTCCCGTCATTTCCGGAGCCGCCGCTGTCGCCACCACTGCCACCTGAGATGAGGATGAAGATCATTACAATCAACCCGCCGATGACGACGAGCGTCATAACAATGCAAGCAATCGTCCCTAAAATGAAGCGGGTCCGAGTTTTGCGCTTGTCCTCTGGTTCCCCGCCCTCCACTTCGTGCGCGCTGTCCAGTTCGGCAGGCTCCGCCACGACTGGTTGTACCGCGGAAGCCCGCGCAATCTCGCTTTGCAGTTGCTGTCGCAACCCGTCGTCGGGAAAGATCTCATCGCGAAGCTGCTGTCGCAATTCCCCATCCGAAACAACCCGTGCCTGTGCTACGATAGGCCGTTGCGACGCCTGTGTCTGTTGAAGAAGGTTGGTGTCAACGTCATGGTCCGCCGTCGTCATCGCACCCATGATGCTATCCTCTTCGAAGTCGTCATCCAAGGAACGAGGTACGGTGCCTGGACCGTTGCTTCGGAACGCGCCAACGCGGGTATGTTGCAGCCGCCTGGAGGCTAGCAGCTGTGTCGGTGACAACGGTGGTCCGGAATTATCGAAGTCCGTATGGTCGCGTTGCAGTCGGGGGGAGACAACATCGGATGGGACATGAGAGAATAAATGCAATTGTGAACCCGAGAAATCATCGGCTGCTGCAATCGAATTGCCTCGTTTGTCTTGGTTCAGGATGTAGTTTGATGACTCGATCTGCAACTGCTGTCTTCTCTGGATCGTGGCCTGATCGGGATCAATAAATGCGCCCGCCCTCTTGTTGAGCATCTCCTTGCTCAGTTTCTCGTTCGTTGCTCCATCGTTGAGCCTGGTGCCATTGCCGCTGTGGAATATCTTCTCTTTGGCTATAGCGTCGTCACCAAGAAAATCGTCAAGATCGTCAAGATCGTCGGGAACGTTGAAGATGGTGTCAGACGCGTTCAGCGAGGTAAGCTGCGGCACCGTCCTGGATGTCGCCCCATCTGTCACATTGAGCTTCTTCTGCAGGGCGTCCCTCCTGTTGACCATGGATTCCACAGCAGACTGGCGTGCCATCTGCTTCTGGTTGTACGTTTGATTGGCAGAGCTCCTGCCAGCCACACAAGCGTACTTCGATTTGTCTGCAATCTTCTGATGCCTTGGGCGACGGTCCGGATCTGTATGTCTGGTGGTATAAGTGCGCGTCGGAGTCGCAGTGTTTGGTGCAGCAGTAGCATTCGTGGTTATAGTTTTCGTCGCCTGGCCCATAGACTTGGTTTTGCCCTTCTTGGAGCGCTTCTGACTTCGTGGACGGCGTTGCGCTTCCACGTCGTTGATTGTTTCTGTATCATCCTTGTCTCCATCATCAGCATTCGATTCAGAAGGAACGGTATTACCAACGTCGACAGCAATACCAACATCAATGTCCTCGTCGTCATCCTTGGGTTTGCTCGGCCGTTTGTCCTTGGCCTTTCGCTTCGATTTCCCCTTTCCCTTGCTCTTTCGTTTGCTCGCGCTTGTGCTCGTGTTTGTGTTCGTGCTTGTGTTTGTACTTGTGTTTGTGTCTGTGTCTGCACTTGTGTCTGCACTTGTGCTTATGTCCTCACTTGTGTTTGTGCTTTTTCCTTGGCTGGTCCTTTTGCTTCTGCTCTTGCTCTTGCTTGTTCCCTTTTGCTTTCCTTTGGTGTTGCTTTTTCTTTTGCCCTTGCTGGACGGCGGAGAAGTTCCATTTGCACTCAGACTATCCGAACTAGGAGCAACATCACGAGATTCAGATCCATGATCGTGGGAGTGAGCATCTGCTTCCGTCTGAACGCCTGCCCCCAACTGTTCATTTGTCAACGCTGCTGCGACATCATCGCCAGCACTTTCAGCAACCCCATCCTGCTGTTGATCCTGTTGATCCTCTTGATCTTGGTCTTGTGTTGTGCCTTTCATTGCACTTTATCTTTGGGTTACTCCACTCGAGTCCGATTGAGCAGTGTGGTGCTGTCCTGTGGCGCCGTACGGTTAGACTGTGTTCTCCCCGCCTCTATTGCACTTCACTCCCCTCTATTCTGCTTGAGTTGGCGCCAAAGACAGTGCCAACGACAATGGCGATGGCAAGAGAAGTAGGGAGAAACGGAGTACACGCAGAGCAGTCAGTGTGGCCCAGTTGTTGCTTTCATCGCTCTGTGGCTTCGACCGATGCTGAAGTTGGGCAAGGCTGGCAATACTCCACTTATTTATGTATTGCACAAGCACAGTACAGTGAACACAGCAAAGAATGGATCGTGCACAGAACATGCGAACATGTACCAGCGGCACTCTCGGTATTGTTTCAAACGAGTTGGTTCGCAGAAGAAGTACAAGGTTTGGCATGACCATGACTGTGGGTCCACCGGTTTTGGGCAATCTTCGCTGTTTCGTCACACAAGTTAGCAGATGCGGGAAAGAAGAACCGATTTTGGGCCCAGCAAGAAATTGGAGACTTGTTCAGGTACTTTCTTAGCCTTCGTGTGATGTTCCTTGAAACAACGATCACGATTCAAATTGGATGATGCCGATCATGACAGGCGTCATTGTGGAATGGAATTCCTTCGGGCTGATCAGGGCCACACAACATCCTGCAGATCCTCACATGAGCATCAACAACAGAAAAGTGGGTTGATGCCGATCACCCATGTGCTCACATTCACCATCATCGTCATCATCATCATCACCATCACCATCACCAGGAGCAGCAACAGTGCCGGAGACTCGAAGCCGCCCAGATGAACACAAACATGACCATAATGACATGCAACAATGACGACGCCAATGACAACGAGGGTGATACTGACAATGACGGCGGATTGGAGAAGAGGATGGACGCAACGCAGGCAGCACATTCCTACGATTACATTGAGCAAGGCGGATTCCTGATCAAGTGCAATGACGGCGAGGTGGTGGGAGTGACGTCGCAGCAGGCTGGCACCATGATGCATCGCTGCTCCTTCTTTCGCAACTGCTTTCGACACGGAACCACCGAAGAATCGTCCGGCGTCATTCACAAACCAGACTGGAGCGCGGCCATCACGCGCCATCTCGTCGAAGCCTTGACGAAGGGAGCGACCACGGTCAGCGATCTACGCCTCTACATGGATCTCATGGAAGCCAGCGATCAGGCCATCATCGACCTCCGACTTTGCAACATGATCAACTATTCCGATCCCGTGTCACAGCGAGCTTCGCGCAACTTTGCAGAGTTGATGTCGGACCCTGCCACCTTGCGATTTTCGTTCCGAGGCGTCGTGTCCAGCCAGAAGTGGGAAGCGCTGTTGGAGGACGGCGTCCTGCTCTCGCGCAAGATCACCAACTACGTGTGCAAGCTGCAAGACGACGTTGCTGCCGATCGGCAGAGGCATCAGTCGGTCAGGAATCTGGATTTCAAGCCATCCAGCTTCGTCGTCCACTGCCAACACAGCATCCGATCCTTGATGAGTATTGCTGCCATCTTGTCCGAACAATCCATCGCGCACGATGGCAGTGGTGGGAAACGGCAGAAGCATGCGGAGGAACGATTCACCGTGTACTTCGAAACGGAATCCACCATCCCGCAGGATCATCACGAACTCATCGATTGCTTGGCCGGTGGGGAATCGTACATTCGGACGTGTCCAGATACGGTGGACACCACCCAGGGGTACACGATCAGCGGATCGTTCGACCTGCTCCGAAAGGCGCTGAAACCGTTGTGGGTGCAGGATGTTGCTGGGGCGGCGTCTCATGCTGCTTCTGGTTGCGCTGCTGAAGGTGCTGCTGTTGTTGTTGCCGCTGATGATTCCGCAACCTCTGATCAGAGTGGCACAGACTGTCGCCTCTGCGAGGGATCCTCCGAGCAGCATGCTCATAATGACAACGGCGATGTTGGAAACGGTCGTCGCAGCCATGTGCGCACTGCCAGGGATGCAGATGCGACCATGTGCACGAGCCGCACTGCCATAGAATCAGGGACGCAGGAACAAGGCGCAGCCACTGGATGCGCTGGCGATGGCGATGCAAGACACCGAGCCGCGATTCATGTTGCACCACCAACGCAGGCAGAACGCTCGTCGCATTTGTGCGCGTTGCGAATTCACAACCCCACACCCGACACGCTGGGCCGCTTCGTGAATGCTTGTCAGCAGACGATAGACTATCCGCGGACACTGGGCATGGACGCCGGGATGAATCTGTACTTTTGCAAGAAGAGCATCCGGGATGTGATGATCATTCTGGATTACATGGCGGATTACGGCCATTCGGCTTCTGTCAGTGGCCCATTCGCCGTCTTCCAGAGGTCGTGTGAGAAGGGTGCATTCTGAAGACGGCGGTGTACTATTATGTTTACGGCACGAGTATGCATCTTCGCTGGACTAGTCTCGTACAGTGTGACATGAAGTTGTGATTTGCAGCGCACTCGGAGACTACATTGCTCTCTGGAGGGAGGGGGAGAAAGAGAGAGGAGAGAAGAACAGAGTAGTTGGTTGTATGAAACGATGAAGCATGCTTCGACGATTACTCCAGACTACTCGTACACCAACAGCACTGCTTGAAATTGGATGCCACCACGATAGCATCAACGTGGGGATTGAATTGTATGGTATGGTGCCGTGACGGGTGCGTTGGTTGTCCTCAAGCACCCGCCATTTCCGCCGCCATCGTCATCTGAGATGAGGATGAAGATCATTGGGGCCAATCGGCAGCCGATGCAGCACGGCTGGAAGATACCAGAGCAATCCCGCAGATGGTGGTGAAACACGACCACGCAAAATGACGACGCCCACAAGCTGTTGGTGGACAGACGTCTCCCTTTGCGCATGTCACCAGATGACGACAAGCGTTACTCTCCAATCCAGCTTGTGGCGTTCCATGAACAGGCGGTACCCAAACACGTCATTTCTGGAACGAGATGAAGCTGTGGAAGCCCTTTGCTTATTGCAGGCGCGTTCACGCATTGAATCACGTGTCTTATGAGACACACGAAGAACAACAGAATCACTAAAAAGATCGATAATCTTCAACAAACGACACCCAAACTCCACAACGGAGCAGCAAACCACGACAACGACGTCGACGGGGAACAGTCGGCTTGTGGGTGGATGGGCACCAACGACCACAGCAGAGTAACAACAAGAGCAACAAAAACAACAACAAGTGCAACAAGAGGAGCCACAAGGGAGACAAAAGAATCAGCATCGACAGAATCAATACCAACCACTCCAACCAGGGGAATAGAACCAAGAGAGAGGCTTCATCCTTCAGTCATTCATCCCTCACCTCTCCTTCATTCAACATCCATCATCACAGTCAGCAAGGAATCCGAGCACAGCGGCCAAGACGAAGACCATGGCAGAACGCAGCCGCGGTGGTGGGGGTCGCCGTTGCGTCACCACAGCAGCTGCTGCTGTCCCAGCTGTCGCCGTGAGAAGTACGGGCAGTTCCAACACCGGCGCTGGCGCAAGTACCGGTGCAAACACAGAGACTGGCGAGGATGCGAGTACGAGCGTGGAGACTGCTGCAGCGAAGATGTCATCTGCAAGCACGTTCACCCAGCATTCCGCGCAACAGCCAAAATCCACGGATGATGCAAGTACACTCGTACAAGTAGGACGAGCGTTGGTCCATGGAGGCCCTGGTCACAGCCACAGCAACAGCCATGATGATATTGATGGTGATGGTGATGGCAACTGCAGCACGGACTCGAGCAGAGACAGGCTCCAGCATGGCCAGCATCATCGCCCACATCATCATTGTCATCAGAGGCATCGTCATGAGCACTATCGTTATCACGAACAGCATCACGAACAGCATCACCAGCAACTGAAATCACAGAGTCAATCATACTCGCACAACGATGAACGTGTCCAACGGTTCACGAGATCGACTGGGCACTCCTGGACGCGAAGCGTGGCGCCTGTCGTCAGCATCAACGCTCATTCGGAACCGACCGTGGGCGCGCTCATCAATTCACCCACAACCAGGAGAAGCAGGAACAAGACCACAGCCCCGCACTTTCACAACAAGGGACGAATACACACCACCAACAGCACCAGGACGTCCACAGGTGCCACAACCAACAACCTCAACAACACCAAACACAATGACAACAATGACAACAACGAGGAGCACCATGCAACGAAACGCAAGATCAATGAACTCGCCTCATCTTCATCTTCGCCAACTCAACGCTACCTCGGCCAGGATCTGCGGGCAACCAATCTCGATCACGCTTCCAACAACGGCTGCGACGGCTCGTCAGCCTCCTCGCTCTCCGCCAGTGACTCCACCGGTGGACCCAAGCGCAAGAAGCTCAGACGTCAGCGCATCAGGGACCGAAATCCCCTCCTCGCCTCCATCCGCATGATCCGCAGGGCGGAGACCGACGAGATGACAAGCGGCGATGGCTCCAACCAGCAGGCCGATGTCTCCGCCACCCTCGACGTAGATGTCAGGGTGTCCAAGGACCACTCAGGCAACTCATCGGAATCAACCAAGACGGCCACCTCCACCACCTCCGAGCACAGGGGCACCAGTGGGACCACCAGCGGAAACACCAGCAACGAATCCTACCACAGCTCCGAGCAGACCGAGTGCAGCGATTCCTCCGAGACCAACAGCGCCGACGACGAGATCGGATACAGCACCAACAGCGACACCCAGGATCCATCCACCATCACGGCCTCCGCTTCCTCATCGGCTGCCAGGGCCTCCTTCGCGCGTCTACCACCCCGCTTCAACGACCAGCGCAGGGACAACAATGGAGGAGGAAGCAGCAGCGGCAGCGACACCGAGAACCTCTCGCAGAATGCAAACCCCGCCTCCCTCGATCAACACGCCAGGGAGGCCCATTCGCATCTGGCTGACAACACGAAGCTGCCGATGTACCGGCAATCTGGGGACACGGTGCGTGCCACCATCTCGGCATCCAGCACGGCCCGCTATGGCTCGTCCTCCTCATCCTCCTCCACATCTCATGGCCAGAGGGCTGGCACCACGTCCTGCGAACAACCCGATACCTCCGCGTCTTCCTCATCGTCGGACTACGCATCGTCGTCTTGATCGAGGATGGCGCTTTCATTTTGCACACGGAACAGGTCAACGATTCGATCAAAAGCCAGGGCTCCTTCGAGGAAGATTCCTCATGCATATCACATCATGCCATGCCATGCTATATCGGAACATACCATGCCAACTCATGAATTATATCATGAAGCATTGGTGCTTTCGTTTTGATTTCAATGCGTACTCGTACATAAGATCCTCGCACCTACTCATCGAAGGTAATGCGTAGTTCGCAGATGCTACTATATAACGACTCTGCTACTCTCTCTCCAGTTTGTATAGTACATGTGTACGAGCATGCGTGCGCACGAGGAATGGTGGCATTGCATTGCATTGCATTACCAGTGTATCGATGTTCTCTGTGCGCCCATGTCGCATCTACATCAGCAATACTCCAATGGAATGGGATCAGCCGATGCCGATAGCGCGAGCAAATTGAAACTTGGGAGACGCATGTGCTGTGTATCGCACTCGTGGTGTCGCGACTACGCGTTCTACCACCAGCCAGCTATCTATCACAAGATGCGTTCGTACATACCACTCGCAATACCTACAATACACATGGTATCATACTATGAGTACTGCTGTTATCATCGATGGGTGAATGAAGAGATCGTTGACAGCACAGCGGTCTTGGCAAGTGCCATCCACTCATTTCGATACAACAAGAGACCATTCGGTGCGCGGCATTTACTGCTGGTATGTATGAGGATGCACTTGTTAATACTAGTATGGTGTGGTATGGTATTGCTGTGCCTGTGTGCATTTGTCTATGTATAAAGGTGTGAGGAAGGTGTAGGATGAAGTTGAGTCGAGGACCTACAAGTACGAGTACGTCTGGTGAATCGGCCCCCATCCATGCGTGGAGGCCCCGATCAATCGATCGATCAATGGGATTGCATTGGTCGGATGCATTGTCTATCAAACCACTGGGGGCGCCTTGAAAGTCGGTGGACTCAAGCACTTTGCGTCAGTCGGCCTTGGCATATGGTAATCAGGCGGGTATCGCGTGGCGTTCTCCATTCCCCGTTTCTTTCTGCCTGCCTCTTTACCAACTGCTGCTGCGTGCGTTGGCAGTGTGCCGAGCTGCACCGTACAGGGCATGGTGATGCAATGGTGCCGCAAGCACCAAACGCTGCCAAGCACGACTGCAGTTTTTACCTCGAAGCGCCTTTGGAGTGGGTGGATTTCTTGCTAGGCCGTTTCGTGATGAGATGCGAATCGATCTGGCGGCTGGACGCCTCTATGGAGTTCAGCACACGCTTGAGGTTCGCCTTGCGGGTGTAGTCCTTGATCTCCTCCGTGACCAGCTCCAACGACTTGCGCGTTGACTGTGAACGTTTCATACTTTCCGTCAACTTGCGCAGCATGCCCTCGTAGTGTTGTCGTTTTTTGGACGTGGCGGTTCTGGTGACCTTGGGTCTGTAGTACTTGCCGGAATGCCTGTCTGCGAAATGCCGGCCAGCTGCAGCAGCAGCGGCAGCAACTGCCGCCGAGGACTTTGGGTGGTGGCGCTGATGAGCGGATTGCTTGAGTTTCTGATACGAGGCTGAGGAGGAAGAAACCGTGGATCCTTTGGCAGCGTGTCTTGCGGGTGATCGTTTGGATTGCCCTCGTGGGCTCAGCGCTCCTTGATGACGATGTTGTTGCTGCTGCTGTGATTGTTGCTGCAGATGATCGTGTGATCCATGTCCTGAAGAGCCAGAGATGTAAGGCACAGGCCTGGAATGGGGCTTTCTCCTCAACGGCACTGCCGCAACCGCAACAGCCGCCGCAGCTGCATGGTACGACGGTGTCGACGCAGATGCGGTTGGTGGAATGGCACCGTGGTGGGTACCGTCGTTGGACAAGACAGGAGTCTCGCACGTTGGCATAGGGTGGAAGAGGAATCCTGAGTCCGAATCTGGCGTGTCAGCAAATGCCATCATCGGCGCTGAATCCTGCTGGCTGGAGTCGTTGTCTCCGTCCGTGGTGTGCGAGTTGTGGTCGCTGGTATCCACCAGGTTCATGAGCAGAGTGTCGATGGTGGTGGAAGCCTCGAGATGCTGCTGATCGTCCAGATGCGAGATCATGTCATCCTGGCTGCCTCCATGATGGTGATGACCGTCATGATTTGGTCGGCTCGAGACCGTTCCGCGAGCAGCAGCAGCAGCAGTACTGGCACCAACGCCGTGAGACGAAAGACGACGCAGACCAGAAGCGGGATCGAAGGTGTTGATCTCATCCAGGATGGGACTGAGGAGACCTTCATCCTCATCCATCATCATGATGAATGGGTTGGCATCGTCGTTTTGGTTGTCGCTGCCATGCTGGCCGTTGTGAGGGATGGAGACGTCGTCTGCATCCGCAAGGACGGTTACATCGGTGTGATTGTTGTGACTATCGAGGCCATCGTGCTCGTGGGGACCGTAGTTGCTGTGTGCGTGCTGATGGTGGATGTCGTCCTCGTGGTAGTCTGTGTACTCGCAGTCGGTAGTGTCCTCGCTGAGCAAAAATGACGATCCATCATCAAGCGAGGCTGTCTGGGTAAGGGCGGCCGTGGAATCCGTTTGCGAGTCATCCATCATGCGATCGTCGTTGGCGACGCCATTCGGTTGCTTCGCCGGAGGAGCTGTTGGTGCGGATGACGACGATCGTTTGGAGGTGGAGTTCATGCGTGACCAAGACATGGTCATTGAGTTGGGTGGACTCGCGTTTTGTTGATTGGTCTCATCGGTACGGTAGATAGACGGATGATCTTTGTGATGAGCTGCGTTGTGCGTCTGTTTACTGTAACGATGCTGATCATAGTGCGGGTGATGTTGGTGTTGGGATCGGTGCTGAGGATTGTGCGATGGGTTGTACTGATTGTGGTGTTGGTGGCTGTGTTGATGATTGTGTTGATCGTAGTGTTGATCGTAGTGGTGTCCATTGGGTCCTTCGTGCCCTTCATGTCCTTCATCGTCGACCACCATCATGTCATCATCAGCATTGTGGAGGGGAGCAGACTGAACTGCAGCGGAATACGGAGTCTGACGGTTGTAAATGTGAGATTGACTGTGGCTGTGGGCCTGACCGTAAGGATAGTTGTAGTCACCGTGATGGCTGTGATGATGACCATGATGGTGCGAAGGTGTCGAAGCAGCAGTGTAGAGATGACTGGTGGGCGCGAAGCCTGCTGACGGCGGACGTCGCTTGGTTGCCATCTTGGCTGTGCTGGATGACGATGGGGGGATTCGAGCGTAATCCCATTCAGAGATCCATTCTGCGGAATCATCAACGATGGGTTGAGACATGGTTGGTCGATTGATTGATCGATTGCTCTTCCTTCTTGTCGTCCTTGACAGAGTATAGTAGAGTATATAATAGTATGGCCGGGTACTGTTTTGCGTTCTGAAGCACTTCAACTCCAACTCCAACTCCAACTCAGCACTGGTAGAGAAATGGGATAATTCCGTTACGCCGCAAGTTGAGTCCTTGTACGAGTACGTGATCGCCTATGCTTTGCCGTCCAATCTTGCGCCGCTGCAGATACGATCGGTTGGAACTGGCAGTGTGAGGCTCCAAGAGTGAAGCGGAGCAGAGCAGAGTCCTCTAGTTTGCGACAGAGGGAGTATGGTATGTGGAAGTTGTCTGTGGTATGTGGGATGTGAAGTCAACCACACCCTGTCATCCAGACGACTAGACTTTGAGTGGCCTTCGGTGTTGGAAGGAGTGGAACTGAATCTGTGATGGCGCAACACAATGCGGTGGTATGGTTCTGTCCAAGTTTTGTTACAGTTCGTGGGAAGAAAGAAACAAAGAAAGAAAGAGAGAGAGACAGAACCAGCGTTAGTTGATTGAAGTGTATCATGTGTCATGTATTGTGATGATATGGATGCGTTGAAAGTGATGACGCGAAGCACGTCATGGATGTTGGCGCGATTTCAGGCGTGCATCGATAGTTGTACTGTTGGGAGGAGTATGCAGAGCAGAGCATCATGAGGGAATTCGAGAACTTCGCCTGGCTTTGTGAGGATCTGGGACAGGCACGTTCTTGCTGTTGCTCTTGACCACTCAAGCATCCCTCGGTGGGATACCCATGATGGAGAGCGTGGGCGAACAGCCGCAGCGATTGCTTGGTGGGCAAGCAACCAAGCCAGCCCTGCATGGAAGCCAGCAGGCAAGAGGCGAAGGCATGAATGATGCGGGGAAACGCGAAATCACGGTTTGCGATGTCAGCGTCTCCAGCAGGTTGCTGCCTGCCTCCGCACCATTCGCAGCAGCTTCCGCAGCATCCGGCACCTTGAAGCATGCTCATCAAGCAGATGCACATGCCAAGCAAATGCCCATGCAAGCAAGTATAGTATCGCGCTGGTATGGTACAATGTAATCCATCAGAAGGCAAAGGAAGGAACGTACTCCTGCTGCCGCTACTCCCACTCCCGGCTTCGGGCCTTCCCTCCTTTCCGCTCGCGGCTTTGCCTCTTGATGCACTTTGCGCCTCGACGTGGTTTGTGGATGGATCCCTGCCTCAGGGCTCTTCCTCTCTTGGCTCTCTTTTGTGATTTGTCTTGTTCCTCTTGTTGTTCCTGTTGCCCTTGTCGTTTGTCTCTTCTTGTCTTGCCAGATCACCACCACGCACATGTGCACGAAGAGTCGCAACCCAACTCCGCCGCCATTCTTTGGTTCCGCCCACCGCAGTTGTCTTGGGTGCCACAAATCGACGAAAGGTGTTTGTCTTCCCCTCGGTCAGCACTTGATCGGCGCTACCCAAGTACTTTGCGACACAATCTTGGGGCGAAAAGGCCATCCAATACTGCTTTTTGCGCGCCACATCTGTCTCAAAAGTTGATACCGCGAAACGCGCTTTCTGAGCCGTATCTTGGGAGCATATTGTATATGTCGCTATGATGTCTTATGGGACAGTTTCAATTATGTCGAACAACATCTTCTCTGATGTGATTATAGGAAATCAACGCATGCATGCTCGTAACTTTGTCCTTCTCCACGCAGTGCGATGGTCAACAAACATCAATTCGCCCGTCTGGACACAAAGATACTTTTTCCGCCTCACAGAACACGAAGCTGTGCACAGCAACAAACAGCAACGAGATTCAGAGAAAGGAAGAAACGAACAAAGATGCGCTCTCACGTGTTCTTGGTCAAATTCTCTGGAGAAAGTGTGGCATCAATGGTACCAAAATAGTATCGGACTATGGTATCCGATAGTATAGTACTATACATAGATATACTATGTAAAGCGTATCTATGTTGGGGCACCGAACGCCAGCCGAAAACGAAAGAACTGCAACGATGGCGAAAACGAAGTGACCATGGCGAGAATTCCACATGCGACGGAACAAAGTCACAAGAGGAAAGACCTGCGCAAGCGAAGACCGCACCTCCCCACAACGACCGACGCATCGGAGCCAACAACAACGGAGCAGGCAACCGCAACAGCCAATAACTGGTTCGATTGCGCAACACTTCCGAATCACGACCAGCATCCATCGCGTGATCGGCTGGGAACTTTGGACCATGGGCATCCTTGGAGGCGCGCGGCGTCCGCTGGTTGGACGCAGGGGCTTCCTTTGCGTGCTGGCCGCCTTCGTCCTCATCGCCATGTCCGGGATGGCCAACATCGGCAGCACCAGCAAGGCGGGGCTTCCCTTCGCCCTTGCCCAAGAGCAGGTGAGTCTCAGGCATCCTTGTGTTGGAGTGTGGTGTGTGGTGGTGTGGTGTGCTGCACATGCAGTACTCTACGAGTATTACTGAAGCAAGAAGTGGTTTGCTTCAGAGCATTGTGGATTGCGAGCACACAGTGTAGTGCGGAGCATACTCTCGCCAAGGATGTACTCCTCCATTCCCTACAGAGTTCGAGTGCTTCGCTTGGACTTGCACAAGTGCATTCGGCTTAAAATACGTCGCTATCTGTCTGCATGATGCACAAGCTAGATTGACGGATCGGTGGGAATGACACCATCCGGCCAATTCTGCTGCGTGCATGACCTATTATTTGACCTATTATTCGATCAATTATGTTATAGAACACCATGCATTGCATTCGACTTCCGCATTCTCACCGTGAGCAACATGATCAACATGACTATTACGCCAATCAACTCAACACTGCCACACTATGCCATACCATGCGATGTCATACTTTGCTATGGTGCATAATACGATCCTGCGTCACTGCATCTATAATATTACATTACATTACATCTTGTCCGCACCATCAATGCAGGACGTGCAAGAAGCGGTGTCGCAAGAGATGGGTCAGCAGCAGCCAGAACTGCAACAGCAACAGCAACCGCCTGTGGATGATGTCCAGCATCGCGTGCACGTGCAGTTCTGCATCAGCTGAGGCATGCAGCGCAACTTCATCGAGACCAAGCGGTTCTTGCAATCGCAGTTTCCAGAGTTGCGCGACGAGGACATCACGGGGAGTAACTATCCCCCACCTCCCATCATCGAGCTCATCTCCAAGATCCTCAGCGGTCTGCAGCTCGCGGGCATCGCGTTCTTCGTCGTTGGCCCCACCGCGATCTTCCGCATGTTCGGAATGCCGGGAGCGCCAGCGTGGTACGAAGGGGTATCCAAGAACGCCGTGCAGATCGCCATCGTGCTCTACCTCATCCTGCCGCAGATGATTTCCAAGTACATGGTCACGGGTGCCTTCGAGATCATCCTTGACGATGATATTGTCATCTACAGCAAGCTGGCCATGAGGAGATTCCCACAACGCGGGGAGCTCATCACCAGCCTTGTTGATGCAGGTTTGAAACTGGTGCAGAAGGCGTAGGCGTTTCACTGCGTCCGCGTCTTTTTGTCGTCTGCTTGCACCGACGTTGGCTGTCCGAGATGGACGAGCGCAGACGCGTTGAAGAAGGAAAGCCGGGTATCATGCCTGACAGACCCAACGCAGGGTGCCACGCAATCACGGAATCATTCAATCATGCAATCGTGAGAATGAAGACTGGCGCAACGACGAACTGCGACGGAACAAGACAGAGTGTTACTGGCAAGACAATAAATCGACCAGACCTGGCCGATTCAACAAGGAAGAGCACCAACAGCTCCGACAGTACCATCTACGAGCACACACGGACAAGACAAACCAAATCGGGTCACTCGCCGCGCATAGGCGATTGTGTGAACGAGGAAGCCACGGTACACCGCAATGTGATAGGAACGAATGACAGAGCATGCCGCGTTCAACCCAGAGCGGCGCAAGTCGTTTTTGGTACCTGAATGCACCGCATGTTCTTGAACAGAAGAGCAGGGAACGAATGAAGTTGATTCGTACATCTCGCTATTGTCTCCCATCCATACCCGGAGTGTCGTTTGGTTTCTCTCCCGTCACGCGCACGCACGCGCGCAGACTCTCTCCATTCTGGCGCGCTTGTGGCCATACCAACGAGCGCGACCACAGAGACGTACTACCACCGTACGAGCTGCAATACAAAGGTGCAACATAGTAGCGTTCAACACATACGTACTGTTTGGTGGCGTGGTGTCATTGTTGTACTCCTATGTAACATACGGCTTCGATACAAGTATTGAACAAATCAGGTATTGGCAGAGCTTGGTTTGCCGCGAAGTTGCATCCGCAGAACATGCCAAAGAATGTGTCTGGAGCGGGGTGAGGTGGACTTGAGTCGGATACAGCTGTGTCCTTGCGTGCGTGTGTGTGTGGATATTCCTTCCTCTCCATCCATGTCAATGTTCCGCAACGCGAGATGTGTATCCTCCTGTCTCGAGAGAGACAGAGAACGAAGGCGCAAGACCCTTCTTTCATCCACAAGCATCAGTGTTCCACGCGAGTGTCTCGGAGGAAAAGGGACAGAGGTGAGCTTTACTCGGGGCTCCCTGGAGGAAGCAAAGGTGCAATCCGCCCATGGATTATTCGTTGAGGAGCGCGTGGATGATTGTGCCCCTGCGTTGGTGTCACCGCTGCAGCATACGAGCTACTCCTTGTTGCTGTTCTTCGGTTGGTCTTGGTTGGTTGATTGGTGAACGACTGGTTGAATCTCTGCACTCTTCCCCTTCCGATAGTGTCAGGGAGGCCATCTTGGCCGCTTGATCCTGAATGGAACCGAGAGAACAAGTGGCCACAAGACGGAAGCGGAGCGTGACAGTTCTCGAGCACGATCTATGTTTGGTACGATCTTTTATACGACCTATGTCATGAATGTGATCGGATGCAGCTAGTGTGGGCAAAGTTCGGCACGAAAAGCCAGAGAGCGAGACGGCATTCTACTTCAATAGGTATTATTGCATGAGTGGAGGAAGCAAGGGAGAAGAGGTGCCTTCTTGTAGGTCGTACGGCGGCCCCATCGCCCCATGATTGCTGACCCATCCGGTCCGAAGATACCAGTAGAATCATGCCACTGGTGCAAGTGCCGCTGCTGCGATGAATTGTCGTACCACAGCGAGGACATGTTGTTCTGCACGTCCAAAGCCTCTCATCGACAACAGATGTCAAGGTTGATACGCGTCGCAAGATCTCTTGAAGTGACAAAGGCCGAGACGTTGGTTGGTGCAAGCCAGACACGTACCATGCAATACGAGAATACGAACAACTGCATGGCTCGTAGCAGAGAGGGAGGGAGAGGAGGGCGAGAAAGAAAACCAAAGTTGATGGTTCAGGCTAGGCCGCTTGTCTGGACAAGACAGGAACCAATGGTGGATCCGACAAGAGGAGAAAGCGTGATGGGTATCGGAGTGTCAACATCGTTTTGGTCCAAGGCAACGCTTGTGCTTTGCCCACGGAGAGACAGAGGGTGAGGCGGTTCGCACCCTCTCGGTCGCTCTTCAGCACATCGCATT
Source organism: Craspedostauros australis (assembly GCA_026770025.1). Taxonomy (NCBI): domain Eukaryota; phylum Bacillariophyta; class Bacillariophyceae; order Mastogloiales; family Achnanthaceae; genus Craspedostauros; species Craspedostauros australis. The sequence goes on along the minus strand of JAMXDE010000049.1, from coordinate 140,860 downwards.
CTCTCGCCCATCCCTGTTCTCGCAAAGGTCGCGACTGTGATCGTTCCCTAATACTCCATTTGGAGACCAAGCAAAGGAAGACGCCTTCTTTGTTCTGCGTACTGATGGTTTGCTTCTTCTTCTTCTCCTCTCTCCCTGTCTCTGTTCGACAGACTCGTCCAGAACGCGCGTTGATGCGATGGTCGTTTCGTCAGCTGCTTCGACCAAACAGCCAATAATAGATCTTGAGGCTGTTGTTGACACCACGTTCTGTCATTGGAATTGACATTGACATTGACGAATTGACATTGACACCCATCTTTGGATTGTTGGTGGAGAAGCCGTTCGCATTGATGGCAGAGCCGCTCTCTGCGGTGGTCTGAGCTATGAATAGTCGTACGAGCTTCAGCATGAGTACGAAGAACTTGTGGTCGGCAGATAGAAAAGTGGAAATAGTTCCCGCACGGCAGAGCGATGGGGTAGCGATGGATCATGGGGGGTTCTGTGCCTTCCGTCTGCCTTCGCCACAGTGTTCGGTGTGGATGTAATTTGCGATGGAGACGGAATGAACGGCAGATCAGGGGGCGGCACATGACGAGCCGTACTGTGTGTCCGTGTCATTCTCATCCCGGCTGTCGGGGTAACCTCTGATAGACCCTGGAGCAATGTTGCGAGAGTGATTCCTCCTTACCGACACTTCACGCTCTCCTGGCCAGAAAGGGGGAGCGGATCCAGACTTGCATTGTTGTGTGGTATTATACCATCGGCCATGAGAGACGTTCGATTGCAGCAACGAAAGTGACGAAGGGCTCGCAGACTTGGTTTCAATCCGTGCGAAAGCAGAGGAGAGGAGAGCGCTCACTCTCTCCTGAGAGCTCGTCGAGCAAGACGATTCATCGTGACATGGTCAGCACGCTGAATGCCGGGAATTGTCAGTGGCGAGATGCTGGCGAGATGCTGGCGAGATGATGGCAACTCGGTTCAAGATGATGGTGCGGCTGTTGGATACTCGGCGATGCGTACGAAGTGGTAGGCAGGATACGAGTCGAGAAGAAAAGAGAAGAGAAAGGTAGATTATGGATCGCAGTCCAGAGTGCTGTGGTCGGATGCGACAGCAGCATCAATACAATGGCTTGTAGCTCGTCATCCGACGGGAACAACAAAACCAGATCGTCATGACACCCTGGACGATGAAGTTGCATCCTCAGGCCTGCCGGTGGTAGCGATGCTGTTCTTTGAGATGTGGATGAAAACGTGAGAGGTCTGATGAATCTGAGGATATTCATGGTTCGCCCGCGTGTATGGTACGCACCAAACGAAACCGTAACATACCATACCATGCGAACAATGATGCGCACAGGCTGTTTGCACACTTGCGGCACGTGTGACAGATGAACCGAGGAACATGACATCGAGTGCAAGTCCGACTACTCTCCGCTCGCATCTCGTCCTACTACGAGCCATGTACTGTACTCTGTAGTCGTAGGGTGGGCGCCAACTCTCTCCGTTCTCCACAGCGCGGGCTGAGAGTGCTCCTGCTCCTGCTCTTGCACCTGCGTACTCATTTGTGCATGCTCCTCACTGAAGGTCGTGGATAGCAGATAACAGCAGGTTGGAGTTGTTCTACTGTTGGACTGGAGGCTGGGATTGGTTGGCACCATGGAGATGCACGTGAGTAGAGTGCAGTCCAGAGTATGTACTCTCCAATGGCAAAGCAAGGCTGATTGCTGGTGTCTCGATAGGTCGTCCTTCACCGGTAGCTCGTATCAACGTGATTGAGAACATTGTTGTGTGTTGGGTTTGGCCCTTGGGGTTTGGGCATCCCGCGATTTGTGAGAGAGCAAAGAGGCGGAACTGATGATATTTGATGGTCGTATAAGTGTGGAACATAGCCCCTCCGTGATTGAACCTTTGGAGATGGGACTATTTATGCTGGACATGTTAGGACAAAGAGAGAACCTTCGATGAAGGGACCTTGATTGGGCGAGGCAGACGTGGGCAATTGAATGTTAGTCGTAAAGCGACACGCGGACGAATTGCGGATGATGGCAATACATACCCAATGGACATTTTGGCGAAGCGCTGTTGAGGCCCGATGAGTGCCGGTGCAAACAAAGGATTTGTCTGAGTCATCCAAAAGGCAAGACCTGTTGGCATGTTCCACGAAGCCGAATCCTCACCTGATTCAGACAGAACGACGGAGAAAGGCTGTTCGAATCCACTCGTTCGCGTGTGAGTCACGGTGCGGAGAAAGCGCTTATCACACGCGAGGTTCGCGAGCACGGCATTCCACGTACTGGGCAACGCGTAGGATCTGTGGTGCTGTGCGCATCCGAGTGCGAAATGAAGGAAAAACCAGCGCAGATGATGGAAGATTGCCATCACGCGTGGAAGAGAGAACGCGGAACAACACGGCGGTGCAACGGAATTGAAACGTGAGTTCTGTTGTACCACGACACCGTTTGCATCCCTGTTGAAGCAACGCGAGGAAGAACACGGCAGGGGGGTTGGCACAGTCCACACCAGCTCACCAAAACACGAGGACGCGAAGTGCGGTGTTTGGAGCACAACAGCACAACAAGCCCGTCAGCCAGGTCCGTCACATCGCCACATCACCGGCTCTGCACCAACCATCACAACCACCATCACAATCAATCACAGCCTCAGAAAGTGCATCTCTCCACAAAGACAGGCTGAAGCTCATCCCACCACAGTTACCACAGTTACCACAACCCTCGCATCCGTCGCAACTCTCGCAACCATCCCCATAATCCCAACAACAGCCCCAACTCTACCCACTCTGGAGCGTAATATAACAATAGCAAGCATAACAAGCATAACAAGCATAGCAAGAATAGAAGCAAAGACAAGATGGCGAGACATACCAGCAGCATGTGCTCCCCTACCAAGACTTACAATACTTCCACTTCATCGATAGCGTCCACAACATCCACAACATCAACAACAAGCAGTAGCAGTAGTAGTAGCCACGGTAGCAACAGAGCAACCATGGGAACAACACAACAGCAGAGACAGCAGAGACCACAGAAGCAAGTGAGATTCGATGCTCTGGTGAGAGGACGCGTGACTCTGCACTACAAGGACTACACCAAGAAGGAATTGGAAATGAGCTGGTTCACCCAGCAGGAGCGCAAGCGCATCCGGGACAACGTGGAGCGCTGCGTGCGTCGCATCGACGGCGGCAGAATGGCGATGCAGAGGGGCCTGGAGTCCCGAACGGCCGGGTCCTCGCGCGCTGCCTTCCACAACAGCTGCATCCGGAGCCGCCATCTCTCCAAGGCAGCCGTCCTCGAGGAGCAGTCCGTGCAGGGCGAGGAGAGCGTCAACTTCCCCGTCACCATCGCCAAGGTCTACACCAAGCACACGCAGCCCTGTCTCACGCGCGCCATCCTGCTCGCGGCCATGGACCACCACGTGCAGCTGCAGCAGCAGCGTCAGGAGTGCCACCAGGAGCACCGAAGAAGGCGCCTGTCGCAGCAGAAGCGGCTGCAGCACCTCCAGAGCGTCGTCGATGATTGCATGGACATCCTCGATCTGCACGATGATTGCGACGGAAGCACCGAGCTCAACAACAGCAACGTAGGCAGCCACAGCAACATGCAATCCGCCGTCTTCAGCCCTTCCCCATCGTCTCCCATCTCGGACGCCGCCCTCTGCTCCACTCCTTCCATGCGATCAAGGCCCTCCCTCCGCATCCCTCTGCCAATCACGCCAGTCGATGCCACACCGCCTTCCTCTCGGCCGCTGGGCAAGATCCTGCCTCGCAAGTCGCCTCACCCCTTCATGCTTCCACCCACCACGCCATCATCGGCAACGGGCACAGGCACACCGCTCAAGGAGCACCAGCGCACGCACAAGTCGCCATTCAGCAAGGTCCTCTCGCACATGAGAACACCACCTCTGCACCACGCTATCCTCATGTCCCCTCCAACCACAGCAGTCACAGACACGCACACAACAGCGACACCCAACAGCAGCAAGGGAAGCAGGTTCCGCTTTGCCGACGTCCTCTCTCCCATCAAGAAGAAGAGGATCAGCGCATCGCATATCAAGGGGCTTCTCGCAGGCAACAAGAGAAACGTCCCAATCGCAGCATGATCTATTATATAATAGAATATAATACTTGCAGCACATATCATACGAGTAGCATAGGAGTATAGGAGCATACGAGTAGCATTGGGTAATACTCATAGCACACTGGAATAGAGCATCACAATATCACTATCATATTATACTAGCATAGTATCACTCTATACGAACCAACATGCACAGGAATGCGCACAAACAAGTGCACGGAAGTGGACAATGGAAGAGAACAGTAAAGTAGTAGTACTGCAACGGAGGAAATGGGCATGTCCATGGGCATGTCCGTACTACGAACTACCTCTCTTGTGGGCAGCGTTCTCTTGCCATCTATCTGCGGAGCCACTTGCTACCGCATCGCTCTCATCGCATTTGCAAGCGCAACTGCGGAGTGGAACCGAGCCTCTCCGAAGGAGAACCGAATCCATCACGCCATTCACACCCATGGCTCGTGTTGAGCACTCTGTGGCGATCGGAATCTGCAGAAAGACGACGTGTCCTCGTTCCCATTAGAGGGGTTCGAGTGGCTATTTTTTGGCATGGCCGGCGACCCCAGCCAATCAAATAGCTTAGACTTTATCACTTCTACGAGCAAGCCATCCCATTGAAGGGTGAATTGAGGGGAGTTTGGGTCAATTTTCCCAAGCTTTGTTGCGCTTGGGGTTCTCATTTGGAACCGTGTGACGCAGACGATCTGTTCCGTGTCGGATCGATTCTCGTTGTGGACGCTGACAGAGGCGGTGGGATTGTGTGGTTGGTTTCGCACGAGGAATTGTGGAACTTTGACACTTTCTCAGAAATCACGTATTGAGCAAATAAACTGTAATTATTCTTTCGTGCAGTATCTCCGTTTGAGTGTCTCGAGGCGACAAACTTCATTGTCGTAACAGAACGACGATTCCGACAGATACGTTCATGATATCGTTGCGATGGTACTATAGTATGCTCAGTATTGTTGTCGCTTAATAATAGTACTACCCAAATAGTACCAATACATACGCAAAATTGACAAAATTGTTTTCTACAAAATCCCAACAAAACAAGGACAGAAGTATCCCTTTGATGTGAACGGTGACACAGCAGTTGGCTGTTGAGATACTTCTGTCGGTAGTATCCGTTTTGGTATCATGTCGTCGGCTGTGACTTTGTGAACACAGTTGTGAGTGAGATTCTGGGTCTTTGTGTGACACCAGAAAACAACAACACCAACATCGGCATCAAGATCGACAATGGCATCGGTGCTGTCGTCGAGTACAAGTACCCACAGGTCTGTGCTCGCTAGCAGGATGAGCTCACGCTACAAATGTACACAATACTTGGCACACCGGCCATATGCAACACATGCGCACATCACAGCAAACCAATAACAAAAATGACAATGCTGATTACAATGGCGTAAACACGCTGCTGTCGGTCACAGTCACCACTGTGGCCTGCAATATGGGTTGAATTCAAGATTGCAGCTTTGGCAACTTCACTCATGGGGCATCTGCTTTGGTGGTGGGCATGCCACATTGGCCGCAGCACAGGACCCACCCACCCATCTATTCATCCATGAAGATCATCCATCCTTGTACAAGTTCCGGCATTGGCATCCAGGTTGGGATCTTTCCTCTACATTCAATGGGCAGAGATCCTTTGAAAAGTGTATGATTGTTGGTGTTGGAAAGAGTGTTGGAGCAATGTTGTGGTGGCCTTGCGCAAGCAACAGGAAGCTTTGACGCCATTGGACTCCATTCAACCTCAAGCATCCAGCTGTGTCGAGATGTACATGCGTGTATATGTCAAGATGTACGTGTATATGTGCATCGTTCACCTGTTAATCTCTTATTCATGTACGAACGGTACAACTACATTCGTGTCAATAGTATGCTGTGATTTGTCAGAATTACAGTGGAAATGGAACACACGAAAATGAGCAGAATGTCTGGAGGAAATTTGCAATCGACGATTTCTGAGAGAATTGGAAATATCGTCCGTCCATCCATCAATGGAGATGTATGGTACCAAGAGAATCTTGAGGTACTTCCCAACTTAACCTCAGATGACGATATCATCTGACAGACTACTGCATCACCAATGGAACGTGACATCTGGAGAGCAGAAGGACGCCTACTGACGTTGACAGGATGTCATCGTGTCACCACGTCGACATCTGTCTCCAAGTCAGAGCAGGAGGCAAAGATCCGATGACCGAAGGGCATCAAGATCATGGATATGGGAGATGAACTTCAAATGGTAAGTACTCATGGAGTAGGAACCAGTACTGAATGAATGGAGTGTCGAATGCGGAGTACGCATCGAACACGGAGCATGGTGTAGCACAAAGCACATAATGCTGAGACAGAAAGAGAGAGAACAAATAGCAGCAAGAGAGCATCTCGCACACCGACTCATAGTTGGAGACTGAATCTACAAAACAGATTGAAGCACCGAGAGCATCAGGCAAGAGAACGAACAGACATCAAGAGGATTGGAGTGCCAACGTAATGAAATAGCAAACGAACGACTATCAACCAATACCATCTTCCACGATCGTAGGCTTCCGTGAGCGGAACTTGCCAACGTGCATGCTCAGCTCTCTTCTGGATATGCTTTTCTGGAATCTCTTGGTTGGGTAAACTGTGGATTCTCTGGTTGGGTCAAGTGGTGTGCTGGATGCTCCTCCTTCTCTCTCTCTTGTAAATCATCACTGCCAATTCACTACTGCTTGCCAAATGACATCTGGCAAGGATCACTGCTGATGCATTGATAGCTGGAGGTGGCAGAATACTCTGATCAATGCTCAGCCGTGCGTGAAGTTGTTGGGTGTGATCAGAAGCTCTCCAGCTGCTGTCTGGAGCCGCCCACTCATTGTTGATCGTTGGCAGATGTTTCAGCTCCTGCCGCATGCTGTGTTCTGATTGGCGAGTTGTTTCAGAATACAGAATGCAGTCTGCATGTTGAAAAATGCTGATGAATTTGTTGTACGTTGGTGTCTGGCAGATACTTCGCTGGATGCTTTGCCTGCTGTTTTTGCATTGGCAATGTGTGGTCTGATGAGATGGTGAAGACAGAGCAAAGGAACAATGTATACACCATGCATGCCCACTTCAATTGTTGCAAAGGATGATGGTGTCATTGCTGAAATGATCAGTGACGTAAGCATAGCATGCCAAGCCCATGACTTGGTGCACTGCACATCTGTGACAGACAGGAGGTTCTGCAATGAATGACAACTCTGTTGCTTTGCTACAGTGAGGAAATGTGTGATGGATCCCATCAGGTTGTCCATACAGCTGGGACAGTCTTTGTTTGGTGTGATATGAGACAGGATGGAGCATCCCCCAGGTGTCGATACTATCTATCTCTAGAGGCACATTGGCATGGCATGGTGTGGCAGGGATGGATAGATGGATGGGTGTTTGTTGAATGCCAAGTATGGCATGGCTGAGTATGAGAGGGTGGGAGACTGTTGTGTTGGAGTCTATTTGTTGTTGGGGATTGTTTGTTGGCATGGCTTGGGTTCTTGGCATGACATGCTTCTTCTTCCACTCTCGATCCCACTTCCACATGAGCTACATACTTGCTCTGCAGATGAAGTTGACTTGGAAGGAAGGGAGGGAGGAGGTAGCGTCAATTGGCAGTGTTGTCAACAAGTTTCTGAATGAGTTGAGTTGAGAGTTGAGCATGGATTGCCACACAAGAAACCAACGCTCCTCCTCGTTGCCAACAACACGAATAGACCACAGATCAAAGTACTCAAGTTTTGGCATTATCGTCCTTATTTTTTAACAGTGTGCATTGTTTTGACAGAAATAAACAAGAAGAGACAAGAATCATGCGATGATTCGCGTACAGGAGATACAAAAAGAGAGAGATTTGGACAATCGAATCAATCATTTTGGTTCAGATTGGGCAAAAATGCGAAAAACAATGTTGGTACCATGAGGAAACAAACAGTTTGACGAAACAGTGTGGGAAAAAGGGAAGGAAGAAAGCGAATCGTGACGTCACATGGGCATTGCAAAGACCTAAATCCCCACGAAAGTGGCTGTCTCCATTGCGTCCAGACAAGTTTCAATAGCGGGGCTCCCCCTGGAATTCGGACAGCCCGGCGTGTCCCAGTACCCAACTTCTGGGGCCACTCGAACCCCTCTATTGTCAGTCGACAGCAACCGCCTGTCTCCATTTCTGACAACCGTCATGCTTTCCTGTCTTGTCCCTGCGGAGAGGGCAGCAATGTCAGTATCATGCGATACCAACGGGATCTTGTTGGGGCATCACTTTTCTTCGAGTGCAACGGAGCATCCAGAACAGCAACGAGAAGAGTTGACCGGTAGTACTTGCGCTTCTACTTTTACTTTTACCCTTCGTTTGCGCCATAGGTCGTACACCTGCTAGTATACTATGCACCAAGGACAAGAGTATACTGCCTCATGATGGCGTGGCACGAGTACCTGCGGGACCAACTCTACAGCATGGCCTTTCATGGCAGGAACTGCGCAGGTAAGTCTGCACGTAATAGCACAACAGATCTATTCTTCTCGTACTCCACTACTTCTGCGCATTGCCCTGCTCTACCTACCGCGCGTCGAACGTACACACGGCAATACGGACTCATTCGCGCGATCTCCGTGCAACGTGGCCATGGCGAACATCACATTCACTATGATGCTCCCATGATCCACGATCGTGGGGTGTTCAAACAAGCCACGATTAGCGTGTTCAGCCTGTCTCGTCATCAGCGCCATCACCACCACAGTCGTCGTCACCACGATCCGTCAGCACTTCTGACACCAGATGAAACACGAGGCGGTGCGTGCCATCCGCATCCTTCCGCACCCGGCCTTCACCGGAGAATTGGATCGTATCACCCTCCCGCAACACGCGCTCGTCCTTGTCGTCCAGCAGCAGCTTCGCGAGGCTGCCGTGCACCTGCGACTTGCGTTGCTGGGACATCTTTCGGTTGCGCTTGCTGCGCTGCGGGGACACCAGGTGCAACATCCCGTCCTTGCGTGCGCGTGGTGCCAGCGCTGGGAGGATGCCCTTGTACTCGCTGTTCGGGTTGCTGTGCGAGATGGGGAGTTCACCTGACGAGCGTGGTGTTCGTAGTGTTCGTGATGATGGTGAAATGGAATGCTGCTGCTGATTATGATGGCTGCGCCTCCCGTGATCCGATGAACCCAAGCTGCCGCCAACGCTGCCGCTGCTGTGAAGATTGGTGTGCCGCTGCCTCTGATTGCGAGTGGATACGGACGAGTTGTCGATTGAAGAGGAGGCTCCGACGGATGCGGTGGTGATGGACGGTCCAGTATGTTCAGATTCGTCCAGGTTGCCGATCGCAGCCTTCGCATTCAGGATGGCCAAGCGCTCCAGCTTCTTGCAACGCCGCTTCCGTGTCGGAGGTGATATCAACGAGGTGATATCCGTGGACTTGCTGTGGTTGTATTGCTTCGGACCATGAAAGTCCGCGACGCTGGACGGCCTGCGGTTGCCAGGAGACAACGAATGATCCACGGAGGCGGTCGAAGTCGCTGTCGTATGGATCGAATGCTGCAGGCCCAGATCGTTCAACGAAGACAAGTGCCTTTGATTGCTTTTTGACGCGTGCGACCCTGCGGTTTCGTAGGAACCCACGCTGGCACCTGCAGATGGCTGCAACGATCCCGTTCGCTCTCTTCGCTTGTGATGGCCCGATGACGAATGGCGGCTGCGCGATTTGGATGATCTGTGGCGACGACGATGCCGTCCACCACCGGTGCTGTGAGACCTTACCGACTTGATATCATCGTCGTCGGAGACTGGCGGCCGTTCCTTCGAGGGACGGCGACGTGTGTTGAGCGATTGGTTGCTCGAGCTCCTCTTGCGTGCATCTCGGTTGATGGAGAGAGAAGAGCTTGGACGGCCTGCGGAGTGGACTGAGCCAAGAAGTTCTGCGTCCACATCGACGTCGACGTCAACGTCACCCTTGCCGTCCTCGTTCACAGAGCTATCGTTGCGCGGAAGGCTCGGATCTCGGACGCTGCTGGTATCGCCACTGTTCTCAACTTTGCTGTGCCGTCTGGATCTGGAGGAGAGTCGTGTGGAGACGGGGCTCTTCGGCGGATGTAGCTTCGCCGTCAACATCGATGCTGCTGATGCCGCCGCCGTACTTGTAGGCGTCGCTACTGATGAGTGGTCGTGCTCACTTGATCCATGCTCGTCCCGTTTAGGTTCCAGAGACATGGACCGCAGTTGCGTCACTGTTGGATACGGCTTCGATGACGTGCTGCGATTGTCGACGGAATGCGTGGAGCGAATGGAATGGCGGCTGATGCTGTTGCCCGGCGGGTCGATCTTACCCTTCGAACGCGACTTTCGATGCCGCGATCGCGTGCTGCGTCTGGATCGATGGCTGCCCTCGTCACCATCGTCGTCCTTCGAACGGCCTCTGTGGTCCTTGCTGCTGCTTCTCCGCTTGGACTTCTTCGATCGTTTGGACTTGACCGATTTGGACACGGATTTCAGATCTGATTCCAAGTCCGCCTTGGGCGTGGCCGTTGTTTCAAACTTCGGCTTGGCTGCAATCGCGGATTTGGACACCACATGATCGGATTTAGAGAGTATGGATGTGGAAAGGATGGATGCGAGGTTGTTCCTGACGGACGACCTGGTGGTGGCGTTGGAATGCACGGAGAGCCGCAAGGAATCGTTGTGTTGGCTGCGTGGCACGCTGCCGGTGCTGCGACGGCTGCGGCGACTACGGGCATCGTCGGTGGAACGTCTGCGCCTGCGGCGCGTGGAGGTGGAGTCAGGTGACTTGGATCTGCGCTTGTCATCTTCTGTCGAGGCGGCCGGGGTCTGGAGATGCGTCGTGTTGCTGCTTCCTGCGCTCATGTTGAAGGGCAGATCTGGGAAGTCCATCTCGGGGAAGGCAGGGTCGTGCTTGAGCTTGCGACGACGGCCGCTCGACGAGGCAGTGTTGGGTGTTGACATGGATGTCGGATGTGACAGAGGTGGTGGCGGGATTGACGGCACGGACGTCGACCCGTGAGACGAGAACGAGACCCGTTCGGTGGGTGCTGTCAACGGGTGTTTGGCGTTGGCGTTGACGCGGTTGCCAGCGACGCTGGAACTGCCGGATGCTTGTCTGGGTGGCTTTGACTGGCTTTCTCTGTCTGCGATCGGTTCTGACGTAGCAGACAAGCGCGATGAGGCTGATACTGATGCCGATTCGTATGCCGAGGTTGATGTGGAAGCGGATGTTGATGAGTTTGCTGGAACGATCCCCAACCGTTTCAACCCAACAGGCGATCTCAAGAGGGCATAGTCCGACCGTGCATGTGGCTGCACGAAGGTTGAGAAGGAGGGTTCCGCTTTGAGGATAAATCCGTCCCTGGATGCTGTCGTTTTCCCCTTGGAGCCATCATCATCGTCCGACTCTATCGCGATCGCTGCTATCGCCGATGCGAACATGGTTGGCGGCAATGACAGCGATCGCGATGGCCCCACGTCAGGATGCGGCTGTTTTGTTGTTTCTGCTTCTTTTTCTGCCGCTGCTGCCTGTGTGTCATCTGTGAAAGGTGATGCGTGTCCAATGTTAGTTCTGGAGAGGACCAACGAGGTGCTTCTACCTTTGGCGAAGCGAGCATTTTGCCCGTTGTTCTCCTTCTTTTCTTCTTCACCTTCATCATCTGTCCATGAGCAATCTGAATCTGTTTCGCCATGGGGTGTATCCTCTTGTGAGCGTTCATGCTGCAGCTGTTGTTGTTGCTGTTGTTGCTGTTGTTGCTGCTGTTTTTGGTACCACTGCGTCGCCTGCTGCGCATCGCTCTGCACGCCATCTGCCTGAGGTTCTTGCGTGGTCACGGACGTCGTTGCATTGTGTGTGTTGGTTGAGCCTGGTGCCTCCACCGGTTCCATAGAAATGAGAGGAGGTGAAAGAACAGCAACGTTGGTCAATGCATGACCATTGGGTAGTTGCGAGTCTGAAGTCTCCGAAGGACTCATGCTCACGCCATTGCTCGCGGTGGATACATTCCGCTTGGCTTTGTGAGACGGCGAGAGCACCAACCGGTTCTTGATCTTCTTGCGACTGCTGACAGAGTTGGGAGAGAATGACACGAGAGACGGCATGGACATGGCATCAGATTTGTACGTGCAAACGGAAGCCGCATCCTGCTGAAGCTTCTCTCGCAACGATGCTGGGCGACGTCCGGCAGAACCAACGGGACTCTGATCAGGCGAGGATGATGTCGGTGATGGAAAGAGCGGCGAGAAGTTGGCATCCCAGTTCAGATCGGCCTCGCTGTCTTCCTGTATGGTTTCAGTCATTGTATGCATTGCATTGATTGTGTCGGATGTATTGCCTGTATTGCCTGTATTGCCTGCATTGGCTGTATTGGTAGCGTCTGCTTTGGAACCTCTGTTGCGCTGTCTCGTTCGGCTGCTTGTTGTACCGGATCTGGACTTCGATCTGGCTTTGCTTGCAGATTTGGCATTGGATTGGTTGCTGGATTGGTTGCTGGATTGGTTGCTGGATTGATTGTCATCGGACTGGGGCCATGCCCAGCCATCGGGAGTGCTCCATTCATCATCCTTGCCAACCTTCTGCTGCTGTTGATGCTGTTGATGATGATGATTGTCGGCAAAGTCGCCAAACGCAGGGGCATCCTCATGAAGCGGTTTCCGAAAGAAATCTGCTGGTGCGTTGTCTGTTGTGGAGGGTGATGTCGACAACGACGTCGACGTGGATGCTCTGCCTCGTCTGCTGCGAGAGGATGAAGGGGCTCTGCCTGCATCTGGGTCCACCAACGGCATCGAAAAGGAAGATGCAGACGAAGCCGAGGATGATGCTGTGGTGGACGCAGATTCGGTTGGCGTCGCTCTGTGCGATTCGAGCGCCGCCGACAGACGCTGCTTGTTGCTCAACCTTCGCTGCGCTGCTCCCGTGCTGTTGTTGGTGGCATTGCCACTATCATTGCCACTCTCGGTGTCTGCTGCTGTTGATGCAGAAGCTGATGCTGACGATCCTCTGGTCTTCTTCGACTTGCTCTTCGTGTTCTTTGGCTTCATGATGATTGACAATGATGATTGACAATGATGTCCGCCTTGGCTCTGCTCGTATTGTTTGTGTACTCGCAGTGCTCTAGGACGATCTATTGTATGATATTATACAATATATCATACAATATAGGGCGTACTCTTGCAACTATTATGATATACAATGGAATACGAGTAGAGAGACGAGGCTTGGGACAAGCTTCGCGCCAAACCAAGCAGCGCTCCCTCTTCTTCAGCCAATGAGCAGTTGGAGCACTCCGCTCCTATCAGCACGAATAGTGGTGCTCGTGTAAGAGCGCACTCGCGGAGCCTTTGGACTGGTGGATGGGGAGGTTGTGCCTATGGGCATCAAGTTGGTTCATCAGACTCCCTGCCAATACATGTATGTACGAGCTGCCCAGTCGCTTTCTCCTCTCTCCCAGCACCAATAGTCCTGCCTTGGCTTCTCCTGTGCAGTTGCTCCGCGCATTCTGCCCATCATTCAGCCACGCAAAGCTGCTCCGTCCTCTTCTTGGTGGCCTCCCTCATTTTCGCCGCACCGAACACGCACACGCACAAAACATGGCGACGACACAAACTATCGCGCGCAGCTGTTCGCCCACACGACACAACGCGAAACCACGTGATCATTCCGGACGAACGTCGATCCTGGGACATATTCTCACTCCTCCAAAACGTGTCTCATGCGACATGACAAAGAGACAAGTTCGGAGCACCGCAATTATCAACACTTGTTCATACGACATTTCCAACAAGCCGCACGAATGCCACACAATTCATCCCTCCGCCTTTCATCGACTACATGGACTTTGATGCAATCGATACATGGGAATGGTTGAAGCGGGAATGGATGATACTACTCAATCTAATCTAGTTTTACATTTACAAACAGAATCGCAGGAGTATCGTCCGTTCGTCCGTTCGTTCGTCTGTTCATTCGCCAGGGAGACACAAGGAGATTTTGCGTGAACCGCCACAGTACCTCGAACGAACAACCAAACGACCATGTTCGTACTAGTACGTGCGTCTCCCAGAAGCGACACCGCGCAGAACCAACCCAAACCCGTGGAACACCACAACCGTGGGGCACAGTGTCCGTGACACAAGAGCAGCCTTGGGTTTGTGTGGCAGCGGCAGCGATTGCGCACCAAAACAAGTGCTCGCATCATCTGTGCCGCGCGGCTCAAACGGAGTGGCGCAGAGTGGAGTGAATGCAAGTGGAACGCAACAGGACGGAATTCAGAGCACGAGCAGCCCGTATGGGACAGCCCTGCCTCCGAGCAATGCGGTGTTGCGTAAAGATGTGCTTGGTGCAAGTATTACGTGTAATTGTATAGAATAGAATAGTTTGGTGTGGTGGCGCCAAAATGGATCTTTTCTTCGTTGAGTGAAATGATTCCGTTCCTGGCGAGTTGGCGGTGAAGTGGGGAAGGCACCGCACTGAGTCCCTCTACAGGAAGGAAAAGAATGAAAGGGCAGTTCCGACCGCACCCACGATCAAGCTGACCGACAGCACCACTCTTCTGCTGTCGAATGAGCTGCTGTCGTCGTCGCTGGATTCGTCGCAAGCCACGATTGCCTTGAGGTTGGGACAGACCTCGGATTTGCCAAGCTCGACGTCGGCGTACACTTGGTCGAAGGCGGTTTCGAAGTCTTCCACGCTCGTCAGCGCCTGCGCTTTGGACTTCGCGAAGTTGGCACCCCAAATGGCGGCGCATTCGCGTTGTCCTGGGGTCCCGTGCACGCTCTCCGGACCGTCGAGGAAGTCACCCATGGTGGCTGCCCGCGTGGAGATCTCATCAATCTCGTCGGTCGGCAATGCCCCGCCGCGGTTGTGGGCCATGTAGTACGCAGCGAAGGCATCGGCCATGAGCTCCAGCCGGGAGCGCAGGCTGCTGCTGATGGTCCCGTCCGAGCGGATCTTGTACATGCCGTTTTCGATCTGCAGCACGTGGCCGTACTCGTGCGCCAGGACGAAGTCGGGATCATGATCCGACGCATGGCCGGTCGACTCCATGTAGGTGAGGATGCCGTCTCCGAAGGCGATGGTCGTTTTTATGGAGCTGCTGTCGATGTCATTGAAGTCCCTGGCGAAGTCGCTGTTGGCGACGAAGGCATTCATCGTCAGCAAGGGGTTGCTGTATCTTCCCGGGATCCTGTTGATGATCCTGTTGACCTCGTCGGCGTAGCCGTCGCAATCAAACCTGGGAGACGAACGAATCAGTTCGCAGAACCTCACGCGGACGCTGCGGATGGCGATGGCGGACCCGTGCGCGCCAAGGAGGATCGAAGGCTGCTCTTCCGTCGTGGAGGTAGTTGTTCCGAGGCCGTAGAAGCGCTCGATGTCGTCCATCCGCGACAGCAGCTCGTCCGTGTACTCGCCGTTCTCGCCGAAGTACTCGTCATCCTCGCTCTTGTCAATCACGATCTTGTGGACGAACGCAATCTTGTCTGCCAAGGCATCCACGAAGAGGGCGGAGGCATCTTGGGCGCTCATTTGGTTCAGGAGCGACAGCGCGTACCTGCTGAGTTCGGACTCGCAGTCGTCTGATGCCAGAGACCGGGCATTGTGGGCCTCCCCGCCTTCCTCGTCCTGGAGCAGACGCAGCTGCAGCGCTCTTTCGAAGTCAGGGTGCCTGCTGCGATGCTTTTCTGCCGCGGAGACTCTGCTGAGGGGACCTCCTGTGGATGTGTTTGCGGCAAGCGAGCCCTGTGGTTCCAGACCGATGGTGCTGGCAAGAAGAGCGATCGAAGAGAGGGTGAGCTTCATTGTCAATGTTTATGTGGTGGTGATGGCTGCGATGGATTTGATGTTTGGCGTTTGCCTTTGGTTTGGTTTTGGATTTGTGGTCGTTTCCAAATTGTGAGTTCTTCACATCTTTGATCTGGGCCACGCACCTACCACGACACGCCACATCGCGCCATAGCGAACGAACACAGAGACAACTGCACACAACTTGGTGGCGGAGACAAACAATTGGGTGTTCTCGTGGTTGCAGAACTGGGTTGCTCTCTGTCTGTACGACTACTCCACCGCTGGACCTCCTCGTCCAGACACAGTCCTGCTCACCACAACAGTGTCGTTGTTGAAGCCGTGCGTCTGGGTACGCCAGAGGCGCATCAGCCAGCAAGGGGACTTCATGAATCGTGTTGTGGTTCGTGTTGGGATGCGCGTCTGGATGTGGTAATGAGAACAGCATGTGATGCGTGGCGCCAAGAATTCCAGTGACACAATTGGATCTCGATGTGACAGATGGCTGATTGTGACGATCTGATCCGAAGTGCGACCAAGAGAATTGATGAATCTTCGAAAGTGGCTTGTTGATGTTTGAGCTTTGAAACGGTAATTACATGTTGGCGCGCACCTTTTGAAACAACGAGAAACCCACATTTCAGCCCCACCACGAAGAACAACAATCCACATTGACGGGTCGCCGTGTTGGTATAATAGGTCGTACCAAGGCCACTCCATCCTCGTACTCTCAGCACTCAGTACACCACGGGCTCACAATCGAGACGGCCACACCGCATGCTCCGTTGCGAGACGGCACGATACGACTACAACACAATCCGCTGTAGAATGAGTTCGCCGTTGCGCTTCCCACTGCAAGCACCACTGCCAGATGCCAACGTCATCAGGCCGGAGGACATGTTCGTCCTTCTGTGCTCTCCCTGCCCGGGCCATCGTTGGGGCTATCCAATGCGCCTCGATCACTCCCAAACTGAGACACCGCCAAACGAGGCAGGCATACTGGTGTCCACACCAGCCACCCGATTGATGAACAAGGCATCGACCTCGATTCCCAAGGAGATCTGGATACGGATGCACGAGGAGTTGGCGCCCATCGTCGGCAAGTACAGCTGGTTTGTGCAAAACTGGCGGTGTGTCCCCGTCTTCGCGTACGAGCTATCTCCTCATTATCACACTGCGGGTGCTGCCACCATGCGCCTACCGATGGTTGGGCCACTAGGATGACGACACGGAACCCGTCGAGCAGTACCCCGACTGCGTGCTGCCAAGACAGCATTCCTTGTACGATCTGGTGCTCGATTTCATCCCATACTGCCGTGCTCGATGGGATGTACTGGCACAATCGCCGCATCGACCAACACCTGGCAACCACATGTGAGGAGTTGCCGTCGTCAGATGCATTGCGTGGGTCTACCGTGTTCGCTCACACTGCGTACGCACCCGTTGCGTGAGGCGCGAACCAGGGATGTCCAATGATCTGCTGAGCAGTCCCTTCTCGACGCGGCTTGCAGTGGTGCGATCGTTGACGGAGATTCACACGCACTTCCGACATGATTGGAGTATCGTGTCGGAAATCGTGGAAGACACTGAAGCGGCCAGCCCATCCAGTTTCAATGCCTGGAACGTGGCGGCGTGCGCGTCTTTGAGGGCATCAACTTCATGTCGCGCAATCCAACCATGTCTGCAGACGAACTGGCGGCGATGCACAACGTGGCACGACGGCCTGCGGATGCACCGCCGCTGGACAATGCTTGGCAATCCATGTGGCATGCCATCGGGGTGGATCGGTTGCTGGAACTGTTGACCGAGGCCATTGAGGATGGTGGTCGGTAGTGACCAAGCACGATGCATCGAGCTTGTGCAGCATGCCGCACATGATCCGCTTCATAGACATTACATGGTCCACGACTGCAGGCGGTGGTGCGTTCCATTCGAGTCTAGTAATGCCAATGCTACGGCAGGTACAAGCACATGTGCAGTAGAGCGCAGTGGAAGGAAGCGCTGCACCGCGTATCAATCACCATGTTCCAAAGTGTTGCTAAGTCTTCAATTCCCAAAAGTATAACTACATACTCGCATGCTGGCGTCGCGTGGCACTCTCATTTCCTTTCTTCGTATGTTTGTGGTGCAGCGGTGGCCTTGTACCATGTCAGATTGGTGCATCGATTCTATCGTCCGCTTCCGTGTTTACCATACTGTCAGTCTTTTGTTCAAGCCAGCTCTCTCGATAGCTTCAAATTCGACCCAAACCCGTTCCTTTCCCTCCTTCGAGCTATTGGCATGTACAAGTACGCATGGTGCATTTGTTTTCCCAGCCCTGCCAATAATATCGACTGATCGTGATCTTACTCTGCTGCTCCTTGCATTCTCTTTCGAGTCTGTCTTCTTGCTTGGTGGCTTGCGCATCTTCATGAATGCCCTCTAAAGTTTGCGGTTCCTGTTGTTAGCCATCCTGACGAATCTGACCAAAGAGTTCCAACCCGGAACCGTGCATGCAGGGTGCGATATCCCTGGGAACGGAACTGCGTGGGATGGAAGAAATCCGGAAGAAGCGGAAGAATCCTTCGTCGTCCGTGTCTTCCGTTGTTGGTGCAGCAGCAGCATTTGGGCCGTGTCGATGCTGCAGGTACACCTGTTTGCTGCTGGCGCCGATATCGCTGGCGCTGGTGTCGTCATCATCAGACACTTCGTTCTCGTCGCCATTGCTGTTGCTGTTGTGGTTGCTGGTGGGGGTCTTCATTTTTGCCGTTTCGCTCCGGCGAAAATTAGCCGGATCGATTGGAAATGTTTGCCTCGTTCGCTCCAATAGATCCTGTGCGAACAGCACCATGTCTTCCTCCTTGACGATCGTCGAATCCAGCAGCTCTGCCAATCCAGACGACGAGCCCTCGATGGATTCCTTCACGATGTCCATGTTGATGGGAGAGGATCGGCGGGATTCGTGAAGCAGGGTCCATGCGATCCCATCCTTGCTTGCGAGGAAGTCCCACGACTCCATGCCACATGGGCAATTGATGCCGCTGTGACGCAAGGAGTAATGCGATGGCCTCACCTTGATGCCCGCAGGCAGCTCCAGCGTGACGTAGAATTGGCTCATCCCGTGATCGGTGATGCGGCCGTCGTAAAGGCAGCAGCTGAAGACGTCTGCCGTGTACGGAACGCTGATTTCGTACCCCTCGCTCTCCGGTTCTTGCGCGATTCGATCTTGCTCAATCTCAATCAAGCCATTGCCGTCGTTGTCGTGATTCTCATCATGGCTGCTGTCGGCATCGCGGTCGATGTTATCATCATGGTGGTTTTGATGTTCGCCATTGTCATCATCATCATCATGATTGCCATCCTCTTCCACCTCGCTTTCATCAATGTCATCAATAATTACAGCGCCGTCATCTCCCTCTACGTCATGATCATGATCATTGACATCGTCGTCGTGAATGGCAAAGATGTGACCGATGGCATCATTCCTTCGATTTGACGAATTGGTGCGAGAACGCCGACGGTTGCGACGCCGTCTCTGTCTTCGTTGGGATGATACACGAGTAGAGGATGATGGTGGATGCATTCGCGTTCTCTTGCGTCTCGTCTTGGCCTTGAGCTGGCAGAACATCGGGCGGTATGCAACGAAGTTGGCGCGTGCTTTGTCCGTCCCAGAAATCAGGTCCTGCTCCGACCAATGTCGTGACTCGGATTGTCCCGGATCCGTGGATCGGTAGACGCGCACCAATCCGCGGTGGAAAGGGTTGTTGTAAGCTTCCTCCTTGCCAAAGTTGGTGCCGACATGATGCAAGATCCCTTTGCCGTCGGAGCGGAAGGGGAATTCGGTGGTGCTGCAAATGAGCCTTGTGGTGCGAAGCATGTACTGAAGGTGCGCGAGACAGTAAAAGTCGGCCTCCTTCTCCAAGCAATCCCAGAGCTCCGCTTTGCCAGGCGTGAAGGGCGGCAGCTCCCTCGGAAGCTCGGTTTGCTGATCTCGCAGGAACTGCAGGATGAAAGGGAAGTAGCGAGGATTGCGATCGATGAAGAAGGTCGGGATCGCGTTGGGCTTCTGGCATGTTTGGCATTCGGCTTCGTTGCTGCCGCTTGCACCGCAGAGACTGGTCTCGCCAAGCTGCCCTCCAGGGTGAAAGCCGGATGAGAAACGGGCATCAAAATACGATCCCTTGGCTGTCGTGAGCGTGCAGAGGCTGCAATAGAACGGTGTTCCGCCTACATTCAGACAAATGACTTCATCCCCTCGCATGGTCGTTCGACTTTTGGAGCTTGTGGATTTGTTAGATTGTTGGCTTGTTGGCTTGATCGGTGGGAGTGCAGTGATGGGCTTGCTTTCCTCAACTGGTGGTTGATGTCTTTGTCGATGTCTTTGTTTTCTGTTCTTTTGTGTGTGAGTGTATGTACGCGTATGTGTGCGAGTATGTCTGCGTGTGATGCTTGCATGCGATTGCGCTCTTGAGTTTTGCTTCTTGCTGTGTTTATGGTTCAACAGGCCACGCAGCACTGGTGCTCGTGCTCGTGCTCGTGCACGCACGGTGCAACGAGCAACCTCTGGCTCAGGTTTCCGGCGGTGCCTGTTGTTGTACCGTCATCACTCATGGTGCCATCGCAGACAACACGAGAAGAACGCCGACAACGATGTGGAGATGTGCTGCGCTTTGTTCTGCCTCGATCGTATTGTGATGGACCACAGCGGCAAAAAGTGAGCAAAAGCGGTGTGGACGTGTGGGTGTGTTGGCACGTCACACAACCACCAAGGTTTGGTGGTTGGAGATGCAACTCAAGAGGTCGTATTTATGACGAGTTCGCGTGACATTTTGCGAACGCCTTGAATGGAAGGATGGACCAATCGAAAGCACGGAGTTGATTGTCACAACCAATCAAAAGACTGGATGAGAAAGAACTTCAGAAGTCTGATTTCGTCTGTCTCGCAAACAAGAAGGAGGTATACCTCGTGTTCGAAACACCCAAATGACCGGACAAAGTAACAAAAAGAAGCAGAAACTTCGATCTCACAAATTGCGAGCCTCGATCGTGTTTTGTCGCTGTCCACAAACACAGAAAGTGAAGCGCGCCAAGAGCCAGGACCGTCCGGTACTTGGATTAGTCGTGGATAAATAAGACGGTTTCATTCGACTCATTAGACTACTACTACATCAGTTTCGTGGGTTCGCGTTTCAATCCTTCCGAAACATGCTTGGAGACTGAATATAACGGTTTGGCCAATTGCGTAACGGTTGGAGAGCAGGACAGGCCAGCCAACACGGAACACTTGAGTGTCTTCCTGTCACCGTTCTGAATCAGACTGCTCATTCTGAATTCAGAATCAGAACTTCTGAAGTTCTGAATCAGAACTTCTGAAGTTCTGAATCCGTTCTGACTCCGTTCTGAATCCATTCTGAAAGTCTGAATGCTGTCGCGGATGCAAGTCAAGTTCTGCACAAGATTGCCGTCATTTGAAACATGGCGCAAAACGTCTACTAACGCCTTCCTAACATGACAACTTGGTAACACAACAGCTGCTTCTTCGTTGTTTGCTTCCAAGCACCCACACGCAAATAATCGATAGCTACTCCATTGTCTCTGTTTCTGTTGCTGCATGCTTGCAACTCTTCACTCATCAGGTTGCAAGTACATATGCTTCGATTTTCGATGGCTGACAAGATAACATTCCACCAAAGAACAGAATACTGAGTAGAGTAACATGTTAGCCTTCGTGATCACATCGGCTACGACATCTTTTTTGGTGCGAAGATGCTTCGGCTCGTGGTCATGTTGTTGATGTCGCAGCGAAGCCCCCGCGACGATCACTGGGGGAGACACTCTCGATTCAGAATCAGAATGGAAAAAGTCAGAAGTTCTGAAGTTCTGACTCCGTTCTGAATCGGTTCTGAAAGTCTGAATCCGTTCTGAATCGGAGTCTGATTCTGAATCATTCTGAAACACGCCAGCCGTGCTATCTAACATGGAATAAGACCGACATGCGTAACGTCAATATAACGTCCGTAAATATTCAAATTATTGCTTGAAGACAGAACAGGGTTACGCGGGACTCAGTTCGAAACGTCTTGAAGTTCGATTGGCGGTCTGTCCGTCGGTTTTATCCATGACTAATCCAAGTACCGGACGGTCCAGGCGAGCCTGTCGAACAACGCACAGATTTGCGATGATGCCATTTTCGGCAGATGATCTAAGGATCCTGGTCCTCGTGCTCTGTGGTAGATTGCACATATAGTACATGCCGTACCGCAGCGGTCGACGGATGCAACGAGATATGATAGATGATGGGATGGCTTGAAGGGAGGTCATGGATGGATGCGACCTCTTCGTGCTACTCGATGAGTAGCTCGTATAGTACATGCTGGCGAATCGCTTGCAGGGTGGGCAAGCCATCTGATGTCGGCGGATACTGCGAGCTTGGGAGCGCCAACCCTCACCCTTCCGCTCCCTCTGCAGATGCACCCTCCAGCGATCCCACTGCCATCATGATCTCAACCCAAAAGTCAGGGTCAAACCCAAGCGGGGAAGAGAAGAGAGGAGAAGAAAGTAACAGCGTGCAGTGTCGACTTCGATCATGTCCACGATCCTTGCAACCACTGGAGCACGAGTACGTGAGGGCTTGTCTTCCAACAATAGATCCACACACTGATCAAACAGTGCCCTTCTTTCTTTCTCGTCGGTGGGCAGCTGTCTCTCTCTCTCTCTCTCTCTCTCTGAAGATCTCATTTGGTCCACTGCGACGAGTAGCACCACGGAGACCGTCGGGCGGAGCGGGCACAGCTTTTCCATTGAGCCCTTGTGAGCCGACACAAGACGACATGAGATGAAACAAAGCGCGAGACCAAGGGGAAGAGAACGGATTGTGACCAGTCCATTCTGAAGGCTTCGGAGCGGTGGTGGTAAAATGAATTTGAGCACTGACCCAACTTCATGGACGAATCCAGCAGGCGGTCAATTACCCCTACTCTGTGAGCGTAGAACATCACTGAGGCATCGATGACCTCTCTGAAGAATCATATAATAGTATACCACATCACGAGCATCGCTTTAAAACTTGTCTGAATTACGAGTACTTTTGGTCAGGTACCGCAGCATCCCTTCATAATATTCCTCTCCATGACGTTCTGCTTGCTCTAGGGCGTTGTCAGTGCCGATTGTGCGGAGCTGATTGGGATGCTCATGGATGCTGACGCCGTGGCGAAGCAACAGCTCGACCATACCGGAATCCTTGTTCCACATCGTCGCACAGAGTAAGTAGTTGCCATTGTGGGCGCCTTCGCTCGGATTAGCTCCATGATGCAGCAGCGTCCGCGCAGCCTCGAAGTTGCTTGTTTTACACGCCACATCAAGCGGCGTGTTCAAGTCCGCCCGCGGCCCATGTACGCTTTGCCCCAAGGAGATCAATTCTTCGATCATGGGCACGTTGTTGTGCTCGCAGGCAATGTGCATGGCGCTGCTAGCACTCCAGCTGGTGCCGCTGCAATCGCCGCCATTCTCCAGCAGGAGCCTGACTATGCGAACGTCGCCGTTGTCACATGCTAGTTGGACTGCTGTCAGTCCATCACGCCGGCTGTCGTTGATGTCGGCATTGTGCTGCAGCAGAATTTCCACAATGTCATGACATCCATGCTTAACGGCGTGATACAATGCCGTGCATCCGTCCACATCGCGAGCCTCCACTTCAGCGCCGCCATCGATGAGAAGCTGCAGGACGCCGGCGAGCTTGTTCTTCATCGCCGCATGGTGCAAGGCGGTCCTGCCGGATTCATCACAGCGGTCTGTGCTGACATCACCGTCCAACAGGCAAGCGACGACGTCAGCGTGCCCCGCTTTGACGGCGTCTTCCAGAGCAGTCGATCCATCTCGCATCACTGCATCCACATCGGCACCAGCACCGATCAGCTGCTTCACGACACCGGCATGGCCGTTGATGTTGGCGACGTACAACGGTGTGCATCCGCTCATGTCCTTGATGTTGGCCTTGGCACGTGGCTGGGATAGAAAGGTCTCCACCACATCTTCCAATCCGTGACGAGCTGCCTCGATCAATGGGACCTTGCAATGTCGCGGCCTTGAACTGACATCGGCCCCATGTTCCATCAACAGATGCACGATATTGCTGTGACGATGATGGATGGCCAACAGCAAGGGTGTGCGGTATTCCGAGTCGTACAAATTAACATCCGCAGTGGTCTGCGATGACGACGATGGTGCCAACAAGCACCGCACAGCTTCCAAATGCCCATTCGCGCATGCCACGTGCAACGGTGATTGGCCATGTTCGTTGTTGGTGACATCGATGTGAGCGTAGCCGCCATGATCCAGCAGAAGTCGAAGGATATCCACATGACCAGCCTTGCTGGCAACGTGAAGAAGGGATGATCCATCGTCGCTGGTCTGCTCGAAGAGGCTGTCGTTGTTTGATCGATTCTTCTTCTTCTGTTGCTGTTGTTGTTGCTGCTGCTGCTCCAGCAACCGTCTCACTTGATCCACATCACCACGTTGCACCATCTGCATGAGATCGTTCTTGTGGGAAAGGCCGTCGTTGTCGTTGTCATTGGCATTGTCGTTGGCATCATGGCCGTTGCTCACAGCGTGGGTGGCTTCCACGTCGTTGCGTACCGCCGCCTTGTTGGTGCGCTGTTTCTTTCTGCGGGGCATGGTGCTGGTGAAGGGCGAAGGGTGAGGGTGAAGAGGCAAAGAGCGAGACGCTGTGTGATGAAGTATTAGATGAACCACGAGGATTGGTATGGTGATTGTCTCTTGTTTTTGTGAGCTCTCCTGTCTCCTCTTGCACATGCATTCTTGTGTGTGTTGGCTTCGTTTCTTTTGGTTTGGTTGTCGGTGGCAAACAACCGACGCCGGTCATTTGGATTTTTCTTTTTGATGTCCGGTTGGTGGCATCTTTTGAAGACATGGACGAGAAGTCTACAACGAACAATCTAGAGAAATATGTGTCAACACCCCAAAGTCGCGATGACGTCAACGAACACATCTTTCTTCAACTGAATTCTGAGATGCTTTGCTTGGTTTCGCCAACAACAGAGACGGTACGGCTGCAACACTCCCCAACAGCACCAACTCAACACCTTTGCTTCCACAATCACATGTACTTGTTGTGCCAACAGTGACTCTGCTCGAAGACCATTGCATGAGCAACTGTGCCAACCCGCACTCCACCATCACAGCAAATAGATTGTAGAATAGAATACATGACAACCTGAACGCAGGCGCCAGATTGTGCACAAGGACAGAAAGGCAAAGCCAGAGAACGATCAACATTACTATTGCCGACGAGAAGATAATAATGGGAACCCAATGCGAACCTCAAGAAGAACCAAGAACGAAGTTTTGGCATGTCTGAAACCAATACAAAATTTAGTAGAGTATCCGACATGGTTGTCACATTCTCAACTGTTCGAGTTGGTCGATGGAATCGACAAGCCTGTGGTCGACCAGGTCGATGCTGCCAAGAGGGTGACCCTCCTCGGAATTCGATCGAATTCTGCCGAATAGTCGTTGCACTAGATGTCAACTTCCCGCTTGTCACTTCACTCCAAACGGTGAAGTTAAGGTGGTTCCGGAGAACAAGGACGGCGACATGCAAGGACGCTTCTCATCGCGTCGATAGTATGCGCACCATGGTGTGTTCCTTGGCAGTTTCTGTGATACCGCTCTCGCTCCTCCTTCTCGTTCGCAGACGTGTTGTCTGTTGACGTGGGACGTGGCGATGGCGATGGCGTTGTCGACGCCGTTCATGTTGCTGACATTGGAGATGTTGCTGTCGATGTGCATTGGTGGATGGCGCTGATTTTGGTGTTGATGCTGATGAAGCTGCCATAAAACAGATACGCTGCGACAGTTGAAAGGTAAGAAGGATCTTCCGATAGACTATTCAGCACATCAGTCGTTGAACACATCAATCAATCGTTGAACACATCAATCGTTGAACACATCAATCGTTGAACACATCAGGTAGACTCGAAGCAAGATGAGCTCGGCAGCAACCGCAGCAACCAAGCCCGTGCGGGTCCGCGTGATCAGCGACGTCGTGTGACCCTTCTGCTACGTTGTGCTGAGGCACTTGCAGAAAGCAAGCGCTTCGGCCAACGTGAAGATCGCCCTCGAGTGGTTGCCCTTCTACCTCAATCCCTCGATGGATCCCACGGCCAAGCCGGAGACCATCGAGGAGCACCTGGCCGGCAAGTACGGTCCTGCTGCTGCGGCGAGGCTCAGGGATCCCAACGCCCCCCTCAACAAGATGGGGCGCGAGAACGGCATCAAGTGGGACCCAGATCGCAACGTCTACGCCACGCACAAGGCGCACGCCCTCATCGACTACGTCCAGCAAAACGGCGGCGCTGACGCCAACGACAAGGCCAACCGTCTCATGGAGGTCATGTACCAGAAGTACTTCGAGGAGGGCGCTGACATCTCGAATACCGAAGTACTCGCTACCTTTGCCAAGGCCGTGGATGTGTCTGCGGAAGAAGTCGCGGCCGCAGTGACGCCAGACAAGCAGGCCGAGGTCACGAAGAAGGTGGACGCCACCCGCAGGAAGTTCGGTGTGCGCGGCGTGCCCTTCGTCGTCATCGACTCCAACAAGCCGAACCAGACCCCCACGGCCTTCTCCGGTGCCTACCCGGCCGATGTCATCGCGGAGCAGCTGGAAGAGGCGGCCCAAGCATAAACCTGTGCTTGCGGCTTCCTTTCGCATCGCATCAGGATTGCATCGCGTTGCGTTGCATGGCATTGCGCGATGTGCAGGCGTACCATACGTACGTACTGCATTCGATTATATTATATTTGAAGAGTATCATCGCGTCAACATCGACAGCAGCATCGATGAGAGGAACGGAATGAGACGCGTGGGGACGGAAGTGAAGCGAAGGCAAAGATCAAGCGCTCTGAATGACCGAATTGTTTCTGTGGCTCCTCCCAGCATTGGGAGCGATGCCGGGCAATTTGTGAACAATAGTGGGAGAGGCATCCAGCATGCCACTGCAGTACTCTTGTCTTACACCCTACTCACGGGCGTATGAGCTATGAGTGCACCCATGAGCAGCTTCGTCTCTTTGCAGCTTCGCAGACTTCTCGCACAGCTTTGATATGTCCGTCGATCTCGCCAAAAGGATGGCAACACACCAGTACATCCGAGCAGAGTGCATACAATCACATAATGGCAAGATGTAGAAATGAATAATACTCGTACGTATAACAGCATGATGGTGCTCTCAAGTACTCCATCAGGCTATGGTTCAAACACGGTGTTCCATTCTCGTACTAGTATAGCACGATAGTTCTATGACAAATGGTTCCCTTCCCCTCACATCGTGCGTACGTGCATACCTTGATTCGCATGGCTTTGCAAGTCCCCCTATCTTCCTTCTCCCCTGTGGCTCTCGGCGCATCCATTGCATCCATTGCACCTATTGCATCCACTGCATCCACTACATCGATTCATTTATTCATTCATAGCTCTCGGACGGTTCGTCAGGATGACTGCTGCTGCCTTGGTTGCTTTCGCTCATCGATACTCGCTTCGTTCTCTCCGACGATTCCAACGACACGAAGTACGTCTGCATCTCCCCCTTGCCCTTCGCCGACACCAACCCCTTGCGAGCGGACAGCCACCGCCCCCAACCGTGCATGATCAGTTCATCCGCCGTGGACTGGGAGCAGTGGATGCGGTTCTTCTCGCCCGTGCTCTCCATCCGCGAGGCCGTGTTGACGGTGTCGCCGAACAGCTGGAAGCGGGATTTCTCACCGCGCAGCACACCGGCAGTCACAGGACCGGAGTGGATTCCGATGCGCATCGCCAGATCCATCGTGTCCTTGCCAAGCTCCTGCGACAGCTCCGTCAGGATGTGATGGATCTTCCTCAGGCAATCGCTTGCGAATCGGCACATTATCACGGCATGTTCAACCTGCCGTGTGTGTCGCACGTTGCATTTGGTCACGAGGAGAGTGTTGCGTGTTGCGTGTTCGCACGAGCACCGTGCAGTGAATGTCGGAGAAGAGATCGATAGATAGATAGATAGATAGAGAGAGCGGGAGGTGAGCTGATGCTGTGTACATGCCAATGTCATGATTCGATAACGGCTACGGTGCGGAACCAATGGAATCACACAGTCACTTCAAAATGTGAATGTGCCATGTGTGTGGTACGAATAGACGTACCTGCGGTGCTGGCAATCCAGTCGCGGCCAGATAGCAGTCTCCAATGGTCTCCACCTTGAACACCTTGCGACGGCGGGCCAGACGGTCGAAGCCTCCGTACAGCGTCTCCAACAGATGGAACACGTCCTCTGGAGTCCGCGAGGAACTCCAACGCGTGAATCCGGCGATGTCTGCAAACAGGATGCTCGTGTGCTCGAATTTATCCGCGATGGGCGTGGTGCTGAACCTCTCGCCCGTCTTCTTCATGGATCCATCGCTCGGTTTGTTGTCATCTCGCAGGGAAGTGCTGGCGCTCTCCGAATGATCACCCGCCTTGCTCGAGTACTTCCACTTGGCTTGGCTGAGCGGGTTCTTGACGGCGCCGTGGGGCTTGCCCTCCTGCCCAGGCGTGCGCTTGCCATGCTCTCCGTACAATCGTTCTCGCACGGTCTCCGGGAACAGCGACGACACGACGGCGTCCGATTTCAACGCCTGATCCATCACAACACGCTGCCGCTTCTCGACGAGGCAATCGTACAGGATGAACACAGCGGACGTGAAGAGGAAGACGGCGAGGACAATCCCGGCGTACAGCAACGGCTTCGACGTGATGTAATCGTCCTCGAGCATGGATGTTGGGTACACCCGCAGCTTGTAGCCACCGAATTCCTTGTTGAGCTCCGCGGCCGTGTACGATCGTGTCTGCGGGGACTTGATGGAGTTGATGTACTGCACCAGATCGGCCTCGCGCACCATGGAGTCGTAGCTGGGATCGTGCAGATCCGACTTGCCCAGGTAGGTGACCTCGGTACCGTCGACGCGGAAGGAGAATTCCTGGCCGTGGCGGTTGGTGACGACGCAGACGATGCCGGACACATCGTCGGGAAGGAGGTTGCGAAAGTGCAACCTCCAGTACACGATGCTGTACACCACGCCCACGACCTTTCGGCTGGTGACATCGAAGGTGTCGAAGACGGGGTAGTTCATGGCGCTGACCGGGTCTCCCAAGTAATCCCCGCTGTCATGGCGGAACTGTCCCAGAGCGAGGATGGATGCGAATATGTCGTTGTTGACTTCTCCGAGGGATTCTTCCGGATTGGGATCCTGGAGGTTGTGCGCCTTGTCGACGATCGCTTCGCCCGTGGTCATGCAGGCTTCGAGCCCTTCAGTCAGGTGTGGGAATCTCAAGAAGTCCATGTTGACGACGTCCGTGAGGTTGAGCGCTGGTGACATCTGCCACAGCGGCAGGAAGGGGCCTGTTCCGTACGGCAAAGGCTTCTCTGGGCCTTGGTCTTCCGTGTAATCGTACGTGTGAATCCACGGATGCATTTTGCCGCCGTTGAGATGCAGACGGCGATCCTGGGGACCATGAGGGGTGGGAAGCGGGTGCGCTTGATCCGCTTGACCCGCGCTATGAAGTGCCCGGCCCCCGTCGCCGTATCCGAATCGTCGATCCTGGTCCAGTCTGAACTCCGTATCCCTCACATGAGACTCCCTGACTTGCTGATAGTTTTCGCGCGAGTATGCCTCCCACCCGAGACGATCTTCATCGTTGACGAGCGGGAGGTAGTAGATGAGCGATGCCTCTGACAGGATGCGGGCGTTGGCTCCTCTCACCTCGAAGTTGGCTGTGGTTGGAATGGAATCGAATGTATAATAGTCGAACACAGCAGTGTGTACGAGTGTGTACAGCAGTGTGTGCGGCAGTGTGTGCGGCAGTGTTTCGTAGAGTAGAGTAGAGCAGCATAGA
Organism: Craspedostauros australis; assembly: GCA_026770025.1. Taxonomy (NCBI): domain Eukaryota; phylum Bacillariophyta; class Bacillariophyceae; order Mastogloiales; family Achnanthaceae; genus Craspedostauros; species Craspedostauros australis. Next base: position 111,101 of record JAMXDE010000049.1, on the reverse strand, counting down.
TGGTGGTCAGAGAATGAAAAGTACTTGTGCGAAGCACAGTGATGAATGTATGATGAACAACGAGCAGAGATTGGATGGGTTGGAGCAGGCAGCGTGCTGCATCCGCTCGACCGTGCTGCGCTGTATGGTATTATGTTATACTTACAAACGGTGACATTGGGAAAGGTGGAGCCTGATTCCTTGGCGTACATGGTGATGGACATGGAGAAGTTGTCCAATGCCCTGAGCATGTCATCGAGCGACTTGTGAAAGAGCTGGAAGACCCGGTTGGACTGAAGTTGTGTACGTATAGTGGTGAAGCACAGAATAGTATGTACCGTGGAATGCGAAAGCGAAGTGTGTTGGAAGAAGAGACGAGGTGAGAACACTGGAGGTCCATGCCGCACTCGTGCCCGCACTATCACTCAAGCATAGGTGCGAACATGAGCATTATACGACCTAACAGTAGCAACATAAAGTTGAGAAGGAGGAGACTTACGTGAGAGTCGTACTGATCCCGAAAGTCCCTCTCCTGATCCAGGCGGATGTAGCGGTAGACCAATCCAGCCGTGGCGAAGGCAGAGGCGAGGAGACAGCCAAAGACGACGACCCGCAGCCACGAGAGACGCCTCGACTCCACACCCGAGATCCTGTTGGACCGACGGCGGTAGCTGCTGCTGTTGCCGTCAGGAGATTCGGTGGATCGTTGCATGTCGGAGACCTGACTGGCACCAGGGCTTGTTGACGAGTTGGAGGAGAAATGAGATGAGGTGCTGCTGTATCCCCCATCCGAGTCGCCCATGTCCTGCGGAACGCCTTGCATCTCTGTTCTCTGCGCATTGGCTGGCGTGTTTTCGGATGCCATTGTTCCCATGTTGGTTGTGTTGCTATGGTGCTGCGAGTGAGTTGGGGGTATTGCTGGCTGTGTTGGAGCGCTATTGTCTTATATTATGTGATCGAGATGAGCAGTGATGGGAGTAATTTTATGGGAGCGATGACGATACCAAAGACGGCAACAGCAAGATGCACAATACAGAAATGGTTTCCAACAGGTCAGCGAAGGAGGGAATCTCTTCGCGATTCATGGTTCTGCTCTCCTTGGAGTGGCGGCCCATGCGGACATTGGACTCCGCGTGCGTTCCACGGATCTGTTGGGTGATGTTCGTCCTCCGTATCACGTGCTTGGGCAAGAGGGAGTCCAGATGGTTGCCAGCGGCATTTCAGTACCAATACTCTTCAGTGTTTATTATTCCGACTCTACTCGTGGTTGTCGCTCGCACCATACTCACTGTACGTTGGCATGGTTCCCTCCCATCTGTATCTCCCTCGCTCCTCCGGCGCTCCCATGTTGCCCACGAAGAAAACCCACGAGCGGAATTCATGTTGTGACGAGGAATGCAGCGCGATTTGATCCGTGAACCTTGTCGGAGATCAGCGTGTCTGACAACATCCGACAAGCTCTGTCATGGTCCACAACAGATTGCGAGAAATCATTGGCTTGTTGGTGAGACTTGGATGAATCGGAAACGCTTTGGTTCAGTCCACCCAAAAAAGGTGACTGGGGAGATAGGATCACAATCGGCTTATCAACGGTCATGCTCGTTCGCATCATTCGCTCCTCCAGGCTTAATAATAAAGAAAAATTGCATACGAACATCTCGGCCCTTCACGATGCGAAATGGTGGACAAGTTCTGATTGGTCACAACTGACAGAAATCTAGCGATATCACGAACACGCCAACGTCATTCTTGGATTCACGAACAACTTTGGTCAACCACAGCGTTGGTCCATTGCACATTTCTCGTCCAAAAGCACGCTTGGTCTTGCTTCAAGTATTTGTTGCCATCTGAAAGAGAAAACAGAATTCGGCGGGGACATTTTGTGTGGCTGGAAGTGTCGACTGTGTTTTGCTCCCATTGGCGTCATACGTGCACGTGCTTCGCTGAGTTGAGCGTGATCCCAATGCACTCACAAAATGGTTCTTGTGATCGTGTTTTCAATGACCTGTTCTCCAATCGAGATGACTGTGATGAAACTCCCTTTCAAATTAAAGTGAATAACATATATATTGACACAACTTCCATTTACACGATTGAATCAAGAGTGATCGAAATAGTCGAATTGATTACATTGAGCATGATCGCAGTCTGGACATCTCCCGTGGGCATGGACAAGCAGATCTCGTGTTGTTGTGTGGTGATGGTGACGGCGATGTCGTGAGCAATGGTGTTGACGGCTGGAGATGATGTCGACCATGGCGCCCACCATGAGTTGGCGCAGGAGGAAGCGGCAGATGCGAAAGATCCCCCCACTCAGCATCCATTGAACGGCCAGCCAGCCAGAGCAGAGTAGAGTAGAGCGGAGCATACTCCCAAGCGCATCATGATTCGAAGCCGGAGTGTCGTGCGGAGCTTCGCGGCTCGCTGTTGGTCCACGCCAACACGGCGGCATCTCCTGCCCTTGTCAGCCTCACCAGCTTGCGTCAGACCTGCATGCACGATCGTGACTGCGCAGACTCAGTTCCGTGCTGGACAACAAGCGCAGCACAATCATCAGCATGGACATCAGCATGGATATCAGCATGAGCAGAACGGTGCGTTCAGCAGCGCAGCAACTGCTCTCAAGTCCTCTGCGGACGATGTCGCTAGCGCAGCACCTTCCACTCCAACTACGGCTCCAACTGCAACTGCAACTGCATCGGAGCCACCGCAGAAGCAGAAGCAGGCCACTCCCAGCAACGGCGGCGGTGGCCTCCCAACGCGCCACTCCCGAAAGCAAGCCCCTAGGGTCTGCACCGACATTGACGAGCTCCAGCACCTCACTGACCAGATGCTGCATGCGGACGTGGGATCGCTCTTCGTCTACGAAGACAACGACACCAAGGACGGCGGCGCCGACTTCGCGCAAAGCTCGGACCATGCGTGGCACGCTGCCAACCATGCCGTTCAGCTGGCGGAGTACCTCCTCAGGGGCCACGCCAGCCACATTCCCCATTCCATCGTTGCGGAGGACGAGGAGGAGATCAAGGCGGCCAACGGCGACGCGTCCTCGCAGCCATCCCCGTTGCAGCCCACGCATCACATCATGCTCATGCAGGCCATCATCAAGAGGCTCGAAGAGGAGGGCAGCGCCTACATGGACCTGCGACACTCCAAGCTGGCTGCCAAGCAGAAGGAGAAGGCCCTGCAGGCCAAGCTGGCAGCGAAACGATCGAAGCGCATGGAAGACAATCCCTTCTTCGATTCGGTGCCCGTGAATTTTGCGGTGGATGCTCCCATCGATGTCTCCGTGCCTGCTGAGTCGCGTGTCAATAACACTGGCAACGACAACTACAATCGCAATGATAATCGCAACGACAATCGCAATGATAATCGCAATGACAACTACAATCGCAATCGCAATGACAATCGCAAAGACAACTACAATCGCAATGATATTCGCATTGACAATCGCATTGACAACGACAACGACAATCGCAACGATAATCGCAACGACAACTACAATCGTAACGACAACTACAATCGCAACGACAATCGCAAAGACAATCGCAAAGACAATCGCAACGGCGAGGAAGTCCAGCAAGAAGACGGAGAATCTAACCCCAACCTCGATCTCGGCGAGCGCGACACAACCAAAGACTTTGCGCCGCCGGGTGCATCCACGGCGTGCTACGATATCCTCCTGGACGCCATGGCGGCAGTCACCATCCACGAACCCGATTCCGTCTCCTGGTCACCCGACGATGTTTCCGACGTCCTCCGCACCATCCACGCCGCGCATCAGCTCGATGGTGGCGACAAACACAACACCAACCCCCACACCGTCCCCACCATGCAATCCTACAACGCCGTCCTGCGATGCATCGCCAACATGCCCATCCAGTGGGAGAAGCACGAGGAACGTCGGGATCAGGCCTTGGCCAACGCCTTCGGACTCCTCGACGCCCTCACCCACAGCGAGACGGGCCGTCTCCAACGCAACGCCGCCACCATCACCTACATGCTGCAGATCGTCCGCCTCCTCCTGCCTCCCTGTCGCACGCGCGGCAACATCACCGTCACGCTCTGGGACATGGCGGCCAACCTGGGTGTCGTCGATCGCCATGTCATTGAGGCCTTCCATGCGGCGCATTCGCCCAGCAACGGCGACGAATTCGCTCCCTACCTGGAAAAGCGCAAGGTCTACGTCGACATGCCCAATCAGTGGGTTCGCCACGCCAAGCAACGGCGTCATGGCAGACGCTACTAGGGTAGAATATGTATCCAAGTATGTATGCAACATGCAACTCAGGTGGAATAACCTAAATTAAGGGCCAGTTTGGGCTGTTTGTCTGGATCAACGGCATGCCTTGACTTTAGACACGAGCATAGTAAGACCATCAATAGATCAACAACCTCTCTCTCTCTCTCTTGTGTATTCCTCTCCTGTCAGCACCAACCGATCTGCCACGTTGTGTACGACATGTTGTACGTGTGGAGGAGCCACTTTCGTTTCCTTGGACGGGCTGCCATGGAGAGACATCACGAATCGCCGCATCGTATCGGCATTCGATGGATGGAATTCTCCTACTGTATGTGTCCCCCGGTTGCAAGACAGCACTCTCTGTTTCGTACGCGCAATGCATCAACGTTGTACAAGCGAAGTCATCGTGCATGGCAACGAGGAGCATGTGCATTGTAACACCGATGCCACAAAGCCCACATACGGGTGAGATAGATTTGATGTTCAGAGAATGTAACATTGTATTGCGCTCGTGTGATGGATAGCTGCTTCCTGCGTCGTCGTCGTCGTCGTCATTTTGTCGTCTTGTCGTTAGTTCGTGATGGTTTCTCATGCGCCATCAATGTTGTGTGACAGCTCTTCTAACTCCACTTCCTCGGCCTGACTTTCATCGTCACAACCGTCTTTGCCAGGCGGCATCTTGTCAGTGAGAATGCTGTTGCTGTTGACGTTGCTGAGGGGTGGAGCGAATTCCCACGGAAAGCCGCGCAGCATGGTGAAGAGCATGGTTTCGTGCTGACGGCGGAACACCCACGTCAAGTCTTCTCCATCAATATCGTGCCACGCGCCACATGGTGCGATGCATTGCACTGGAAACTTCCCGCTGCGTCCTTCGCACTGAAGAAACTGGCACTGGTGCCGGCTGGTGATCATTTGGACGATGAATTCGGGGACCTGGCAGGAGCTGTAGTGCTGTGCCAATGCAAACAGGATTCCTGGAACTTGGACGCATGATAACGTGTCCTCCTTCGCCGCTTCCAGAAGTGTCGCCAGTATCTTCGCCAACTTCTCCTTTTTCGTCTGCTGTGGCTGTTGCCTCGTCTCGTCGTTGTTTGGGGCACTGGGTGTCTTCTCCTTGCTATCGCTATCGCTTTCGCTATCGATATTGTCGTTGCCGTCGCCTTCGTCACTGGCTGCATCTCCGGCGACATCGTTTGCGGTGCTGTTCACTGCACCGCTAGCGCCAGTTTTTTCAACGTCGTCATCTTCGGACGTGGCCGCGTACTGTGCGAAGAGCAGCATGATGACAGCTACCACGTAGCAGCGCTCTAGGAGGACGTTCGCCCCCATCATCGTGTTCGCCGAGTCTCCGTCCACTCGAACATCTTCCAGATCGACGCAGCACGCTCTGCGCAACGCGGTTCTCTCTTCGTAGTCATTCGTCGTGGAACCCAAAGGATAAGCCCACAGCTGCTCTATCAAGAAACTGAGCTGCCCAGCTTCCGCGCGCTCGACATAGCGCATCGCGGTCCAATGAAGTGCCAGGCCTCCGTACCGGCGCTGCTTGGATGCAGCCTCGGTATTGTGCTGCAGAACGCGGCTGGCGACCTCGGCTGGCAAATAGCTGCTGGCCATATGCAACGGGAGCGAGGCCATCCCACTCTCAATCAAGAGGGCCTCCGGAAATGCACCGACGAGCGCGTTGATGGCGTTGATCAGGTCGGTATTATTAGCTTCCATGGTTGGGTGGTGATCGCAGAGGGTGTGGATGGGGTAGTCATCGTGCTTGTCCTTCTTTCTGGCTTCGTGCGGGCATGCGGCGACGCGTCCGGGTATCATCCGAAGAGCCTCATTCCGGTGGCTGTTGGAAGATTGCCACAGCTTCAGCAGCTGCTCCAGATCCACCTTGCCTTCCGACATTGCCACCACCGCCCTGCCGATGTTCCTGGTCTCGTATTCGCCATATCTGGCATTGCTCGATCCTGACGACAAACAACTTCCCATCTTGCCAATGCAATGGAGATCGTCCTCTTGGGAAGACGTACGAGTATCGTGTTGCTGTATTGCTATGTTGCTGTGTTGCTATGTTGCTTTCTGGCTGTACGACTACTGATACGATATGCACGATATGCACGATATGCGCAATATGTGCAATATGTACGGGCGTGATGTTCGTGTTGAGCACTTTCTCTTTCGAATGCGTTTCACCTTGATGCTCGCTGGTGTTATCCGTTTGTCCACCACCTGCGAGACTGTGGTGTTCCTGCGGTGCAAGGCGATGCAAGGAAATGCAAGGCAGTGGGAGTGCTCCAGCTCGCAGTACTACTATGAGTAAGATGGTGGCACCAATGCGAGCGCAGCGCCGCTGTTGCAGATCAATAGCAATGAGGTTGGTCCGGTTTCCAACCGATGCGCATCAGTTCGGGCCGGTTCTTGTGGAGATCAGGGCGCGAGCAGGTCTGGTACCTGAAGACCAAGAGAAGTATAATAGGTGTGCATCAGCCCATCAATGCATCAGAGCGTTGCTGTCTTGTTGCAATCTTCTCTTCTGTTTGGTTGCGTCTTCGTCTGCTTTGGTGATGTTGTTGCTTCCACGCTCTGCGCAACATGATGTGTCTTTTCTGTCGTGGATCTTGCATATGATGCCACGAATGGACTTTGGATTTGTCCACGATTGCACTTGCTATGTTTTTAGTCGTGGTCATGTGAAGTCTACGATTTGGTGTAGAGCAGATCCTCCGTACCACGCAATTGAAGGGATTGTGATTGCACGGAAACATGTGGCGGTGCAACGAGTGTGTGCAACGGTGACGTCTTTGGACATCTCCACCAGCGACGCTCGGGTGTTCAAGCCAATCAAAGTGAGATCAACATTACTATACGCAGCGGGAAGCGATCCGTCGGCAGCTGGCTGCGGTGGCGATTGGAGGAGTGCGGGAGACTGCACCGCCGAGACATGTGTTGCGGGAGCAACGATGGTGTGCCATGCAGAGCGTTATTGAGGAGGGTAGTGATGGATGAGAGTTCTGTGATTATGAGGACTCTAGAGTGCACTCCACAGCAGCATTGCCATTCGTATCCATGCTATTTTCCATAATATCATGCGCACTTCGCCTTATTCCAGCGCAGAATAGGAGATTAGGCTGGTTGAAATGCGACGACCCCGATGAGACCGCTTCCATCTCTCATTTGGCGCTTGACTCGTTTCTCACGGACAGCGTGCGACATCCCGAAATCGCCTCTTTCTGTTCAATACCTCTACCACTGCAGCCTCGGTGCCATCGCTATCATCGTCACCACGATCGCAGTCGGTCGTATTCTATGGCACGATCGACCGGCTTCGACATCAACGCTGCCAACATTTTCCATGCGCAATGTCCCCTCTTTGCGCACTGCAACGGTGTGAGGCCATGTTTGCCCCGCGCATGGCGATCGGTCGTATTCAGCGTCACCAGGTACTTAACCACCTCTAAACAACCAGCTTTCACTGCACGGTGTAACACTGTATCACCTTCGCCGTCCGTCATGTTCACATCCACATTCACGTTCGGCGATTTCACCAACGTCTCCATCTTCGCAACTCGCATCTTACCATCATCGCTCTCTTTCCCATTCTCCGACGGTTCTCCATCTGCGCCTCTGAAAATACAAACGCAGTGCAATGCTGTATCGCCTTTGCTGTTCCGTAACGTGGCATCCACTGAGTCACATCCGATCAGATTTCGAAGGACGAAATCGTCGCCCTTCTCGCACACAAGATGGAGGAGCGTGGTGCCCTCATGATTCTGGATGTTCGCGATTGCTGTGGCATTCTCCATCAGCTGTTGGATGATCCTCATCGCGCCAACAGTATCGCCACCACCATCACTACCGCCGCCGTCATGCTTAATGTTGAGAACGCTGAGGTTGGCTGTGGGAACGACCTGCCGTTGGATGAAGTCGAAGACGTGACGAAGTCTGGCGGCATGATTGATGGTGAAGAACATGCCCCTGTTGAACGCAATGTGAAGGGGTGTGTCACCATCTTTGTTTTGGATGTTCAGGCTAGCATTGACCTTGCACGACAGCAGCAGATGCTGGATGAAGTAGTCGTCTCCTTTCAAGCAAGCAATGTGGAGTGGCGTATTCCCATGCTTGTTTTGGATGTTGAAGATGTCATCTTTGTCGACGTTTGCATTGATTCCGTTGACGTTGGTGTTGTGATTGATGTTGAGTAGGTTGCAGTCCTTCAAGCACCAAAAGACGTGCCAGGAGAATGATGGATTCCCACACGCAATATGAAACGGCGTATTCCCATCATTGTTCTGAGTGTGAAGCTGGATGCTGGTGAGGATGCGATCATAGTTCATCAGATACTCAACCGCACCCACCTCGGTGCAAGAGCTCAGAGCGGTGTGGAGTGGTGTGTCTCCTTTGCTGTTCCGCATGCTACCGTTGCCGTTACCATCAATACCAAGCATGCTGTTGACATCGATGTAATGGGACTCCATCAGGCTTGCAATCGCATCTCTTGTCCCCCCTTCGCAGACAACATGCAGCAACGAGTCACCATCGCGGTTTGGCCTCATCGCCTCGGGTCGAAAACTGAGCCAATCCCACTCCAACAAATATGCGATGATCTCCTGTTCTTTGCGGCGAAAGGCCAATTGGAGGCTGGTATCCCCCATATCGTTTCGGACGTTGACGTTGATATCGACGCCGATCTCATCCGACTCCATCACATACCTCAGCAGATCGATGCCACCGAAGGCACACGCGGCATGCAGTGGCGTGTCGCCCTGATCGTTCTGTTTGTTGATGTAGGCGTCAACATCGATATGGTTGGATTGCACCAAGTACTCGAGCACATCGGGTCGCTTATTCCAGCAGGTGTAATAAATCAAGGTGTAGCCGCGGTTGCTTTCCATGGTAACCCGGACTTGACCAGATTCCATCAGATATGCAACAAGATCTCTGTTGCCGTGCCAACAGGCAACATGAAGTGCTGTCAGACCGTCACTGCCTTTGATATTGATATCTGCGTCAATTCGATCTGACTCCATCACATACTCAACAACAGCCATGTGCTCAGTCCAGCAAGCAAGGTAGAGTGGTGTCCAACCATTGTTGGCTTGGATGTTGGCATTCACATCTATTCCATTCGATTCTACCAAGAACTCAACTACGCCCATGTGTCCAAACTGACACGCAAAATGGAATGGTGTGAACCCTTCTTTGTTTTGGATGTTGACATCCACATCGATTCGACCAGAGTTCACCAAGTACTCGACGATACTCGTGTGTCCAAACCGACATGCGCTATGAAGCACAGTGTTGCCGCCATGGTCTACCGTGTTGGAAGGAATGGCCACCGCATCCGCATAAGATTCGACGAGACCTTGAACCATTGCCAAGTCATGCTTTTGACATGCAAGGTGCACCTGTTTGATCCATTCGCAGGTGGCGTCGTCACTATCCGTCCTCGTACGTAATGGTATGGGTTCATTGATATTGCACCATTTTGCCGAAAGAGATGTACAGTAGGGTAGTCGAGGTTGCAGATTGAATGGATGGATGGATGGATGGTTGAATGGTGGAATGGATGGATGGAGGAAAGCAGGAATGTGAGTTTGGAGCACGAGTAGGAGAGTTGTCATCATGATCAGAATCGTGCTCTTGCAAACTCAGACTCGCCCCAGCCAGTCAAGCCATGCCAGGCCATGCCAAGCACAATCACAATCACAATCACCTCACTCTTTTGACTGACTGCTGGTCATGATCTGTGTTCTTCGTGTGATGGTATCGCGTGTCGATTGCTGATCGTTGGCTGCGTTGCTCGAGTTGATGTCGCAGAACGGAGGAATCGCCACGCGGTTACAATGAGGAGTTACACAGCAGTGACGACAGCCTGTGATGCGCCGCCCCGGATGTGTCTCAGAAAGAAGGCGCAGGACTTTGTCGTAGCACGTCTGTGGATGGAACAGACGAGACAGTGACCTCTCGGAGGGACGAAAGCAGGTGATGGATGTATGTTATTCTATTCTAATTGTAACACTTGTGAGAAGCGTCGTTGATTGATGCAATGCGGAGAGTATGACGATCCACCGCGGACCTGCCTTGGCTTGCCTTGGCTTGCCTTGGCTTGCCTTGGCTTGGCCTCCTCTGTGTTCTTCCTCGACCCTTCTGGAATCCAACAGGGGTGCGACCTCACCGCGATCGACATCAGCCTCTCGCACATGTGTTTTTGCGTGTTTCGTTGTTTTCTGCTCTTTGATGTCCAACCGCGTTTGGGTTTTGCAATTCCAATCCACGAATCGAATAGTCGGATCAGACGTGCGACGAATTCATCACGAAACGAGGAAATTCATTAACCAGCCCTTTTGAAGTGCCGATTTGCATCAACCAGCCTGTTTTGTGTTTCTTAGCGACCCAAAACGTCCAAATGTCCATACGACGTCCCGTGGACACAAAATCTCACATCGACTCGCAAGTTTAGGTATAAATGTAGACTACCTGCACTACACACGAAAAGTATAAGCCACATCATACATGTTTAGCATAATCACCATAGAATGCAATCAAATAGTCCACTAAAATTTAATGCATCTAGTAAAAGGAATAAATGGCTACCTTAGTTGTAGATGTGTACATCATCCATCTGTTTGCTCCAATTCCTTGTGATGTGGAGCGTATTCTGACGACACGTTCAATGGAAAGGACAAAAACATTTCATTCTAACAAGATAAGAGCATGGAGAGCATTCCAATGGGCATATTATTAGCTTGTGGGTATCTAAATCCATCTGGAAGAGATGCTGGTATCCAAATCTGTGAATCGCGTGATACTGTGTGGTGCGCATTGCACTGTACAGTCTTCTGCATATCTATGCATTCGGCAGGCCATTTTGAGAGATCCGATCAGCCACATCACTCCAAGAACACTCCAAAGAGTAAGGACATGAAGTTTGAAGTCTTTGATCCGTCAGGAAGGGATCCAATTCTACGGATGCTGATATCACGCGGTTCTGAACAGTACGCGTCACGCTGTACAGCGTTCTGAGAATATGTGCATAGACATTGGCGGTCATATTCAAATCCAACACTTTGGTGAATCCGAACGCATTCCACAGAGCACAGACATGGGGTTTGAAGCCGTGAATCCTCCAGGAAGACATATCGGTATGCGCCCAGGTGATCCACATGTCATCACGCCGCTCAGTGACACTCCACTTCAGCATCCGTAGAAAGGGACCCCTTCCAAATGGATATGGGACTTCAACCTCCATGGCCACAGCCTTCCGAGTCTACTTGACGCAGCGCGGTTGGTCGGATCTCTCAAGCCAGCCGGCCGAATGAACATATCCACAGAAGGCTGCACAGCGCAATGCGCATCGTAAAGCCCCCTCCCAAACAGCATCACCAGATAATTTTATCCCCAGCTTTGGATTGCTTCCAGATGGATCCAATACTTCAAACTTCATGGCCGCACCCATTGGAGTGTTGTCGGAGTCATCCAAGCATTCGATTACAATATGGCCAACATTTTATATGCACGTATTCTCAGAACACTATACAGTGTGACGCGGACGGTTCAGTACAGTGTGATATCAGCATCCATAGATTGCGATCCCTTCCAAACGGATAAAGAACTTCAAACTTCATTTTCATACTCTTTGGCGTATGATTGGTGTGGTCGGAGCGTTGGATTGGAATACGATTGCCAGTTCCTGTGTACAAACATCCAAATTAATGTACAGTGCGATGCGTACCAATCACTACTGTGTGATATCTGCATCCATAGAGTTGGATCCGTTCCTGATGAATCAAAGACTTCAAAATTCATGTCCGTACTCTCTGGAGTATGATTGGAGTAGTGAGGTTGGTTGGACCTCTCAAAACGGCCTGCCAAATGCATAGATATGCGGAGTACAGTACAGCGCCATGCGTACCGCACAGTATCACGAGATTCATAGATTTGGGTGCCAGCACTCCTTCCAGAAGGACCCAGATCCTCGCAAGCCACCCCCGTACCCATAGAAGCGTCGTTGCTATGATGACATTGGTGGAATGGTAAATGTTGAATCTTTCATATGAAGGTTTGGTCAACACCCTGCACACTGCACACAGCCACCGTGCGGTATCCCGTGATTTGGCCGCGTACAATCCGCAACACCTTCTAGATGGATCCAGTCACTGACAAGCTATTTGTATACCCATTGGAATGCCTTCAATGCGCTGAATTTGTTAAACTGTACTATTTTTGCCCTTTGCAATGAAGATGTCGTCAGAATACGATCCACAACGCAAGAAATTGGAGCAAACAGATGGATGATGTACATATCTACAACTAAACTAGTCACGTATTTCCCTCATTGGATGATTTACATTCGTGTGGACTATACTGGCAATATGAAGATGATGATGAACATGTATAATATGATGTGGCTTGAAGTTTTCCTGTGTGGTACAGGTAGTCTATATTTATGCACTAACCATGGCAGTCGATGCGAAATCCCTGTGTCCATGGGATGTCGCATGGACAATTGGACGTTTTGTGCCACTAAGTGTTGCAAAAACAGGCTGGTTGATGCAAATCGGCACTTCAAAAGGGCTGGTTAATGAATTTCCTCTCACGAAACCTATCTTTCCAGTCGTGCATTCGTGTGCCGGGGTACTTCAGCAACGAGGATAGATGCTACGGTTCCTCACTTGGCATCGCGATGTGCGCGAGCCACCCGTCCGAAACTGGAAGATAGCGTCGTGAGCAGCCTGGGTCGATACAGTCTTGGCACAGGCTGCAAGCGGCACACGACTGGCGGCAGACTAGCAGAGACATTCACTTCATTGCGCTGATTCCGTGGAGAGAAGCAGTCGAGACTGATCAGAGTCATCGTCACACACACCATTGCAAGCAGGAGTGTCAACAGGTGTCGCCTTTCGAGGGAGTACTCTGCAGCGCGGTGTGAGTGTTGGTGATCCATTGTCCTTCCGACACAGACTTAACACGATGGCATTTGTTTTTAGTACTCTCCTCGTGAGTGTATTGTTGTTGGAGTATCATCCATACAATACGCATGTACGATTGTATTGTATCATGTTAGAGAGTCTTCGATCGGCCTCGGCAGTTAAGTGAATAGATGGGTGGCATTCTCGTGCTGCCACACCGGCACTCCTCCAGCAGGAAGCGTGCCAGTCCCCAGCAGAACCAGGATGTTCGCAACCTCCTGGGCGTCGTTAACCCACATCGACGCGTGGCTTGGCTTCTTTCCGACGGCGACTGTGTAGGCGTACAATGGATCGCGGATCATGCTGTTGGACTCTTGTCCATGGACTGCCGCGTCGCCGTGCGCTGGCACCATCGCAGTGGACGGCTTGTCCTCCGGAGTTCCATCTTCATTGAGGACGGGAGGTCCTGGCACCACATGGTCAGCATCGTCCATCTCGGCAATGAAGGAGAAGACGGAGGTGAACATCTTCTCGTCGGAAATGTCGTCGCCCATGCACATGATGAAATCCAGCCCTTCCTCGCCGTGGCTTTGCTGGGAGATATCTCTCAGTACCTTCTTGACGATGAGTCCCTTGTTGAGACGTCGCGGTACGACCTCTATGATGCCCTTCAACGTGACGAATCGAACATCGAAGGCCCTCAGTTCCGACTCCAGCTCCAGGACCAAGTGTGATGCCTGCAACGACCCCCACTCAGGATCGCAGGAGTAGTACGACCAGCCGATGCTGAACTTGGTGAGCTTGACGAAGGAGCCGTTGGATCGGGCGGTGTATTTGGAGAGGACTGGATGCGCGACCGCCTTGACGGCTTCCCAATCGACGCCCAGGTCGAACGTCTGCCACCGACGTTCCGTCTCGCCTTCCACCATGGGTGCGGAGAACTTGGCACCGTTGCTGACGGCGAGGCCTAGATTTGGGATGTGGCCGAGCGCATTGATGACGTTGTCGGAGGAATCGCCGGACACGACGTACACCGTGTTGCGCGGGTCGTTGCACAACCTGCCCAGCGCATCCAGCACCTGCGGCGGTGGCTTGTTGCCTGACGTTCCCAGAATCTCTCGCTTGAGGTACTTGCCCGGTGGCTCCTTGAGCACGATGGTGCCGTTGAAGTCCAGGATGAGAACTCGCTTGGTGGTCCTGTCGTACGCTTGCTTGAGCTTGCGCATGTTGAGGTGAGCGAAGGCTTGCACTGCCTCTTTGGCGAGGAATGCCGCCGTTCCTTGCAGCTGGCTGTTGTCGCGGTTGGTGCGAGGTGTGTAGCTGAATGGCGTGCTGCCGCCGTCGGCCGGTGTGGCGCAGCTGGAGCCAGCGCCGCTGCCGGCACCGCCCGTTGGTTTGCGGGTGGCGTCGCGCAAATCTCGCAGCACGTTGTGCACCCACTTGTCGCTGGGCGAGTTGGAGACGAAGTCGATGTCACGGTATCGCCGTCCTTCTCTTTCCTGATGATCCATGATGAGGGCCTTATCGATGATGGTGATTGTCATCTGGATGTCGAAGGGGTTAACGCGGAGAGCGCCATTGAGGATGGAGCAGACGGAGCTGAATTCCGACGTGATGACGACGCCGGCATGATCCTTGGACTTGGAGTAGATGTACTCCATGGGCCAGTGGTTGAGCCCTTCTCGGATGGGGGTGCACATGAAGACATCAGTTGCCTTCCAGAGTGCCAGGCGCAGGTCCATTGGCAGGGAGGAGCCGATGCATTCGCTGTAATCGATGACGGATGGTCCGAACTTGGTCTGGATGCGCTGCACGAGTCCTCTGAGTTCGCGGGTTGTGGATTGTTCATCGGCCAACCGAGTGCCTGGCACCAAGACGCGTTGCACCATGACCACCTTCTTCTGCCAGGAGGGATAGTCATGAAGGAGACGCTCGTATGCCAGCAGCTTGAGGGAAATCCCTGACAGTCTTTGGCCGATGTCCACGCCTCCGATGATCTTGCGTTTTCCGTGCTTCTTCTTCAGGTCCATGCAACCAGCGTCCACCGTTGGCAAAGAAAGTGCAGCTGTATCGGTGGATGTAAGTGCAGTAGAGTAGAGTAGAGTGGAGTATTATGTTGGGTGGTGTAGTCCAGCATTGTGACGTTGTTTTCGTCAATATCATGGTCCAAGTCGTGTTTGTGTTTTGTGAGAGAAAGATAGAGAGATCATGGATGTGGTGAGTGAGTGATTGGGATGGTGGAGCAAAGCAATGCAACAACAAAACAGTTCAATGCAGTGTAGCCAATACAGTTCAATGCAATGTGGCAATGCAGCAATAGAGAATAACGAACGTACCATTCAACTGACGCGGTTCGATGCTGACGTTGGACATGCTGACGAGGACGGTGCGCGCCTTGTACTGGACGCCGATCAATCCCCCGATCAAGGATTCGTAATTGAGTCCAAGGATGCGCTTGGCCGCGTTGAGGAAGTGACGGGCATGGTCAAAAGCGTGGAAGCCGACGACGTCCGCATGCAGCATGCCCTCGAGGATGGCCTCACCGCACTCGAGTTCGCGGAAGATCTGCGATGTGGGGAAGGGGATGTGGAGGAAGAATACCTTGCGGCAGAGAGCGGAGTTGCGCGGGTAGGAGTCCTTGAGGTAGGTTGGGAGGAGGGAGAGATGGTAGTCATGGATCCATAGCGTGCTGTCGGGGGTGACAAGGGATTCGACGACGGTGGCGAACTGTCTGTTGACCTTCTGGTAGGCCGTCCACCAGTTGTCCAGCCTGGATTGGTCCCAATTGGACGATGCCGATCCGTCGTCGAACTGCACGATGAGACCGGACGTGCTGAGGTCGAGGAGGTCGATGTTGTGGAATGCCGGCCAGAGGACCTGCTTGCAGAATCCGTAGTAATGATCCTGACGGATCTCGGGCGGCACGAAGATGGGTGTGCAGTTCATGTCCGCGAGTATCTTGCTGACCGTCTCACGGTCCTCGTCGGTCTTCATGGGCGGGTAGCTGGTGACGGTCCCGACCCATTGCGTGGACATGGTGTCGACGATCTTGCTGCCCTCCGACCTCGCCAGGAGCGATTCGTTCCACGCGGCGGACCATTCCTTGGTGGTCGGGTCCTGCACCACAACGACGGGTAGATGAAAGCAGATGAAGAAGATGTCCTGTCTTAGGGGAGGCAGCATTGAGTTAGCCGAACGTGGTGGGGGCGTCGTCCACGAGCCCTTGGCGGGCGGCGTCGTCGATCCGCCTGACGCCAGATGCGCGGCCGCATCCTCCATGAAGTCGTCTGAGATATCCGAAACTCGCTTCATGAGCTTGGTGGGTGTGGCTAAGGCTGCACCCTGTGTCTGTGTCTGTGCCTGCTGCTGTGTGTGCGTTTGCCCTTGCGATTGCGCCTGCACTTGCTGCTGCTGGTCGCTGATGCTGGAGCGGATCCTGTAGTGACGAAAGGAGTCATCATCAGGGCAGTCCCAGGCATCCAAGCGGTCGTCATCTGGCACCATGCATTGCGCAGCGTCCGTGTGGATGTCGAGGGTGCGGTAGGGCAGGTTGGCGAGGTGCTGCATGATGGTTGCGGGGTTGGAAGCCTCGCCGTCCCAGATGGTGCCCGTGGCGGTGGTGAGGCTGGCCATGCTGGAGGAGGCCGATTGGCGGCCGTCGGTGAGGCGCGAGGCGCTCTTGCGCGAGAAGGAGGAGGCGTTGGCGTTGGGCTGGGTGGGATTCTGGGCCAGCGTGTCCTCGAAGGGGTTCTCCCACATCATGACGGGCGTGGAGGTGCCGAACTCGTTGGTGGTGGAGGCAGCCGTGAGCATGGCGAGCTGGTCGTTGTCCATGGAGTCGGCGTGCGCGTCCTCCTGAAGGGAGCCCTGCAGGGAGCTCTGGAAGGAGGCTTGGGACTGGCGACGCAGGGCCGACATGTCGTCCTCGATGGAGTCCAGGGAGGCGCCGGGCGTGACCACGAGGTAGCGGAAGTAGTGGTGCTGGATCTTGTTCCTGGCGGAGTTCTTGTGCAGCACGAGGATGACCGGGGTCTTGGTCTTCCAGATGGGGTAGGTCTCCGGGGTGGTGACCATCTCGATGCTGCTGGTGTACAGCGCTGAGGCAGTGGCGTTGGGCGAGGAGTCCAGTCCCAGGGCCTGCGAGTAGGCGTAGGAGTCATCGCCCCACGAGGAGGATTGCGCTGGTGGCGCGTTGTTGTTATTATTGTTGTTGTTGCTGTTGGCAACACCTGTCGTGACACCTGCGGTGACACCTGCAGCAACACCTGCAGCAGCACCTGTGGTGACAGCCGTGGGAGAGGCTCCAGCAGGAGAAGCCACACCATCCATGGCCTCATCCGCGGTCGTGGGGAAGGACTCCGAGGCCTGCTTCTGCGCAATGGCGTGCGCGTTCATGGGATCCTGGGAGCTCGTGAGCGAGGTGGGCGCCCACAGCGTCGATCCCGTGACGCGCAGCTGCGATCCCATGGGCAGCTCCGCCTTGCAGGTGAAGTGCAGCCGCACCACGCGTCCCGGGAGGTTGGAACTTGCCTCCATCGTCAGATACGATACGATACGAGCGACAGTGCTCTGCGGTATGGAATGTGGAGTGCTCTGCAGTACGGATTCTGTCGTGTTCGTCGTTCTTGCTTGCTTCTCTCTTGCCTGTGTGGTTGACTGATCGATCGAGTGCGACTAGTGGGATCGACAATGCAATGCAGTGCAATGGATGCGATGCTGTTGATGTTGATGATGATGCCAACGGAACGAGCAGTGATGAGGAGGATTCGTCAGCTTGTCTAATCGTGCGATCCTGCAATCAAACATTCATGTGGAATGAGACGGTGTCGCTGTTGTGCATGTCACGATGATGATGGTGATGGTCGAAGCACCCACCACAACAGCCACGCCGTTCGTGCCAAGATTTTCTGCTCTCTTGTTGTGTTTGCGCGTGTGTGTTTGTTTGTGATTGCGTTGCGAGGTGTCAATAATGGGTCTGTCCTAGTACGTCTTGTGCTATCGTTTGTGTCGTGTCGCGAAATGGATACTGGAGTAGCACAGGAGCCAAATTCAGTATTGATATTGTGGTGAATCCACGATTGGGCGTTGTTGATTCACGTATTCTCGAACGTCGTACGGACTTAATATTTCATTTATTATTGTGCTCAGCAGTGATGGAAAGTCCACGTACAATCGAATCAATGTCCTTGAATGAGACATGACGCATCGCCAATACCGTTGAGATGGAACAAATTGACAAGCACCAACTGCCGAAAACCCGAACCACCCTTTTGCATCTTGGTGTTTGGAAGCGTGCTATGATTCTTGCGTTGGGCTATTGTACTGTGCTGTGCAGAGAAGAGAAGAGGAGTCGTGACAGTTGGAAGTGCGAAACAACGCGCAGCTGCCGCAGAGGGTGAGGGAAATACAAAGAACAAATCGGTTTGTTTGGCCGCTGTCGTGGCGCATGTTGGGAGCTTTCTGTTCGTGTCGTGTGTGCGTGTTTGGTTTGATGGGCTGTATTGTTGGAAGACAGGCGTGTGTGCAGCTGCGAATTCCTGTTGTTGTTTTGGTTGTTGTTGTGTTGTTTGTTTGAGTGTACAGGCGGAATGAACCATGATGCACAGAACACGATGGTATCTACTCTTCTTCTGAAGTCGTACTCGTACTCGTAGAAGCCGCCGAGTTCGTGGTGGGATCCTCCGACCTTGCACAACGACACCCGACACTCCACCGCGCTCCACCCTGACACTCCCAAGAGGCAGAAAGGTTCATCACGCTCTGGGGTGATACTACTACTGCTAATACTACTACTGCTAATACTACTACTACTACTACCAACACAAATACTATAGTCATACGTGTAGTCGTACGAGAAGGCAGCCATCAAACATCACGGTTCTCGCACAACCACCATACGATCTACTCATAGATTGTGCCAGCATCGAAGCATCCAGAGGACACTCGTTGAAGTGTGCATCGTAGAGCAGAGTAGAGAAGAGGACAGAGCAGAGAAGAGGACAGAGGAGAGAGAGCAGAGAGGAATCACAAGCCTCGGAGGCGCACGTGGAGATGCCGGACAACATCGATAGCACCGCCAACAGCACCGCCATCTCCGCAGATCTGGACACTGGCAACGTCAGGCTCGTGCTGTCTTCGGGCGTCGCGGAGCAGGGCAGCTACTCCTATTCGTATCATCGCTCGTCCGGCATGGACTTTGTGCGCAAGACCGACAAGGTCCACATGGACGTGACACGCCGCCGGTCTCGCGGCAGGTCCAACATGGCATTGCTATCGCCAGGTTACGTCATGAATCGAGCGCAGACTCGTGCGGATGGTCATGCAACTGCAACTGCACGGTCACAGTTGCAACATCCTCTCGAGAGCATCTCCTGCCTCAGCCTGGTCTCCGAAGAAGGGCAGTCTCAGCACCGGTCTCCAGCGGATGGAACCGCACACAATGACGAGATTCGTAACCAACCCGCACAAGGCCGCCAGTCCCGCATGGGACGCCAGAATGGCACAATGTCCCGCATGGGACACGGTGCGCGGGCCTATGACCGTGATCATCAACATGATGATCAACATGACGACTATTATGGTGTCAGTATTGATGCTGGTGGGAATGCTCATCATAGTGCACATATTGGTGCTCGCAATGCTGGTGCCGCTAATGTTCGGGATGAGCTTGTTCACCATGAACATGATGATTCGGACTGCGACACCAACAGCAGCGATGACACCTGGAAGGTGCAGCTCGTCAACATCTCGGATGACTCCACCATCTCTTCCAATGGCACCCACACCTCCCTCCAGGATGACCATGATGGCTTCCACGACGACTTCGATGAGGCCATTCCGGCCCATGCCGCTCACTCCTACGATTACGCGGAGCCCCGGGCAAGCCTCATCCACTCGGACGACATCAGCGCTCTCTCGTCTCCCCACATGCGCGGCCATCCATCCTGGGATGAACATGACGACGACGACGCGATGCATCATCCCGGTGATGGAAAGAGACCGAACCTTGCACGCCATGTCAGATTCGATGACACCGCCACTGCTCGCACCCTGCGCGAGATACCCAGCTGGCGCATCATGAAACCCTCCCAGCGCAAGCGTCTCTGGTACACGAGAAAGGAGATCAAGACCATACACCGTCAGACGGCGGATCTGGCACGGGACATCTGTCGGGGACGCAAGCTGCTGGAGAGAGGCCTGGAGATACAGTCCGGTGTCACCGTCCTCACCATGCATTCTCCTCCCCTCTGTTGCTTTGCGGATCACGTGGACGCGGCCGTATCTGCGACAGACCCACCCCACAAAAGGGGCAGAAAGGGATCCTCCGACAGCAACGACAGCTTCACCAACTCTGGGGGCACCGCTTTCGCCGACTGCGACAACGACGCCAACGTCAGGCTCCTCAAGGTCTACTCCAGGCGAGCCAGGATTCAAAACGTCAGATCTTTGGTCATGGCCTACCAGGCGGAGTTCCAGACTCAGGAAGGCAGCGTGCTGGGCCCCGGTGCCGACACAAACACTCAGATGGGCAACATCAACAACCAACCATGTGCCCTTCCAAGCAATATGGACGATGACACGGTGTTCTACAACACCACGCTAGCGCAACTCTACATGGAGGCCACGGAACGGTGCAAAACATACTCGGCGATACTCGGTTTGTACGACCAGAAGGAAGCCAAGGACGTGTACTTCCATCAACGCTTGGTGGAAGATACTGTCCCGCGGCAGCAGCAGCACACATTGCCGCCGACTTCGCGACCTTTTCGTCAAACAGCCATCACAGATCTGGAGTATCCGACGACGCCGCAACCACAACCGCACTCGCAATCACCGTCCCATCTCCTCTCGCTGCCTTTGCCGCCGCCGCTCTTTTCTCCATCCAGCGTCGCTCCTCTCCGCTCTCGCATCAAAAAGACGCGCCGAACTACGAAGAGCAATTCTCATCAAAACTTACAGCCCGGCCACTCCTTTGAGATACATCTTCACGACAAGCGGCTGCGAGAGTCCATCCGCGCCATGCTCACCATGGAACATAGTAGTGCAACGGGGAGCGGGGCATAGCAGAGAATCCTCTGGACTCGCATGGTGGCAGGATCAAAGTAGAAATGAATGATACGACCACATGTCATATCATACGAGCAAAATAGAACACGAACTAGTAAAGTTGGCGATTCCGAGGCGCCAATACCTGCATCCTTTCCTACTGTCCGGCTTTCCAAGGATACGGACATCAGAGGGGACAGGGCTGGGCATGGTGGAGGTACTCGATGTTTTGCTTGTATTACACTCTCAGAGGAATGCGTGATGTCAGAGATTCGCCATGATCATGCTCAGTCACAATGTTCTCCTTCCACGTATGAGCCATCAACCCTTCTCAGTCACCGTCCTTGGCAGGCCGCAAACTCTGCTTCTCTCACGCCATCTGTATTCGTGTCTCTGAACAAGATGGGGTGGGAGTTGTGCTCTTGATCGTTGCTGGGAGGAAGCGCATCAGGCATTATCCCGACCATTCCGTCAGAACCCCCGAGATCCTGTCGGCCATGTGCTTCATGTGGTCATGGTGCAACCGCACGCACCAAAGGCTCCCACTCCACATCCTATGCGCTGTGTTCACAATGTCGCAAATGTTACACACTCGGGGATGTTCAAGGGCGGTTATCACAGGGTGAGGATGAATCATCCTATCGTGGTCTTGTCCACCCAGAAAGGAAAGAAGACGGCGGACGGTTTCGCACTGGCCGCAGACTCCAGGACCCGTATCGCTCTCTCTTGAGCGAGCGGTGGATCTTTCTCGTTCTGTATCCTACGAGCAAGAGGAGGCAGTTGCTGAGAGTTGGTGGCACCATGTGCTGGTCCCCCGTAGTGTCCTGCTCTGCTTCATCCCTGACCAATGAAGATAGTCGTATCGGCATCGCTCGTCTCGAGAAAGAAAAAGTCTGCAGATACAATCATCCACCCGTTCCTGCCATTCGTGTGCGCTTCAACTGAAATACTACTATTTGTGCGATGTATATATAGTATGTGGATAGTAATTCGTTCATTTATGTGCCCATGGGCATGCTATGCAAGGACACGGGCTGACACTTCGATCGACCAGTGAAGAGAAGATCTCGGCAAGCAAGCAATTAATCGGCCAATGGGCCTCGGAGCTAAAGACTGACCGGGCATTCGTGCGGTATGATTATGACAGTCATCCGAAAGATGGAAATCGTGGTGTCTGCGTTGTGGGGTGCCTGCAAGAGCATCATGGTCGTGTCGCTCCAACGAGTGGCAATGCCAACACAGGTACCAAGTATCGCGGCAGGATGACGACTTCCAAATCAATGTTGTTGTTGTTGTTGCTGCTGCTCCTGCTGTTTCTGTTTGTACAATGGAGCGTGCGTTTAAGGCTAGCAGCATGTGTGCGTGTGTTTGTGGTTCTGAAGTGATGTCTCTATTGTATTACTCTAGTATTGTATTATGTGGCATGGTGTATGGTGTATGGTACGCTATGGGCACTGGCGCGCGTGTGAATGGCTCGTCTACTCGTATTTTCCACTGCGTGGAGACTGCAATCGAATGTCGTTGCAATGCTGTGGGCGGTGCGCTCCTTTAGGCTGCCTTTCCAACGAGCAATCTGATCGGACCCATGCGTGGTTTGCTAATCTTTCTCGACATCATGGATGATGAAGAAGATGATGCTGACGATGACGACGATGATGGCATCAACAGCTGCGAGAGTTTGGAGATGCCTGGTAGGCGTTTCTTGGGAGAAACGCCGGATGGGAAGGTGCTGTTCTGGTGGTTGCTTTGGCTGCTTCCTGTCACGCTCTCCGTCTCCGGTACCTGTGAACCTTCGCTGATGGACGAAAGAGAGAGGTACGATGAAGATGCGGTGGAAGCGGTGTCATCATCGCCCTTGAGTGAATTTAGCTGCCTCGCAACCTGCTCATCGAGCATGCCGCGGAGTCCGGCCTGTCGCTGTGAACCTTCGCAGACCTCGGCGTACATTTCCGCCATGTACTGCACATCGCAATCCCCTTCCCTGCGCTGGTCGGACTGTTCATCAAGAACGACGGCCCTGGCCTCGTTCTTCAATGCGGCCCTGCGCTTGGATGCCGCCTTGGTGCGGAACTCCAGACCACGTTGCATCGGCAGCTTGCCGGCCTGGATGTCCAAGATGGTGGAGCGGATGTCGTCGCGCGTGGCCATCATCTCCTCCCTTGTCATCCACGTAGCGATTCTCTCTTCCTCTGTGAAGTCGTTGTGGTGCAGGGAGAACTTGCAGCGCACGCGTTCGTTGAAGGACACGCGGCGCTTGTTGTTGTTGCCGCTGCTGTTGTTGGTGGTGGTGGTAGTAGCCATCGTGAATTTGGTGTGTTGGTTGTGCTTGCTGTTTTTTATCTTTGGTTTTGGGTTGTGATCGGTTTGATTTTGTGAGAACAACAGACAAACCACCGAAGAAGGGAGAAGAGCGGTCGCAGTGATGCCGCAGTTACGGGTACTTTGCACCGCGAGCTGCGCCCAACACACTTGCGTCGTTTTGCGTGGGCGTTTGTGTTGGTTGCCAGTTCACCTCACGGGATTCCGCCACGTTCGTGGCATCGTTTTCGAAAGCTCCGTGGGAAATCGAATTGCGCTGTGGCGAATGACTGCGCACAAACTGGCGTTCATTCGATCGTGCACAGTCATCCATGGGGTCATTTGGCTGAAGGGTTGAATGGCCTGTGTTGTGACGTGCTATGAATACGCATATTTCTCTTACCTGTCCATCTGTAATTATGCTCTTTCTGTTGTTCCGCACAATTTATATTCTCCTTCTGCGCATTCCAAAGAACACGAAAGTGGTGCAGAGAGGCAGTTATGTTAAGTTTCTGAAGGTGTGACATGAAGCAAAGGGCGAAAGATATGCCGAGGATGGCTTGCTTGTGACAACTATCCCACCGCGTTGTTGCAGGCATTGATCACAAAAAGAGGATTGGACCAACAGATAACCACGGAAGAACGGCGGTGGTGAAGAACGGGACAGCGAAGTGGCGGATACAAGACGGAGTGCAGTTCCGCAACTCGGCCAATTGTTGACACTCCTCACCACCATCGATACCTCTTTCGTCAGAAACCAACACTTTCCGAAAATAGATGGATCCGTTTTGTGTTGCTCATCATGATTGTGGCGTTGGTATCATCGTTCTTGTCGCAGTTGATGTCATCCGCGGCCACACCAGCGATACCCATGCCACATCCCAAGATCTATGGTCTTGGTTTCTCTGTGGGGACCAAAATGCGCTGACACAGACTCTCACAGTGAGGAACATTTTGGCAAAAGGTCTTGAACAGGAGACACGCATACGAACTGTAAGATCACGCAAGCAGCGTCTTCGGGTTCATCGGTGGGTGACATTGGGGTGCTCTTCCTCCTTGGAGTAGTATGACGACGTTGGCCCTCGGATTTGGACGCGGATGTGATTGTATAATGTCTATGGATACTTGTGGTTGTTGGCGCTGATGGTGACGACGTGGATGCGGTTGGATGGCGGCGGTGTTCCCAACTCAGATGTGCTCATTCTTCGCTGCTCTGCTAGCTGGCGCACTACTTGCTCTCGATTTCTTTCCTCCTCTCCTTCTGTCCTTTGGCCATCCATGTATCCACGAGCATCGCCGAAGCACTGGTAGGTTTGCTGGCGCGGCTGATTGGAGCCTTTGCGCGCAGGTTTGGTGGCATAGTAGCCCGCAGCTTGCAAGATGCTGCGGCCTCTCTCCGTCTCTTCAGGGTCGCCACCAACCAAAGATTGAACCTTGATGAGAACGTCCCCTGGCCGGTCACGGGTTCTGTTTTGGTGCTCACCTCCTGTCATCATCGTCGTCGTCGGCTTCATGCTCATAGCGCCCAATGATATTATCATACACTCGGGTCTGCGCCGTTGTTCATGAATCTGCATTTGCTGAAACCTTCATTGTGCACCAGCCATGCAATGGAAACGCGGTTATTGGCATTTCCGCGTACCACACATACATGCCTTTGATCTTCGATCCGGCATCCTCGTCTTTCCTCTTGATGTCACCCACATCGTTGTTTCTCCCCTTGCGCTTCTACTTCAGACTTGAATTCGAATTGTACTCTTATCTCTTGGCCTCGGTGCCGGTCCGTGGTGGATTGGGATCTCCTCCACATCTGCGAGCATGGCACCAGACATGTCTGTGAGGTTGCTTTCAGCTTCTGTGAGTCTCTGTGGAGTCTCTGTGAGATGATGACCTCGTTGTGCTGATCTTGCCAGCAGACGTGCACACCAACGATGGAACTGACACAGGGATCCACAGCACGCGCAGACAGAAAGATAGAGAGAGAGAGAAAGGGAGAGAGAGGCAAGGAGATCAAAGTGCGCCTGTCACGATGATCGTACGTACAGTTGCTCACAGCGACCTTGATGATCCTGTGCGCAGACGTGGACTTCGTCCTCGTACTCCCAAAATGAGGAATGCTAGGTTCGGTCGATGTCGCTATTTGTACGATCTAATCTAATCTACTCCTGTTCTGTGCTGCGGTTACTTGCACCATGCCTCGCGTCCGAGCAATCGAGACGAGGAAGATGCGAGCACCAAAGCAAATCAAAGAGGATGTGGGGTGAGAGGAAGGAAAATCGATCAGCCGCTTGACGCAACAACATCTCTGAAAGTCTCGTCACCAACGCTGTGGCAAAGACGGTCATGGAATCAGGTGCGAGTGCATGGCATAGTCGCAGTATTGTATTGTGCCAAGTGCATTTCGTCGTGTAGAGCAATTGTATTGTGATATTTTCTATGGTAGTTGTGATTGTGATTGTGTTTGTGTCTGTTTGTCTATCTCTATTTGTGTTTCTATGTGTATGTACATCCCCTTTCTCCCATCAAGCTGCCCGTAGCATTGGCTTGTTTATAGCGTATTGATACCAATGCATGTTCCATTCGGTGCTTAGGCTGCCTTGCCGATGAACATGCGAATGGGACCAACCGCCAGCGACTTCAATGGCTTGATTGGGTTCGATCTCAGCTTGGAAGCAAGCGAGATGGTCTTTGGAGAATATGACTCGCAGTCTGGATGCGATTGCGATCTCTGTTGGCGGCTGATGATGTCCTCGCCTCTGATCATCTCGGCCTCCTCTTCATCCATCTTTCCGCGCATGGCGGCAGCCTTCTGGCTCTTCTTGCTGACCTGCTGGTACATGGAGGCGATGAAGTCAGGATCGTGATCACCGGCGACCTTCTGGTCTGCCTGTTCGTCCAGGACGGTGGTTCTGGCACAGTGCTTCAGAGCCGAGCGCCGTTCCGAGGCCTCCCTCGTGCGCGATTCCAAGCCGCGCTGCATTGGCATGGTGCCATCGTTGATGGCTCTCAGCGTGGATCGGATGTCGGCCTTGATGGCCTGCATGTCTTCGTGGCTCATGAAGGCGTTGCTGTGCTCTTCCTCTGTGTAGTTCTTGTTGTGAAGGACGAACTTGCATCGCACGCTCTCGTTGAACGTGACTGTCTTCTTGGTGTTATTCTTGGTGGTGGTGGTGGTGTTCATCTTTGCTGTCGTTGATTGTATTTTTAGTGTGTTGGTGGTGCTGACGGTGCTGGCTGTGTTGGTCGTTGGCTCTGAAGTTGTGAGAATGTTTGTTTTATGAGGAGGAGAATGTGATGGGACGACTGTCGCAAAGAACATACTGGACACGGCACTGTGCTGGAGCAGTTGTCTGGTGAAGGCTTGTTTTGAACAACAACAACGCACCAAACGCGCAAAACGCCAACGAAGCACCGCATAGGTGGAAAACGGCGATGGAAGAATCCGTAAAGAAGGGTACTAGTTCTTCCGCCTTTCTCTCTACGCACAGCGCTTGTTCTTCATACCAAAGAAGCCCATCAGAATTATTCCGCGATTCGCCACAGACTCGGCGATGTTGTTTGTGTCCAAATGCAACTGTTTGTGACCGAAAATTCGCCGCGCCTTCGCCATCTCCATCATTTTGTGACGCCGAAGCCATCACACACCAACCTCAACCACAAAAAAGGAGATGGATACCGCCTCCGCTCAGCTCAGCTGGATGATCCATCAACTCAAATCAGGCGCCACGCTGTCCAGCACTGCCACTCAATCATCTCAGCCACCACCTACGCCAAAAGAGCCGTGCTGGTTCCGGCGGTCTCGATTTCACCATTTGTCCGAGTGGCTTAGGATGTTGGTGCCACTCGATGCCATGATGACGCCACTACCCTGCAGCCACCGTGGTCGGAGGCGGATGTTGGCCAGTTGCTAATCTGACCGACCACCACGGAGGTCGCCACGGAGGTCGCCACGCAGGTTGCTATGTCAACGATCACGCGGGTGGCCGAAGGAAGCAACGAACCATTCATCCATCCATCTATCTACCCCCAGCGACGAACATGGACAGAAAGGCGAGTCTTGGTTGGTCGGCAAACAACAAAGCATCACAACCTGCTCCATCACATCAGCACAGATAAGCAAAGTACAGTACTATACTCGCGAAGGAGGAATCAAACGCTGAAGGAATGATGTCCTGATCGCGTAACGATGGGATGAACCGGCCTTCGTTCAGAAGCGACACAACGGAACCCGAAGAAGTGCGGGAATGTCGGCTGCGATGCTGCCACTTGCGGAGCGCATACTCCACGGACCACCATGTTCTCTGGAAACAAAGAAGGGGGCCACTCAAGCCAATCCCTGGCAAGATGGTGCCAATTCGGATTCTCCTCATCGAATGAAGCAGAGTGAATAGAGTCGAGCAGAGTCGAGAACAGAGAGATCATTGAATAGTAGTGGAATCAAAAGGGAGTCTTGGACGGTGATGACTCCACAGAAATGAAGTCTTGGTTTCGTCCTTGGATGATACTAATACGGATAGCGCATGATGCTGTGGCTTGTACTATTGCGAGTCGTAGATTCGATCTTGTCATCGCACGTAAGAGTACTCGTACGCACCAGCCATTTGGATGATCACCTCTCGCAATTGGCTCGCGAGAGCGGGTGAACACCCGTCTACCTCCTGAATACGTACGAGTATCAAAGCTGTGAAAGAGTGCTCTGCGCGTACGCGGAAGTGGGAGTGGAAGAGCACTCGGTGGTGATGGCTCTTCTCTTTGCTTGTGTCAAGGAGGCAGAGCATTTGACCACCATCACAGCAACCACGCTCACGTCGGCCGTCATGTTCATCTCGCGAAGCCACTTGTGCGGGCTACATACTCGCACGGAGAAGAATGCGCAAGAGTCCACGTATGTATGCGCACGGTCGCACCAACATGTCGGCATGTGCGCGGCATCGTGAACAGGTGCATGAGCGAACACGAGAGTGACATACATGACAGGCTCCAATCAAAGCAACGCGACTACTGTTGGAACGGGCAGTTATACCTCCGTACAGAAGAACCCAGAATGCAACCAATGGCGTCGAGCTGCAGTCTAATCAAGCGTCAGTATGAGTACGTATTGTATGATCACAAGCACGAGCATCATCAGAGCGCGGAGTGTGGAGGAGCGACGCAGAAGCAGCATCAATGCGGCCCATTTTTGTGGGTGCGTCACTGTCGCATCGAAGATGTTCGTGGAATCATCCAGGAACAATTCTCGTGCAGAATCTCAATTCAGTCCATCTATTCGAAGACTGCGCGAGACGCTCAGAAGCAGTCGAGTGGGTCGTTGAAAACAATCCGGATCATCATCGAATGCAATCGATCATTCTCCGATTTCTGCCTGGGTGCCTTATGCCGGCTCGCCACAAATTGAACGCAGATGCGTCATTTCGAACTCATCGAAAACGTAACAACAACAGCAACAACAGCACAGAACCTCCCTCCTCTCCATCACCCAACCCAGGGAACGGCAATCTCACTGCTACTATCATAAAATCCATTCATCCAACAATCACAACAAGCACAACAATCGCAATTTAAGACACAATGTCACTCCACGC
The DNA here is from genome assembly GCA_026770025.1 of Craspedostauros australis. NCBI lineage: Eukaryota > Bacillariophyta > Bacillariophyceae > Mastogloiales > Achnanthaceae > Craspedostauros > Craspedostauros australis. The sequence continues at coordinate 82,050 of JAMXDE010000049.1, read as the reverse complement.
ATCAAGCATCAAGCGGCAAGCAGAAATCACACACGGCATTCACTTCACACTCGTTCCAAATCCACCAATCCAATCATGTTCGCACAGAAGCCATCGCACTCGCACTCGCACTCGCATCCACAGCCATCAGCAACATCGACGACGGCAGACTTCATCAAGTCTGAGGTCGGTGCTCATCAGGTAAGTACGCGATGCAACCGTGGTGGAAAGTGTGATCGGTGGACAGGAGCGCATCTTTGTGCATTCATGTGAACTCCACGGCAACTCATGACAGTTCACACCAACTGCGCCCATCACCATGCTAACCCTCTCTTTCATCCCTGTTCCCATCTCTCCACCATGCCTTCGTTGCATGTCCAACATGCAACACTTGATACAATACCTCCATAGGTGGTCATATTCTCCAAGTCGTACTGCCCGTACTGCGCCCGCACCAAGCAGCTCTTCCGCACAAACCCAGCATTCGCCAATGTCGACGTCGTCGTGCATGAACTCGATGACATGCCCAACGGAGGCAAGATCCAGCAGGATCTGTATCGCCTGACAGGTCAGCGTACGGTTCCGAACGTGTGGGTGAATGGTGAATTCTTGGGTGGCAACGACGACACGCAGGCAGCATTCCGCAATGGCCAACTGCAGAAGGCATTGAGCAAGAGCGGATAGTGGTGCTGCCATCAGCGTCAGCGACGAGCCGCGCCGAGTACCAAACGCACGATGCGGACGATGATCCGATTGAGCATCGCAGCATGTTCTGGATGCGGCGACATGACGCGGTGCAATGCAATGAAATGCGAAAGATGCCGCAGCATAGACTCCGCAGAATCTGTACCGGCGTACTCGTAAAATAAAAACACAGAGTAGACAACATTCGATTTGAAAGTGTGCTGGCTCCACCTCCATGCTGCAGCTCCAACAATCGGTCTGCCTGTGGGGGAAGCAATTGATGCGATTGATGCGATTGCAGCGGCATGGCCCGTCGCTTGACGAAGTTCCCGTGGATGCAACCGTGATCTTTGGAGACCAGTGGTGATGTTGGCCTGTGCGACTTCGGCGAAGATCTTGGCAGGCGAAATGAAAGGTCGGCGTATTCGTTGGCCTGGTCATTCCTACGGTGTGCCGAGCTCCTCTTCTTCTCTGATGAGCATCACGATTTCTCCTTGATTGACGTCCATGGGATGACGATGGGAGATCCATCACGCGCGTTTCGGCAGGAACCTGATGGTGCGGACACTGCTGCCTCTTTTCCCATTGTTGTGTTGTGATGATGGGCGTTGCGGTTGGAAGGAGGATGGAGGCAGCAAAGCCTCCAATTTGCGATGATGTTGACGTTCTGCGTTCTCAACAACAAGCGTGACAGTATGATCGGATCTTCGGGTCTGATTTGACTGACTCCCCCCACCCAGAGGAACAGCATTGAAGCGATGTGTCCTCGTTTGAAGTTGCGCCTGGTGGCCGGTGACGAATGGCTGTGTACCTTACACCTTACATACTGCAAGAACCATTGCTCCCACCGCCTTCAAGTTGGTTCGATACGGTTTGTCGGCGCTTCAAGCGCCTCTCGTGCATGGGACGGCAGAGATGTATGCAAGTGTGCGTTGTGTCTTGGTGATCTCTCCATCGTTTGGATTCTTCGCGGAAGACACAGCAGCAAGTTTCTGTGGTGTTGTTTCTCGTTCACTGTTGGTGTGGTGAACGTTGGTGTGATTTGTGAGGAAATGAAGTTGAAGTTATCGAAGAAGACCAACAAAGAATCCTCGCGGCCTTCTATGCGGGTTTCGGTGGTTGGCGGTATTGATTAATGACCGAATCAATCCTTTCCCACGACGAAGAACGTTGTGATCGAAAGTGCAGATTTACTGTAGCGACCGATGCAAGTGACTTCGATAACGACACAAGTCGAAGTGCCTGTATCCTCAAGTTCAACTTGGTGAAGGTCATGGCCGGTACCATACAATCGGCGAAGGTTGGAGTTGGAGTGGATACTGGTAGAAAGGTATCCAATACATATGTCTAGTATCTACACTCATCAGAGTCTAGATAGTGACGAGGAGAAGATGGTGGAACGAAATGGACATGAACATGAAGTTGAATTCAGCTTCATGGCGCACTTCGAAACGGGGAGTGCTGCAGAGTATGATGTTGTAGTGGACACCGGATAGCGCTGCATGTTGTGGTTACTCCAGACTCCTCGTACTCTATTCAGGTTGGACAACGAGGCGCCACCTTCTGATGGAGAGAGACTTCGGATGTGGCGATGGCAAATGAGCGTTCGCACAGAAGGCAAGCCTCTTGTCGGATCCTGTCAGGCGAAAGCGAAGACAGATGTGATGACAAATGCATTCGAGTGCGAGTATTGGTAGTGGTGGAGAGATGGATGGATGGATGTACAGTTCTTTGGACACAAGGATGAAAGGAGAGATGGTGTGATCCATTCTCGCCAGAGCAGAAGCCAGGACAACTATAACCACGACGACAATCGCAACGAAGGAGACAAAGAAGTGCGGAAGAAGGCTGCGGCGGCCTTGACCTCCGTCCTCGTTGTTGGAGGCCACACTCCTTGCTTTTGTTGTTGCTCTTCCTCTTCCTGTCGGCGTTATCTTTTCGCCAAGGCTCTATCGCCGAGTCGTTTTGTTCGACGCCGTTGTGGTGATCGCCGCAGGCACCATCGTCACCAACACAACTAGACTTGTTTGTGCCCAGGCTCTTGCCTAGATTGTTGATCGTTCTCTTCGACGTCACACCGGTGACACCATCACTCGCTCATCACAACTGGGAGAACATCGCAATCTTCCCGAACCGAGTCCACGGAACAACGCCAAAATCGTCTCTGGTGAGGCGTTGGTGTTGTTTGGATTGGACCGCCATTCCGCGAGGCATACATCTTAGCAAAAGTCTGTTGGGAGTTTCACAGAGAAGAAGGCCCGACACGTTCTTCGGACAACGAGCAGAGGCGGAAAAACAACACACAAACGGTACCGTGAGTCCTTCAGCACACGCCACGGCATTTCGCACAACTCAGAAACGTGATCGGACGTACGGAAGTTCACCAGCTTGTGCGTTCTTCGTGACAAACACGCACCATTGTCCCAACGGAGGAACTCATTGACACGATAGGCCTAGCGATGAGTGGATTGTTTGCGTGTACAACCGCAACATCGCCGTTCGTACTCAGCCTGGGCACGACTTGCTTCGCGTTGCGTCTTGCGTGTTGCTCCGACGTGTTACTCTCGTGTTGTTGCTGTTGTTGCCATCATCGCGTCGAGTTGCGTTTTGATCTTTGTTTTGTGAATTTGTGATGGAGTTCATCTGCTCACAAAACTCAAGATCCAGCCATCTTTCATCACATACAACCAACACACCAACACACAATATCACAATAACACAATAGCACAATAGCACAATGCCATCCCAACAACAACAACAGCAACAAGCAACATCAGGATCAGCCAAGAAGGCCGTCCGCTTCCACGAATCCGTGCGCGTCAAGTTCCACATCCACGTGCAGGAATTCACAGACGATGAGTACTTCTCATGCTGGTACAGCGACGATGAGAGCAAGACGATGCGCCAGGACGTCAAGAACCAGCTGCACGCTCTGCACCATGGCACCCTTGCCACCGTCCCACGCGGTCTGGAGGCCCGCACAAGGGAGGGATCCGCACGCAAGACGAAGCGCAAGCGCATGGCGTGGGATGCCGTCATGGGCGAGCAGGAAGTGCAGCAGGAGGATGGAGAGAGCGATCCAGAATTCATTGCAGCTCTGTACTCCCAGGCTTGCAGGCATTCGCTGGCCCAGGCGCACATCCGTGGACGCATGGACGAGCAGATCGTCTACGGTGCTCCAAACAATACAGACAACACAGAAAACAGCGACAAGAGTGGTAGCAGTGACTTCACCATCACCATGAAGAGCAGCAACAGCAAGAGCATCGTCGCGCCAACCAAGCAGATCTTCCAGTCGTTGGGAAGATCCAGCCAAGGCGTGAGATCCATTCTCAAGATAGGAGGAGCAGGAATCGATGCTGTTTCACCAGCACCAGTGCCCTCTGCCAAGTCCGCAACGAGATCGAAGCAGCGCACCCTCGCGGGTAAGGCCGCCTAAAGAGGAAGGATGTTCACGCTGAACAGTCCTGGAGCACTCGCCGAGCCTCTACAATCCATCGGCACTCACAAACGCACAATAAATCTCATTAATAGAACATCCTCCTATCAACGCCATTCATACGATCACCAATACTGCGTGTGCTCTTGCGAGCAACACGCTCACGTAGATGCCACACTGCCGGCACATACCGTCCTGCATGCAAGGCCTGACCCCCCCCCCCCCCCCCCCCGCAGCGAGCTTGCACAGCGGGCATCTCTGTGGTATTCTATTTCGGTCCATGTTCCTTTCGCCCAAGCAGTGTTCATCCCGTGTGAATGATGCGCCACAGATACGAGCTAATGCTACTTGCTCGAACTAATGTTGGTGCCATGCGGGCAGCATGCTCTCCGTCCATCACTCTCCTCTGTTGTGATCAGACCCCAAGACATCGAGAGAGGTCCACCGCAGCGGATCTTTCGGACACACTCTTCCGCATCATTCATTTCGCGGTTCTGATCGTTGGCAGAGTTGTGGAAGATTCTGTTCTGTAACGAGTCCTGTGTTGGATTCAGTCATGAATTTGAGTTTCCAGTTGACTTCTTTGACTGATACGATGCAGTTTCCTCGTTGTTGTCGGAAAAGGAAGTGAAGACATTCCACGACCATGTGGCTGTGTTCGACTTCTGCACAACTTCTCTCGTGGCGTTGTGTGAAGCCATCGTACAATTTGCAGCTAGTGTCGGTGGGAGCCTTGGGTCCTCTCCACGACCTGCGCTATCTATTTCACACTTTCGCCGCAACCGGGCACAGTTACTACTATTGTCGACAGGTTCGTTGGAGGCATCGCGACAATTCGACGCGGACATGTTGCACGATTCCTCGCGATGTGTTGCGTCGTTGTGTGCATTTGCGCCGCCGTTGGTTATCGATGTGGAGGCTGTCATGGAATGTCGCATTCCTGTGTGTTCTTGTTCCGCATCTTGTGGTTTCTTTCCCATTACCATCGATTGGCTGGGAGGCACGCGATGTTTGTGTGCGTGGCGCTAGCGGTTGGACAAAGTGGTCTTGCGGTGAGAAACGAGGAAGTGGGTGGGTGAGTGAGGAAGAAAGGCGCCTTTGTTGGACACAAGGGTCGCGGACATCCAGGACAGGGGATATTTCGCCTCAGGCTCCATTAGTTAACCTTCCATTTGCAGTGATGGCACTATTTTGAGGGTTTTGCTGGGCGTGCGTGAGAAAGGAGGCTCGCAGCGGTACTGGTCAGGTCCTTCCGTTGGCCCAGCCACGATACGAGCGCTCCTGTCTGATCTTGTGGGTCTGACGTTGTGCGGTTTTGTGAACCGTGTGGAAGGAACCCAAATTTGTCTGGATTGTATGACCAGAAATGACATAATTGCGAGAAAGTTGATTGGTTGGGTCATGCCATTGCCGCATGTGCTTGGTAGCAGTGAAATCACGAGTTGTTTGTTTTGACTTAAGCTTGGGCCTATCCGCGCCCGGCAGCAAGGGCAGTAGATGATACTTTAGCGGAGACATGGTCCAATCAGACGCTCCCAAGACATCGCGCCCAAGACATTTGACGTGACGATGATAAATAGCGAAGCAGGCAGTACCTGCCGCCACATGCACAACTGTGGCCGCAAGTGCGGACGCAACCAGAACTTCCTGGTGAAAAAATGGCAAAAGCCGCCACGCTCTGACCACGTTGAGGAATTAGTGTGCGCTTGTACTCTGCGGTACTCTGGAGTAGTTGTATGGTGGAGTGGGTCGTACGTCAACAGCCCTGCGGACAGGGAAGAAGGTGTTGCGTGGCGTTGGGGTGACATCAACACGGCAGCGCAATCAACAACGAGCAGAAACAACGAGCAGAAGGAGGGGAAAGAGCGAGAGGAGCATTTCAGGAACAGGAGGGGAACGGAAGGAACAGTACGTACAGGTCGCACGCGTGCGAGCTACCAACCACAGGGGGGAGCTTGGAAGTGTTCTGCGCGTAACAAGACGCAGTCAGGGGCAAGAAAGAGGGTGGGACGCGCGGAGAGGCACGGCACAGTGCTTGTTCCCAACCTCGCGAACTCACGTGCCAACTTCATCGTGACCAACCAGGGTGCTTCTGGCCCCGCCGCTGCCGCGAGTAGTAGTACTTGTGGGCGTTGGGCAATGTGGAAACCCACGAAAGCACCACTGGCAGGCACTGATGGCAAGCAAACACAACCACGACGATCGCTGTTGCTTGGGCCTCTTTCGCTGGTCGTTCTCGTCGTTGTGGAGACTGCCCGACCACTTGCAAGTACGCCTCCAAGTACCCTCAGCCACTCCCAACCACTCCCAACCACTCTCGACCACTCCCAGTCGCTCGACCCTGTGCCTGCACCCTGCAATCCCACTCCAACCATCACAGCGACATCCAACACAAGAGACATTCGATACAGGAAGCCCCCAATCCATCCCGCTTCTGAGTGTTGGTGCTCTGCCTGACGACTATCCAGAGTCCCATCCAGCATTCCACTCTCGCATTCTCCTACTCTCCTACTCTCGCATGCTCGGCTTGGACGATTGTTGAGCACATCCAGACAAAGCATCCAGACAAAGCATCCACAGCAACATCCCTACCATCTACGTTCAAGTCCGATCAAGACTTCGATCAAGACTTCGATCAAGACTTCGAGTGAGAGGACACCCAGAACATCAATCAGAGCATCAATCAGAACAACAGCCACAGGTCTAAAGGACATCCATTGCGCACATCAAGAGCCATTGTTTGCAATCCATTCATCACAACCAAGAAAGACGCTCCATCCAACCACGACAACTACTATAACTACATTAACAACTACGACAACTACCATACCACAGCACAACACAACACATCAACGTACAACATGAAGAGCAGAACCACGATGGAGCTCCCATCGATACCCGAGCAGCGCGATGTCCCGCGGGTTCACTCAGACGAGGAGGTTTTCCGAAGGCAATGGAGGACGAATCAGTGGAGAGCTCCTGAGAATCGGAACAGATCTCCTAGGCAAGGTCTTTCAGATGCTCCTGAGAGTCCTGACACTGCTGGGAGTCCTCATGATACTCCTGACAGTCCTGATGCTCATGATGCCGCTCTGTCGGATGGGGTGTCCATGCAGGCCCGCTTCCAACCATCGCCCACTCATACCACACCTCCCAGCACGATACCATCCACATCGTCATCCACAGCTGCGGCACCTGGAGATGCATCGGCCAGCGGCAACAGCAACGACAACGGCAACGACAGCAGCAACCTCCACACTCCGGAAGAACCAAACAGACCGCTGGACAATGGCCCAACGAAACCCTGCAGACGCGGCTCTCTTGACAACGCCAACGTCGCTGCCATGCCTGTTGCTGCTTCGGCTTCGGGTGGCCCTCTGTCGGATGCGAAGGATTTGCAGCAACAACAACAGCAACAACAACAACCGCAAATGTGTCTGTCGCACGACCTGCACGAGAACCAGGAAGGCGTGCTGCTGGATCGACGCTTTGAGACATCGCTCCTCAACAACGCGTACAATCGCGCCATGAACATCTTCTCCGACTCGGACAGCGTCACGACCGCGGACTCCAGGCGATCATCCTCCTCCATGTCATCGACGTCGTCAGCCTCGGTCTCCATCGCGTCAGACTCCAGCGCTTCCTTCATCTCCTTCTCGTCCTCGGCATCGTCCGTGCTCTCATCCGCCACCTGGTCCATCTCATCCTCGGGATCGTTAAAGCAGATGCCCACCTTGGCATCCGCGCCATCCAGGAAGTCGCTGGCATCGTCACCGTCATCCAAGTCCTTGGCGCCGACGGAGTTCGTCCTCATCTCGGGCGGTCCGGGCACGGGAAAGACCAGCCTCGCGGGTTACCTGGCGAGCAGGGTCAAGCAGGATGGTGGAGATCTCCTGCTGGCCCGATGTCTGGCGCCGGTCTGCGTCGGAGTTGAAGTTCGCTCCAACACTAACCGCTCTAAAACCAACAAAGCAGGCCTTGCGTCGACATCCAACAAGGCGAGCCGCAGCGTCCAGCAACCCTACATGCCCTTCGTCTCCCTTCTGGAGCAAATCGCCGCCACCATCGCGCCCATCCCCACCATGGATGCCGACCCTCTGGACTTCCACAAGGCATCGGCATCTCGTCAGACACAAGCATGCGCGGACTCACCATCGCGGCTCTGGAGGAAGATCTCCAAGGCGCTGTCGCTGGATGAGAAGACGGCCCTGGGCAACGTCTGCCCCAGCATGCGCAAGCTCTTCCCCCCGGTCGACGCCCTCGACACGGCCAGGGCCAAGCAAGCAGCGAAGGCCCGCGCCGACAAGCAGCAGCACCAATGGACGGTCGAGGACTACACCCTCACGACCAACAGCGCCGCACGCATCGCCTGCGCCAAGTTCCTCAACCTCTACTGCGACTCCAGGGACACCCCCCTCATCATCGTCCTAGATGACATCCACTGGATGGACGATGCCTCCGTCTCGCTCCTGCAGGACATCCTCCTGCCTCCCAACACGGACGATCCCTCCTTGCCACCGGTCACCACACCCACGCGCAGACCGATCGGCCAGGGCCTGCTGGTCATCGCCACCTGCGACTCATCGCGCAGGAGACCGCACGAGAACCGACGCACCTTGTCGGAGATCAGGCAGAGCTTCGTCATCAACCACCCGCAGGCCTCCACGACGGAGCTATCCGGCCTCTCCCTGCGCACCGTCACCTCCATGCTGTCCAACCACTTCACGGGGATCCTCACGCAAACGCAGATACACAAAGCCGCCGCCGCGCTCATCGAGCAGACGGACGGCAACCCCTTCTGGGTTCGACAGTGGTTGCGGCAGCTGTCCCATCAGGTCACGGCGCAACGAGAGCAGGAACAGCAAGACCGTCTGCGACAACTTGAAAGGCAACGCCACATGTCCGATATCCACTCCCAGGCGCACCGCCACGCCTCCATGCCCGTCTTGCCCACGAGAACCTGGGACGACCCCGTCAATCCCGAGGTCTCCAAGGAGACGCTCATGGGGACCATCCCGCATGCCATAGAGACGGCCTCCGCCACCTGCATGATGGCGCATCGTCTCATGCAGATAGCATCGTGCTTGGGCGTCTCCTTCGATGGGAGCATCTTGATCGGCATCGTCATAGAGATGCAGAATGGGGCCAGCGCCCTCTCCACGCCAACCTCCCATGACGCCATGCCGCACGACGCAACCTCCAACAGCGTCCTCGCGTCCATCCGCTCCGCCATCGACGTTCTCACCTCCTCCGGCATCATGCACGTGGACTGCTGCGTCCATGAGGAATGCGTGCACAACGCGGCCTGCCTCAACCATGCCCATCAGCACGTCTTGGCGGACAACCTCTCCTCCCAGACACCCTTCAGCATGGAATGGACCAACCGCCTCCTCCAGGAAGAGGCCTACCGCTCCATTCCCAAGGACAGGGTCAGCCACCTCCACAAGTTCATAGGCCAAACGCTCATGCACCTCGTCGACCTCGATCCAACCCTCTCCGCAAGGTTCGTCCACGTTGCCGCGGTGCAGCTCGTCTCCAGCCTCTGCGGCGATGCGCATTCGCAGGTCGATCGAGATGCGGAGCTGCTCAACAACGAACTCGTCAGGGCGGCCACAGCGGTCTCGGCAGCGGCCAGCCAAGCGCTCAAGGTGCAGCAGCATCGCGTCGCACATGTCCACTTTGAGCTAGCGAGGGACCTCCTCTTCCACCACGGAACGACGCACGACCAGAAGGTCACGGACGAGGCGAATCTGGGCATCTGGCTCGAGGGATACAACATCGCATTGGACATCATGACGGGCCTGGCAATCTCCAGTTCCGCCATCGGCAACTACACAGAGGCGGAGCACATCACCAACACCGTCATTTCCTACAGCCGCAGCTTCGTCGACCGCATCCCCGTCCTGGAGCTCAAGATGCACCAGCTCCTGCTTCAGAATCGCGTGGATGAAGCCATTGCTGCCGGAGTTGAAATCCTGCACGATCTGGGATACGAATTCCCCTTCCACAAAAAGTTCTGCCGCCGTCGGGTCGTCCAGAAATGGAGATCCTCCTTGAAACGACTTCAGCAGATGGTCTCGCATCTCCCAGCATCCAGCAGCAAGGCCTCCTTAAACAGCACCACGGCGTCCGCACCGACCGCCAAGACGCAGGATCTCCTCTCCAGCTTCGTAGAGCTCGGGACCTTCAGGAGAATGAATGCCATCGGCGTGGGCCGTGCCGGCGCAACATCCGAGAAACAACGTTCTCAGATCGCGCTTCGCATCATCCGCATCCTCGCAATCCCCCTCCTGCGTCACCAGCACCGCTACTTCAGGTACATCCCTGAAATTGTCAGCGTCTGCCTCAAGAGAATCGTCCTCACCCAAGACCTCACCGCGGATGCCTCCATAGTCTTCATGCTCTACGGAATCGTACTCACGCAACCATCCGTCGGGATGGAGTCCGATGGTGTGCAGTGTGGTGAAATCGCCGTGCAGATTGCCAAGAGATGCCACGCCTCGAAAGGTCTTCAGTGCCTGCTCAACACGCTCCATGATTCCTTCTGCAAGCCGTGCTGCAGTCCCCTCGGTGATTACGCCACGCACCAACCACTGGCCCTCACCGATCCCGGCTGTCCCGTGGAAGTGGCCGCCATCGACCTTCACAGCCGTGCGATGGCGATGCTTTGCGCTGGATCGGACCTGCACCAGATCCTGTCCCTGGTCCGCGTCGGTCGCTCGAAGCTGATCGATCGCATGGACCAGCTCGGCATGGAAAGATTCCTGCAGCCATCCCGTTCCTCGCCAGGTGTTGCCACCCTCCCGCAGTCCTTGCTCTACATCGACATGATGTTGCATTCGATCAACAGTCTCACGGGTCACGGCAAGGAAGGCGCGTCGCCACCGCCGAACAACATCCACGAAGACCGCCTCCTCGCAGCTTCGACTTTCAACGAGGCCTCTGCTCTGAAGCACTTCTGCGAGACAGGGGCGAAGCAAGGCATACAGCTGCTCATCTTCTGGAAGGCGTTCGAGGCATTCCACAGCGGCAAGTACGACGAAGCCCATGATTCCATCAATCAGATCCGGGCCCTGTCAGGCGCAACTGATATGTTCGGGCTGAAGATCAACAGCAGTAGCAGCAGCATCATGGCCCACGCAGGGTGCACGGATTACTTCATCCGCCTCCAGCTGACATTCATGGAGACGATGTGCTTGATCATCGTGGATCGTGGTCGATCCTCCAGACGCCTGCGCTCTGCGATGGCGACGATGGAGCAGGTGTTTGGCTGCTGTCCCGCCAACACAAAGAGCAAGCTGCTGCTGTGCCAGGCAGAGCTGGCGGCACAGCGACACCAGTCCTCCGTGGCCGTCCAAAAGTACCAGGAATCCTTGGACGCAGCACGCGCAGGATCCACCAAGGTGGATCACGCCATGGCGTTGACCAGGCTCGCCCTATGCTACACGCGAGACCCCAGCGGCTCCGAGAATGCGTGGAGGATCGGGCTCTCAACGAAGATGACGAAGATAGCGAGCTCGCGCGACGTGTCGAGAGAATCATCCATCGCCAAGGCGTACCTCGTGGAGGCACGGCGGATCTACTCCGAATGGGGATGCCAAAGAATGGTGACGCGATTGGCGCATCTCATCCTGCACGCCAACGAAGAAATCAACGACAAGACTGAAACTCGTCGCAACAGGGTGCAGAGCCACCATCACAGCGGCGGGACGCATCACACCGACATCATGTCTTCGTTCTACGATGATGGCGCTGCCAGCTCGGAGAGCGCCGAATTCCACCTGCGTCACCAATCATGCCAGGCCTCGACGGTGTCGTCGTCGTCCTCCTCCTCTTCGGTGTCGCACATCTCGCTGCCAATGTCGCTGTAGAACTGCCATCGAATGGATGTGGCCCTTGGCATCCATTGGTGGGGTACGACCATGCTCAATCGAATTCCACCGTGTGCCAAATCACACCGCACCATACCATCCCATACACATGCAAAATACTATTATACCATTATTACCATTACTACATTATCCTATTGCATTCGTCATCCCTCGGGAATCTACTTGCGTACGAGTGCTGACCCTCTCCAGACAGCATGTGGGGATGGACAGCTCGGCTGTGTTGGTTGCAGCAGCTGTCTCTTTGCGAGGGTAGGGTAGGGAGGCGCAGGCAGAGTTGAGCAGCAATAGTGTGTCCAGTATCACTGCCTGATTGCCAGAGCAGAGTGTTCTCACTGTTTTGTGGTGGAAGGGCTTTCGACGGAGTTCGGGAGAAATACGTCAATCCCGTTTTGTATTTCTGTGATGGACCGTTTGGACCACTTGCATTGGGTTGTGCCCGTTGATACTCGTCTCAATCGCGAACGGATTTGATGTTGTTCTTTGGCGCAACGACACTTGTGTGTCTTGGCAAGACGGAGAAGAGAAGAACGGTTCATTCGGTGCCGACCGTTCGGAGTTTCCACGCAAGGTGCGCCGAAGTTCGCCGCTTGCTCGATCGTGGAAAAATGTGCACGATTCCGTTGATTGGTGAGCCAATGACACAGAACACTCCCGCACGTGTTGACGTTATCGCGGCAACAAATCAAATAGTGGCAGTTGCGTCCACTCGTGTCTCCTCCATGTTTGTGCCCATGTGTGAAGGTAGGGGAGGTAGGTATCCTTGCTGGCGATGTTGGCGCAATCCCTCCAATCATCGAAATCATTGCGATGAGCTCGTGTCCCCGTTCATCACGCTGATTGGGCTGCGAAGCGACCGAACCTGGACGGTTTTTCAAATGCTCTCAAATTGCATCCACCTCGCATTGTGCACAAGTCTCTTCGCATCGCCATCTTGGTCGATAGTCTGCCATCATTGGCATCATTGGAACCAATAGCTGCATTCACAACATCACCAAGAGCATCAGCCGCATCAACTGCAACAACTGCAACAACTGCACTTTTGTAGGTGACGGCATCCGACTTGAGGTGCACGTGGATCCAGGAATCACAACACAGAACGCAAACCGTAGAACTCTGAAAGTGGAAAGTGGAAAGAACGGAGCAAAAGGCAGCAACAGGCAGCAACTCACGCTCTTGCGCTGGATCACGTCACGCAGAATCATATTCACTTCACATTCGGCCAAGAGAAAAGACCAGTACTGCCATACCAGAATACAAACATAGAGCTGCAAACATACATACATATATATACATATATATATAGAGAAAGGATAGGCGAGGGAAGCCTCATCTCATCAGATTGGATGGCGCATCGGAAGCAGAGGCTACGGCCTTCATCAAGCGCTCCTCCAGCGGCGAAGGCTGCTCTGGGCTTCGCTGCGTCGCTATTGCTGTCAAGCGCCATCAATAAGACTCACGCGCTGACCATCAACGAGACCATCGCCGCAAATCCCAACCTCTCCAAATTCCATCAGCTGGACCAGCTCATTGACAAGGGACGGTTGCTGGGCGATCCTGGAACTCGGAAGACGGCCTTCGTGCCAACGGATGCTGCCTTTGATGCCCTTGATGCAGACATCACCGCCAAGCTCCTATCGGACGAATGGGGTCGCCACAGGATCAACCTCGTGGACCACCATCTCACCGGTGGCTCAGTGTACTCTTGGCAACTCACCGACGGCCTTGTCTTCACCACCTTCAATCTGGAGGAGCTGGAATTCACGGTCACGCCGTCTTCAGTTGCTGACAGTGCGGATCCCAACATCATTCGGATCATGGATGGAGGCGCCACCATCATCGAGCGGGACATCCTAGCGTCCAACGGCGTCGTCCACGTCGTCGATGCCGTCCTCACGCCCTTCTGGACGACCCTCGATGTCATGAAGGCCGCCAAGCTCTTTCCGGGCACGTCCACGCTGGCCACCTTGCTGCAATCCAGCGGACTGGATCAGAAGCTTCTGGATGATGCGACGCCCTACACCTTCTTCGCCCCCATCAACATTGATCAGCACATCCAAAGCAGCGACGAGATGACGGCATGGTTCCAAGATCCCGACAACGTCATCGCCTTTCTGAAGCATCACATTGCACCGAACAATTGGTACGAAGACGACCTGGCCACCGTGGCAGCAGCAACTGGTGCTTGTGGTGGCGGCGTCACTGTTTCGTCTGCTGCAGCTGCTGCTACGACTACTAGTGGCGGCGATCCTGCCAATGGTGGTGGTGGCGGTAGTGCCGGTGGTGGAGTGATATCCTTGCTTGGAGCATCCATCAAGATTGAGGGCGCTCTTGGGGACATCTCAGTCAGTGGCAATGCCTGGGTCCAGGAGACCTACGTGCGGAATGGACTCTTCGTCCCCATCGCGGGTCCCATCTCGTTGCCGCTGGCCACCCACATCCTTCAGGGACGTGGGGAGCAGTTTTCGATCATGGCATCGTTGTTGAAAGTCGCCGGCCTGGGTTCGGTGCTGGATGCCCTGCACAGCTTCACCATCGCCGCACCAACGAACGACGCATTCCAGAACATGCCTATGCAGTTGCTCACCGCATTCCAGCACCAGCCCAGCTATCTCTACCATCTCCTAGATTTTCTGCACCGTCACATCGTCCTCGACCAGATCATCAAGACCACCGAACTAGTCGCCAACCCGGCACTGGTAACTGCAACTGCATGGAATGGGGAATCCATCGCCGTATCCGTAGGTGGTGATGGCGGTGGCAACGGTGCGCAAATCAACGGCATTGCAAACATCGTCGTTCCCAACGTACCCGCGTTCAACCCTGCCATCATTCAGGGCATCGATAGCGTCTTGAACCCAGCCTGGATGGGCCAGACTTTCATCGACGTGATTGATGGATTGGATGAGCTGTCACAGATGGCCATCTTCATGAAGCAATTCAAACCGATGTTGAGTGATGATGGACCATTCACCATCTTTGCTCCCCTCGATGCGGTTTTCGTGGGCGTGCAGGACCAGCTGCTGTCGCATGATGAGCTCACGGCAATGCTGAAGCTTCACGTCGTGCGGGGCATGTACGTTTCGCAACAGATCGACGCGGCGGAACCAATGCAAGTGCGATCCTTGTCGGGCCATACAGTCACGCTTTCCAAAACGATCAGCAGCGAAAGCAACGGCAATGGTGGCGTTGACGAAACCACAACCATCGTGCTGAACGGAGTGCAGGTTGCAACCATGGATCTACTCGCCAATAACGGCGTTGTACACATCATCACTGGATTGCTTCCATTACCAGATGACACGCCGTCCACAACGTCTCCAGGCGCAGGCGTAGCCGATGTGCCCACAATGGCCCCAGACTCCACGGAGGAGCAAACCCCTCCTACCACCCGATCGGATCCTACGGATGCAACGCCGGTCGCAGTACCAAGTGAAGACCCCAACGCAGCTCCTTCCAGCCAGTTGCCCGAGGACACCAGCTCCAGTGCAGACGGGGAGGATTCCAAGGACAGTGGCTCTGGTACGCAATCCCAGTCTTCGACGGAATCTTCTGCGTCAGCCTGGAAGGTATCCCGCATGGCTATTGCTATTGCTGCTTTGGGAATCACATCGCTGGTTCTAATATAGAATAGTGTGTATAGTGTATAGTGTATAGTGTATCATCGAGCGTAGAATGTATTATGAGCAGAGCATGGCGTACCATACATATGCGCCATACGTAAGCCTTGACGGCGGGGAGACCGCGAGGTGCGGAATGGCAACGGGTTCACGCATTCTCTGTGCCGTGTGGCTGCACTATCTCATACCACATGTACACCATACTCGGGCAGAAGAAGTCCTCTCTGGCTGTAACAGGAAACAGTCTCTGAAAGGACAGTAATGGAGTGGTTCTTGTACTGTCTCGAACGAACGAACGCACGAACGCACGAACGATGATGGAATTGAGGGTTGGACAGTTGCATGTACTCCATGGAGAGAGATTTTGAGAGAGTGATTGGAACTCCATTGGGAACTGCGCAAGCACTACTTGCACTAGAGTACTCCAGTTAACTTCAGCTCACTCGTCGACTGTTCTCTAAACGTTGCTTCTACCATACAGTACTCCGGGTTTGGAGGAATAAGGACTCAAGATTCCGTCCTGGCCTCGCTGATGATCTGTCCTCTGTTGTCCCGTTCTGGCTTTGGCCGCTGCACCCACACATTCTTCTGACCCACGCTCGTTCGCAGCACGATCTTTCGGCTCGCCGCGTCGGGATGATCATCTGCCATCTCCGCGTACAGGACGACCGAGTGACCCTTGGGGGAGAGCAACGCAATGATCTTCTCCCCATCCGGGGCGGAAGGCAACGCTTCGTACTCCATCTTCAACTCCGCCACCAGCCGCTCCGCAGTGGAAAAGGCGTTCGATTTGGACTCCTTCGAGATCCCACGCACCTCCACCAGCTCGTTGTCATCGAGTAGCGCCATGAGATCCGCGAAGGTTTGCGGTGAGAACGGCCCCGCAGTCTCCTCGGCGGGCAGGAAGAACCGCTGTAGCTTGCGCTGATTGTTTCGCTTCGTCGCAATCTTCTTCAACTCCATGCGCTGCTGGGGCGATGGGAACTCGACGTAGCACAGCGGTTCCAAGTCTTCCGACACGCGCTTTCGCTTGCGCTGCTCATCCTTGCGCACAAATAATACCGTGCTCGTTCGTGCCGTTGGTGGAGCAGCGGTCGTGGCGCTGCTGTCGGACGGAGATGGAGACAACAGCGAAGACTGCGACAACGATGGCATCAGCGTGGGTATCCTCGCCGTGAACGCATGCGATGATGTCGGAAGGAGCACCATCCACACTGAAAAGAACGTTGCTGATCGCATCATGTTTGTTTGGTCACTGCTGAGGGTAGATCGCTGTTGTTGTTGCTGCTGCTGCTGCCGTACACTCGTGCGGCTATCAGAGTTAGTGTTGTGGCTGGATGGACGCTTCTGCGAGTAGAAATAGTCGTAGTGATAGCCGAGGTAGAGCAGAGCACTCTGGAGTAGTTGGGATGGGTGATGTCGCGAAGGCGCAGTTCCAGATGACAGTCTCCCTTTGCGCAACAATCAATACAGCAATTGTGATGGTGCTGATGTTGGTGATGTTGGTGTGTTGGTGTGATGGTGTGATGGTGTGATGGTGTGATGGTGCTGATGGTGCTGATGGTGTGTCTCGCGAAAGTGCGTTTGTGCGGAGAAATTGTTGATGTCTTTTCTTCTTTTTTTGTGGTTGATGGTTTTGGTTGTGATCGTCTCGATCAAACACGACCGAAGCCGATGGATGTACGGTCGCATTCCAGACCATTCTGTTGCGTTTGTTGGTTCAGTTCTTTCCGTGAATCAATGCTGTCACCAATCCCGCAAAAATCCAGGTCACTCCCAATCCGCAACGAAACTCATCAAAATTGGATTCGCCGATGACGCATGGGAGAGGTTGTCGACATGAGCGCGATCTTGTAAATTGATGTTTCCACGATGATGCGACGTTGAGGCATTGCCTTCTCTTCTCACTGATGGGAGCAATACCAACTTTATTCTCCGGAGAGCCATCGAGTAGAGTAGAGCAGAGGTGCATGGTACCATGCCATCGGAGCAACACATAGCAGAGTAGAGTAGAGCAGAGCAGACCGCATTCCATCAGGATGGCTTCCAAGTGCGAGCGCAACTCCAAGATGATGATGTGGCTCGCGCTGATAGCGGCGGTGATAACGACGATGCCGAAGACGCAGACTTCCTTCGCAGTCCACGCATGGATGCACACGAAGCCATCTCGGCAACACAACCATCGTGCCAGCCCATTCACATCTTCACAGTTGGTGGCTGACAGTTACGACAGTCTCAGAACATGCGCATGCCGCAGACGATGCATCCGATCGCACCTGCGAATGGCGACGAACGAAGAGCAGCTCCCATCGCAAGTTGCCACGAAGGAAAGAACGAAGCCAGCGGCAAGCGGCTCGCCGTCCGTCTTCGAGCTGCTCTGCGCCGCTGATGTGGTCGATCCATCATCCAATCGTGCCTGCAAGGCATTGACGAAGACTAGAAATGACAACACGCCTTTCGCAGGTCTCTTCACTGTCTTCGGAAAGGGCGGTAAAAGCGAAAGACGTCCCACCGAAGAGAGGAAGACGATGGTCATCGTCATGGAGCAGCTCGGCGATTTCGATTCTGCGGAGTATGCGGAGCAGCTCTGCGCCGTTCTGCCTGATCTCAAGGCAGCCAACATCGATCTCCGCATCATTGGGATCGGGGATTGCCAAACGGCGCGCATGTTTAGCGAATTCACTGGCATGCCATTGAGCACAATTCGCATGGATCCGGCAGCCTCCATTCACAAGGCGCTCGGCTTGCATCGGGGACCCAACTGGGACATTCCATCCATCGTACCGACCTCTCTGCTGCTTTGGTTTGCAAAGGAGGTTGGGGCTGCGAACGCAGAAGAACGCAGCATCGACACCAAACATGGCGACAGTCACAGCGACGGCACAATGAGCGTGGAGACGGCCCGCGGAGTCGCCCGTGCGTGGCTCAATTACATGGCCATGTGTGCTGGCGTTGCAGCACCAGGCACGTTGCCAGAGATCATCCGGGGGTACATCGGAGATAGGTCAGCACCCGAACGGCTGGCCCCGAACGAGATGGTGGTCGCTGGTCCGATCGAGATCAAGGGCATCACGGATGTCAAGCTGGGCCCTATTCAATACCAGAGCCTGTGGAAGAACGAGAAGGGATACCAACGCCCGGCGGAATTGGCGACTGTGAGGTTACGATCGATGGTGGAGGTGCTATCCAACTTCAGCGAATACGTGCCTGACCAGACCCTGCTGGATTGGCGAGGTGCCACGTTTATCTTTGATGCTGATGGGAGTGTGGAGTACGAATACCGCAATCATGGAGTGCTCACCTACTCGAAGACGATGGCCCGTCCGCTCTCATTCTTGGAGCCGTACATTGGGAATGAGAAGGCACTCAATCCATTGGGCCTCAGCGACGAAAACTATTGTAGTTGAGAAGATGAGACTAGAGAATAATATAGTCTAGTGCAGTACGTATGATGGTTCACAGTGGGAGTATGGTATGAGAAAGATACGGTCATCCGTAGGAATAGTTTCATGTACGACCTGCGGATACCGGAAAATGCGTCGAGTCTGTAGGCGATAGCACTAGTTGTGGAGTTTTACTCGTGATGAGTCGTGATAAAGTAGACTAAAATAGAGCACATCCAACACCATCCAAATTACTGCTTATGATGTTATATCTCGACACCATATCGTTTAAAATTAAATATAGACAGTGCATTCTGACGCTTGTCTATCGTTTATTCTGAATATCGAAGTTAAATTTGTATGAACTTTATTTTTAATGTCGTTTTGGCTTGCTGTCAGTCAGGTGGTGGGTGCGAAAAATTCTCGATGGCACCATGCCGCCCTACCTTCAGCACCCATGATCATCATTATCATCCCTGGCATTTTCACAATCCGCGCACCACATTGGCTCCGCACACCCCCCATCTATCCACTCCATGAAGGACAGAAAAATCTGGGTGCATTGGATATCTCAAAGGCCCCCTGCACTGAAACGCAGAATTTTCGAACACCCGATTCCGACGCGGATGCCATTCGTATTTGGATCCGTATCTCGTCGATACGATCCTTGCAGCTCCTCCACATGCTCCCCATGCGTTCCCACATTCTCTGGCGACACACTGATGTGTTCAGAATGGGTGGGGCGCTCATACCTCCAAAGGTACACCTCCATGTGATGATGTCATCATGGAGTTTTTGCGACACCCCAAAAAATCCCTTTTGTGTGCATCCCACCTTGCAGCCTCTTCCAGACCTTTGTTTTTTCTGACGCTTCATGAACCGATCCCTGAGTTAATTCTGGACACATCTTGAATGGGTGGCTTGGCGATCTGGGTGACTTGTCAATGGCACCCATCACCAGCGAAGCCACGTGATGTGTCCGCCGCCACCCACCAAAAAACTCTTGCCCTCCACTTGTTTCTTGCGGAGGGCACCTTCCAGGCCACCCCCGACCCTCAAACTTCGTGTGCATCTTCATAGCATCCTCTTGGATGCATCTTGCCCATCCATGGTCGTTGGAATGGCCTGTGCATTCCAGGCAGAGACCATATCCAACGAGCAGATTTTGCTCGGAATCGTGTCGTGTGCGCGTGGGCCTGCCACGGCCCCAAATAAACCAGGATGGCATCCCCCTCTCGCTCATCCACCAAAATTTACATGGCGGTTCCGCCTATGCGCTCAGATCTTGCACTGGACCGCTGGTTGTGGCAGTGCCGTCGATGCCATTCGACAGCGCTTGAGGAGTTTTGTTGTGTTTCTCCATTGTCGTGTTGTTGTGTTGTGTTTGGTGTTCTCAAACAGTTTTTGCTGTTGGGGGCCATGGAAACTAACCACAAATCTACCGAATGCGCTCATCAATGAGAACACTTTGCGAGTCCCGAATTGCGAATCCATTCCACAACGATACAGCGGAGGCACAAAATCCTCCTCACAAAGTTGACAGAGGAAACACAGCGCATCTCAAACAAGTTCCTCCTGTTTCGCTGCTGCTTGTAGTCATAGCTTACACAGAATGTAGAATGACTGTGACCTTCCCACAAAGGAAAGAGTGGATGGTACAAGGCACCTTGTGACCATCCTCCGTGTTGTCCATGCCGTTCTGTGGTGCGCTGCGCCGTGCTGCGCGTCAATGACTGGTGATGCGCTGTGCTGTGCTGTGCTGTTCTCCTTGTGTGCCTGATGCGCGTCATGACCAGCCAATCTCGTACAATTAGCTTGCAACCTCTATTGGCACACAGTTAGTATTCACCATGAGTTCCCTTGTTGTTAGGCCATGTGTACTGAATCAATCCAATCGTTGTTCGAGTTTTGAGTCCTTTGTGTCAATCACACTTCGATTCGAAAGATCCAAGAAAACTACTCGATAGAATTCGGAAAATGTGATGCGGGTTTCAGACCCAAGACAAAATTAGGAAGATGATCCAAGAGGATCAAAGAGACTCTATTAGACCTCCAAACATGTGTCATAGCACATGTTTGGACACAGATACACTAATTAGCAGGAGTAACCAGAAGTTTGACATGGTTACAACACAATGGACAATGGTGAATAGCACCATTAGTCGAGCCAAGAAGTAGAAAACAGGAAGATGATGAGCTCTTATTGATGAGCTCATAATCTCAACAAACTTAACTTTGTAAACCATCACTTCAAACAAGCACACACAATAACACAGTTCTATCAACCTTCACCAACATTGGACGTAGTTGTATCATCCCGCAATCACTGTACTCTGCACCTCACAAGCATGTTGCGCGCTGGGGATTGTGTGAAGGTGGCACCCCACACGGACTCAAATGACAAGATCCGTGACCTGGGCATATGCCATGTCCAGTTTCCAATGAAGCAGACCACAGACGGCGCTACCATCCAACGCGATGGGCCTCTCGCACCAGGAGAGGTGGCAATGGTCATGGTGACTCCAGTGATGGGGCAGAGCCAAATGTACATTGTTCACAAGGATCTGTGCACACCACACAGCCTCGCTACCGTTGCAAGGGCTTGCAATGCTGGTGGCCTACATATGCCTTCCCTGCTTTCTCCACACCATCACTCTGTCGCTGTTATGCGTGTCAACAACAAGGCTAAGCCCCCCACACCATCCCCAACGACCACGGAATCGCAAGAGGCCAACATCACAGCTTTTCTCAAGGTCTCACATCTGCAGAAGGCAACAGCCATCGCCTGCCTCACAAAGCAGATGAAGAAAGGGGAGGAAACAAAAGGATGGCTGCGAAAGGATGGAGGGCATAGCAACACTAACCCTACCAACAGAAAGAAACAACTTGATAAGCAAGACAAGCAGAACTATATCATTCTCTACTTCAATTTGGGCGACATCAAAGCCAAGACGAAATTGATCGCCCACGCTTGGGACATTCACCCTGCCACTATCAACCGCAACATCAAGAACTTCCAACAGAACAAGGCGGAACGGAAGAAGCGCAGTGATGCTGGTGGCACCATCTTCACGAGCGCCCAGAAACAAAAGGAATGCTTCACACCGCGTGCTGCCTTTGCCAAGCAGTTGAGGCTTAAGCATCCAGGACAACAGTTGACAAACACAGAAATCTCTTGTGCATTTGCCTCTGCTTCGCCTGAAGAGCTGGCATCCGCAAAAGCCCTGTCTGATTCGTGGTTGGAGCGTGGTCCGTTCCTGCAATTTGAGCTCCAGGATGTGTTGCAACGATGCAATGGCGCAATCTCGTGGGACGATATTGCACGCGAACTAGCAGGAAGGGGCAATGTCCAATGCGTTTCCGCGAACACCATCCGAAAGTATGTGATGGGATTGGAAGGCAGCGAGTACCGTTCAACAACAATTCTCCCTCTGATCAATGGCACCACGAAGGTGAAGCGCGACAGGTGGGCCAAGGACTTCTGTGTGTTCTGGGAATCAGCTAAGCTGTTCAAGAATACGCAAGTTGTCCTTGTCCACATGGACGAAAAGTGGTTCTACTCCATTGTCGCTCGGCGCAACCTCAAACATGTGCCCCAGATGGGAGTTACGTCTGTGGATCACCCTGTGCACCACAAGTGCCACATTGACAAGACCATGGCAATTGCATCAACAGCATTTGCCCCAACAGATAACTGCTTTGGGCAAGGAGGAAAGGCGTATCGGGTCAACTTCGAACGTGTTGGATGCATGATTCCAGCGCAGAAGAATACGTACAAGCAAACTTGGATCTCGCCAACCGAGTACAAGCTCCTTCCAGATCCCAACAAAATCTCTCGTGTGAAGGGTGAACTGTACTTCCAACCACTGGAGATCACAGGCAGCAAGGAAACAGGTGGTCCTCCTGATAAGCCCAAGCTGAAGTATAGCCTCAAGAAATTCTTCCGCGAAAAAGAAATTCCTGCACTGGATTCGCTCGCCAACAAGATCAGGACCAAAACGGGCAAGAACGTGGTGATTCGATACCAGATGGATGGCGCAGGGCCACACAGAGACACGGAACTGCTCAGGTTCATCAACAAGGAGTTCGACAGTCGCGGATGGCACCTCCGATTCCAACCACCAAATTCTCCCATCACAAATGTGAAAGACAATGCAATATTCCCAGCGATGTCGAAACACGTGTCGGCATATCAAGGTACGAACCATGGAAGCCACATGCTTACCACTGACGCATTGTGGAAGGCTTGCAAAACCTGCTGGGAGCAATTCGATCTGGACAAGATGGCGCGTGCGTATGTCCGCCACCATCAGATCGCCTACGCGATTTGTGCTGCGGAAGGAGGTGACAAGTTTGTGACAGCACGCAAAGGGCTGAGCATGAACGTGCGGAAACAAATGTTCACTGAAACTGATGAGGACGGCAACAAGATCGGCGTTACCGTGTCTCACATGGACTTCGTGTTGAAGGAGGACGAGGAAACTAACGATACTGCCAAGAAACCAGCTGCAACAGGCAACAAAGGCAAATCAACTGGCTTCAAATATGCCAAACCCAACATCGAAGGTATGTACAATGATGCACTGAAGGTGATGGCTGTCAGTGGTCTGCAGTGCCTGAAAATGAACCTGCCAACAACCAACAGCCTCATTCCGTTGCTGGACAAGCAAATCATCAATACTACCAGAGCCAATGAGGAAGCTGAGCAACAGAAGAAAGACAAGAAGAAGAAGACGCCCAGGAAGAGCAAAGCCGAGATCATTGAGCCTCACAACAACAACAGCAACAACAGCAACAACAGCAACAACAGCAACAACAGCAACAACAGCAACAACAGCAA
The DNA here is from genome assembly GCA_026770025.1 of Craspedostauros australis. Classification (NCBI taxonomy): domain Eukaryota; phylum Bacillariophyta; class Bacillariophyceae; order Mastogloiales; family Achnanthaceae; genus Craspedostauros; species Craspedostauros australis. The sequence continues at coordinate 58,216 of JAMXDE010000049.1, read as the reverse complement.
CAACAGCAACAACAGCAACAACAGCAACAACAGCAACAACAGCAACAACAACAACAACAACAACAACAACACCAAGGCAGCACCCACCATGAACACATTCGAAGTGGCCTGTCTGGCTGGCAAGACCGAGCATCACAGCAAAGCAGAGCTGGATACCAACACAGCAGAGATGTAGCTGCAAATCAAAGTATTAGTTATCATATGTTTTAGGTGCACCTGTGATTGGAGTGCCTGTGTGCACATCGTCTGCTTGATGGCATGGAGGATTGTGATGTGTGGCATGGTGTGTGATGTTTGTTTTGTGTTTTGTGATGAGTGGTGTGATTTTTGTGACGCGGACCGTTTTTTTGTGTCGTGAATGGTGTGCGTCGTGGAGCCATCGCGTTGTGAAGCCGTCACGTTGTGTTGTGCCGCTCTGGTCGGAAAAATTCCAGCCGAACCACACACAAAAAACGCTCCAAGGCCTCAACTGCGTCGATCGGAGCGCCAGCACAATCGGTGTGTGTTGCACAAACCCATCGAATGGCAAAGGCTCCTCTTTGTTGATACCGCACTTGTACATCTGTACCACATCGTACCATGCTAGTACTCCACTTCCTTTTCATCACACATGTACAACCCTTGCGATCTTTGCTGCCATCAAGTCCCAGCATCCGTGCTCGTCACTGGAGCACCAACAATGCATCCTCTGATCATTCGTCTCTGCTCGTGCCCTGCCGACGGCACTGCCGCTAGCACAATCGTCATGTATTGGCGGAGCAGAGGAGAGTGGAGCAGATCGCAACGAATACACACCATACAATGCTCGTATGCTATACTATGCTATGTTGTGATGTGCTAGTGCAGCTCCTATAATATGTTACATACTCGTACACTAAGAGCACAGTCCACTACGCCATGTACTGCTTCGGGCTTGCTAGATGGAGCAGATTGGACTTCCTCTCTTCTGGGTGCATCGCCATTGGACGCCTCTTTGTTGATTGTCGCGTCCTCCTTGCTGTCATGCCCGCATTCGTTCCGCTTGGCCTCCTGTCCTGTTTGTGTTGATTGGATGCTTTGCTCCGTCGCTGCAGAAGGGTCCATCTCTTCGCTGCCATCGTGTGTTGACGAAGACCCCATTACCTGACTGGGATCATCTTGTGCTGAACATGATCGAGTCTTTGCGCTGGTCTCGTCTTGCGGAGTGGGCACTGCAGATGCAGATGCCGTCTCCGAAATGATGGTTGTTTGTGAAGACTTCTTGGTGCTGGCATCGGCTTCTTTCGTTTGTGTGTTGTCTCTTGCACGTCCCATGGTGCTGAGAACCCCAATGGTGGCCATCGATGCAACAGCCAGGGCCAACAGCTGTGATGAGGTGATGCCCGCCTTCTGCTGACCTTTGCTCTCCTCAGACACCACTGCGCCTTGTTTTGCCTGTGAGTTTGTGGCTGTGGCCGTCGCGGATTGGGCTGGGTTGTCCACGATTCCTTGGGATCCATCTTGTGGCACACAATGCCATCGCCGCTCTCACCATCGTACACCTCAAAGCTCATGCTGTCGTAGTTCACGAGGTCGATGACTGGTGTTGCACCAGCTGGGTTGCTGGTAGACTTGTCGGCGCCAGTGCTGTGTGCTGAATCGCGTGATGCAAGGGCGTCGTCTCTGTCACCAGTCCATGGATCCTCGTACGAATGCTTCTCCTCCATAGAGTCGCTGATAGCAATGACGCCATTGGAATGACTCTGCGATGGTCGATTCTGCTGGTGATCATCGTTACCCTTGTTGTCACTGGAGCAGTGGTCATCTTCGTCGTCGAGCACAATGATCTCTTCGACATTTCGCGAGCGGGAGACGCTCTCTGCTGTTTTTTTTTGCTCGATGGAATAATTCCCAGGTGACGCACCACCCTGGCTTCCGTGGTCGGTGACATCAATTGGGTCATGTCCAGTAGGAGCATCACCAACATCAGCATTGTCGCAATCCTTTTCTGCATTCATCAACGACTTGGTCATGATCGCTGCGCCGACCCCAAGGACAACTGCTGCACCTGCGGCTACTCCAGTCGAGGCGTTCTTGGTGACATCGTCCAATGACGACTTCGCTGAGCTGATCGACTTGTGGGATGAGTTACACTCGATGTGACCAGTCGAAACAGTTGCTGATGCTTCTTGAGCGGCGTCGGCAACATCGTTTGTTGAGGCCGCAGACGTGTTGTTGGTGTAGCTGCTATCGACAGGATTCGAGTTGGCGCTTGCGCTCGTCACCACGCCGACTGCAGGGCTGCCGTCAGCTGTGACTTTGGCTGTGGTCGTGGTCGTGGTTTTGGCCGCAGCTGCCACAGATGCCGCCGTAACGACTGTTGCGGCCACGCCAATAGCTGCGGTGGTTTTCAATGCGTTGGCGTTGTCGCCCTTGTTGCTGTTGTCATCTTTCCCGAAGCCGCGATCGCTCTGAGTTGTGGATGGCCTCGATTGGTCTTGGTGCCCGACCAGTGCCCCAACCTTTTCCGAGTCAGAGTCCAACAGGCTGTTCAAGACGGACTCATTGAACGACGAAGGGCGTTCGTTTTCTGCAGAGCTGGAAGACAACTTCCTGGTGGAAGCTGCACCAGATCTCACCGACCGTTCATTCTTGGAGACGGTGAATTCGGAGGCTGTGGATTGACCGCTGTTCGTTCCTCGCGCAGGCATGAGAATATCCATGCCCTGGACGACTGGGATGTCATCAGATGAACGTACGGTTTCCATGAGGTGGCCGACTATCACTGGGTTGGCTGCACCGGCGACTAGTTCTTGCTCTTCAGATCCTGGTTGACATGCGTCATTGCTGGCAGATTTGTCCTTGTTGCTGGTTTCGTATGAACTACCAGCAGCCAGTTTGGCTGCAGCAAGATCCATGATGTCTTCGAGAGGAGCCGGAGGAGGGCTGCTGGTCTCTGTGAGAGGTTCGATGCCTTCTCTCTGCATCTGCAAGCGAATCATTGCTGCAATCTTCGCCTCGTAGTCAGATGATGTCGAAGAAGAGAGGTCAACGGCACGGACCTTGCCATTCTTGACACCTTCGGAACGATTCGTGTAGACATCGCTGGATGCCAGGCTGGATGTTCCACTTGCGCTGCTCTCTGCCGACGGACGCGACTGCTTGCTGCCACCGGCGTTCTGCGTTGTTTCCGTTGCTGTTCCACCGACAGATGATGATCTGTCTCGTGTGTTGGAAGATGATGCAACTGCAGCTGCCACGGCCGCTGCAGCGCCAACTGCGGCTGCTCCGACCACGGCCCCAGAAATGAAAATACCGTCGCTGGTGCTGCCATTGGAACGGTTGGAGCGTGACTCTCCGTTCGAGTACGTCAAATCGTCGTAGTATACCGATCCGCTTGACAACGTGTTGTTGCACCATGTAGGCCTGTGTGACGAGCTGGCTCCTGTGATCACGCTTGGTCGGCGGTGTTGGTGGAATTGTTGCGTGCTGGACGAGTCTGATTCGTTGAAGCGGACCGACTTGTGCGATCCTTCATCTATGACCGAAACTATCAACATCTAGACCGAAATTAGGTACCCATCTCCCATGACTGAAACGCGATTCACTATTTTTTGATTCGACTCGATTTGAGAGTATAGTCGAGTGAGTCTTGATACACGATTGATATTCGGTCACTACGGTCATCGAACCTGACGTAGGCACTGACATCATCGTATGACGTCAGAGGATCGGTCATTGTGATCCTCGGAATCGAGATTATGTTTTAGTCATGGTACGCTGACCTGTCTAGCCATGCCGAGTGCATCATCGAGCACGTGGCAACAATACTTAGGATCCAGAACAACATCGTCAGGGGTGATGCATGCACTCCGCCGACGTAGACGGATCAATCCATATGTGATCAAACAGAGATCAAGACCAGACAAGATCAGACAGAGATGAAGAAAGACCAAAGGTGGAGATAACACGAGATATCGTGTAGATCAACATGCCATCTTGGGCAATGTTTTAGAAAAGACTGCGAGAGAAACCACGAGGTAATCGAGCAGCACGTTAGCAACCGTGCAATAGGCACCATCATTAGAATTAGGAGATCATCATCTCATAATCCAAACTCAATCATCAATTGACACACCAACTAATAGCAACAACAACAACACCAAACACACCGACTCCACCTCTCGGCTTGGTCACCCTGGCGGCGTAGTAAGTGCAGTGTTTGGTGCTCCCCTCTTGTCCTGTGTGTAATTGCTGATTATCAGATTAACAGTCGCAAGTCTCTATCGAGTGTATGAACGAAAATTGAAGCGCTGTGCTGCTTGGTGACATCACGCTGTCCCCTGCCCTTTGAATCCGGAAAAGGCCCAACGCGTTCGTGACGACGAACCCAATTGCTCGTGTGTGCAGATTGCTACGTGCCGCCACACCCGCTTTGCCCTGCTAAAGTGCAGAAAGGCTCACCCGCTGTTGCGAATATCGCAGGCGGAGTAAATTCATCTCAACAACCCAAGTTCCGCATCACTGCGTTACTTACGATAGCTGGTCAGCTAAAAGACAAAGGTATAAAAGCCCGTGAAGCAAGACACACGTAAACACTTGGCCTGGTCAGCATCGACAAAGGTGAAAGCCCGTGAAGCAAGATACACGTAAAAACTTGGAGCGGAAAGGCCCTCTGAAACCTATCGGCAATCTCACCGTGAGTTGTCGCGACCAGGTCAGTCGTTAACACTTAGTCTAAGCCGTACTTGAGATCGGTTAACGTCCAAAAGGGACGCAGAGATAACTGCTAACCAGACTAGCGTCTGCCCTTGACTGGGGAAGAAACGTGATCGGTAGAGATACCGCGGAAGCAACCCATAAAGCTAGCATTGTGCTGATAGCAATATCACACAAGTGAGTCTAACGACACCGGAAGGCAGGTATACGCTGGACGAAAACGCGAGTGGTGGAACCAGGTGAATCAAAGCAGTTGCTGGCACCTGGGGGGCACCGCGCTCATTAGCGTGCAAAATCCTGTTAGTATCAGGTACATCGGGCAAGCTGCTGCCAGATCTAAAAGACGTATAGCAAGCTGATCCGTGGCACTCAAAGGAGGCACGGATTGGATCGAAGGTCCAACTGGGTGAAACCAAAGGTGCACCACATCCTGGTGGAGCACAGCTGAACAAGCGCAAGAATACGGCGTTCGGGGAGACGAAATCCGAACGGGCAGGGCCATCCAACGCGCAATCCATCCGCGACGTTTCATCGTTTCAAGACTAACAAAACAAACAATCGTTCCATCAACAACAGCCATTTGCGCTCAGTCCACCTTCTGATTGGCTACGAATTCCTTCAGTTCGTACCATCACTGGCGCGTCATCACCGGCTCACAACTCCTTCGCCATCCCAGTCATTCATCCGACTTCGGGTCGCGCGCCAACACATCGCCCAAACGGGAAATTCACACGGTCCTGGTTGACATTTTTCCATCGGTCATCCTTCGCCTCGGATTAAGCACGGTCATCTTCGCATTCATCAATCGGGAAATTCACACGGTCTCGTCTGGCCTTCCATCCGTCAGTCAGTCACAATTCGAGACATCGCGCACGGATTAACCGCAGTCCACTCGTGACATCACACCACCGCTGACGCCTTCGCCGTCACTGGCGCTTTGCATCCGGCACCACTTCCATTCCCGACGAATTCCGACAAGCGCAGAAATCCACCGTCACATCCCGGCGAACACTTCGACATCACAGCGGACGGCACAGTCATTTTCAAGTGTGACCACTTTTTTGGGAGCTGCGGGAAAATACGCGTCCGATAAAATAGCAACAAATCCGGACCAACAACCACCTCCTTGCAACACCCAGCAACACGATGCCCGATCCTATCCCAATCAACGACACCATCCTGGCGCACGTCCTTAGCGTTCTTGGATATGACAACTCGTCCACTGAATGGCTTATCTTGCACACCGAAGAGATCCGAACCATCATGGATTTCGCTTCGCTCCATCGCGAAGACATGCTCGATATGGACGTCACCATCCAGGTGCCTGACCCAGACCCCGACTACGTAGCCCAACTGTCTAAGGTAGCAATCCGAAAATTCACGAATGCCATTGGCTGGTTCAGTGTTCAACCTAATCCCACTGTAGAGACATGGCGGGAACTCAACCAAGCTTCATACATGGAGTATGTCGCCCGGACGTTCACACCATCGCCCGCATCCTCCACCGCCATGCCTGACGCAGCCACCAGCGCATTCCCCTTCGAACCAACGAAGACCGACCCAACGGAGAAGACCGGACGCGACCTCGCCACGGAGTTCAACCGTAGCATCAAGCGTAACATTAGCGACTATCCCAAGTTGTCTGATGACAAGTACTTCGCTACATTCCATCGTCGTCTGCGTGCCACCGCTGCTGCTCATGGCATCTCCAATGTTCTCGATGTTGGCTACACCCCGCCCGATGAACAAGCCGAGCTCTTCAAAGTGCAGTCCACCTTCCTGTTCAACGTGTTTGTATCCAACCTGCAGACCACGAAGAGTAGGAAGTGTGTCACTCCGTACGAGTCGATCTGTGACGGCCAAGCCGTCTACTGCATGCTGGTTCGCGAGTACACCACTGGTGCTACTGCGGTCAACACCATCCGACGCATCCGTGACGACATCATCAAGTTCAAGCTGGACAAGCAGTGGCGCAAGACTCGTGAGCAGTTCCTGGACCTGTGGCAACACAAGGTACACGAACTTGAGGCATTGCGTGATGATCCCATCGACGACGCGACGAAGAAGGAGTGGTTGACGAATGCCATTGAAAGTGACAAGGCACTGTATCAGTCTATCTTCCAGACTGACTACTTGCAGACCGCGATTCTGGCCTACTCACCCGGTAAGACCGCGACCACCATGGAGTTCGATACTCTCGTTGAGCTCGTCCGTTCGTACGCTGTCCAACTCGATGGCCACGACGCCAACAAGCCAAAGCCAACGCGCCAGGCCAACAACGCCGACCAGCGCAAGCAACGCGGGAAGGATAAGGACGACGGACCCAATCTCTGGAAGCCCAACAAGGACTACAGCAAGGAGACGCGAGAACGGCTGCCACGTGAGGAGTTCCAGAAGCTGTCGGATAAGCAACGCAGCGACTTCCTCCAAGCCCGGCGAGCCAAGTCTGGACGTGGTAAGAAGGACAAGCCTAGGCGTTCCGCCAACAACACCAACCGCAGTGGATCCACATCCAACCAGAACGACCAACAGGACACTCAGACCAACGACAATGGTAGTAACAATAACGAATCTAGTTATACCGCTGGAACAGCAATCAACCGTATGCTTTCCAATGCCATGTCTAGCGCGTCTGGGAGCCCGCCGGCTACCCTCGTCATTGACGGTCGCACCTACACCCTGTCTCACACGAACGTATCGTACAAGTTCAACAACACGAACGTGACTGTGCAAGGCGCATTGGTGGATGGAGGTGCGAACGGCGGCCTCGTTGGAGATGACATGCTGGTGATGGAGTCCACGTCCAACCGTGCTGATGTTTCTGGAATCGGCGATGCAGAGATCAAGGATCTAGCGCTGGTCACAGCCACCGCTGTCATCCAGACCACCTCAGGACCGGTGATTGGTTGGTTCCATCAGTACGCCAACTACGGGAAAGGGCGCACCATCCATTCTGCCAATCAACTCGCAGCGTTTGGATTGGATGTCAATGAGCGGCCCAAGAACCTCCCTGGCGGTCGGCAGACCATCGTCACGCCAGACGGATTCATCATCCCGCTCACCGTGCGTCAAGGCCTCGCATACATGGACATGCACAAGCCAACTCAAGCAGAGCTAGACGATCTGCCACACGTGTTCTTCACCTCCGACCAAGAGTGGGACCCATCTGTCCTGGACGGGGAGGCTGATCTGGACAACATTCCCGCAACCGGACGCGACAAAGACGACGACATCGACATCACCATCTCCAAGTGCGTTCAGTACGTTCAATCCGCTGCAACGATCGGGGATGGGGAGAAGGCAATCAAGGCTGGGCCACGCAACATCGTGGGTAAAGCGCCCAACTTCCATGCGCTACGGCCGTACTTCGGGTGGATTCCAGCAGACCGCGTGCGTGACACTCTTGCATGTACTACCCAGTGGTACCGCATGTCTGAGCGTTATCCCATGCGTAAGCACTATAAGTCTAGATTCCCCGCAGCCAATGTCAGTCGACTACACGATGTTGTTTCCATGGACACGTTGTTCTCTGACACGCCTGCTCATCATGATGGAGTCCCCGGACACGGTGGATGTACCATGGTGCAGGTGTTTGTAGGATCCAACACGCGCCTCACAGCGGCGTACCCTCTGGCAAGCGAACCCCATGTTCCCCATGTTGTGCAGGACTTCATTCGGGAGCATGGTGCCATGGACGTGTTGATGTCCGACAACGCCACGGCACAGATCGGAGGCAAGATGAAGGACATCCTCCGGCAGTACTGCGTCGCAGACCACCAGTCCGAACCACATCACCAACATCAGAATCCTGTCGAGCGACGCATCCAGGATGTGAAGCGCACCACCAACGGCATCATGGACAGAACTGGCACTCCTGCCAGGTTCTGGCTCATCTGCACCTTGTACGTCGTGGGACTGTTCAACCATCTGTCACAGTCCACGGCCGGTCACATCACGCCCATCCAAGCCGCCACAGGCCAACGTCCCGACGTGAGCAAGTACCTCAGCTTCCATTGGTGGGAGCCAGTGTACTACAAGGTTGGGAACGCTGCCTTCCCAGGCACCACGCAGGAACGGCGTGGACGCTGGGCTGGACCATGCGAGCACAAGGGTGATGAACTGACGTTCTGGGTTCTAGATGACGCAACGCAACGGCTGTTGCCACGCTCGAGCATCCGACGTGTGTCTGATGACGCGCAAAACCTACGGGCAGACTACCCCCTGCCTGATTCTGGGGAGGATGGTGACATGGGTGACGAAGCTAGCGAAACCAAAAATCCAGAAGATTTCGACAGTGACAGCACACCTAAAGCTAGACAACCCGTTGTGCATGCACTATCTGACCTGGTAGCCACATCACATGGAGAATCAGATCCAGGTGTAGTCAAAGTCCCCAAATTCAGTCCTGATGAGTTGCTCGGATTGACCTTCCTCCACCAACAGGATGGACTCAAGTGGAGAGCTCGAGTGATCCGCAAGATCAAGGACGGAGACGCAGCCAACCATGACAATATCAAGATGCTCATCGCATACGGCGACGACGACACCGAAGAGCTCATTGCGTACACGGATCTGGCCGACATCATTGAGTAACAGCACGAACAGGAGATTGGCGACGGGGAGATGTGCGTTTTCAAGGCCATCACCGGTCATGAAGGTCCATTCCACTCCAGTCACAGCAAGTACAACGGCTCCTCCTACAACGTGAAGGTACAATGGGAGGATGGCAGTGTGACCATGGAACCACTGGACGTGATAGCCAAAGACGACCCTGTCTCATGTGCAAAGTACGCCGCAGACAACAACCTCCTCGGTCTGCCTGGCTGGAAACGATTCCGTAAACTAGCAAAGAGAAAGAAGAAACTCAATCGTCTTATCAATGCTAGTAAACGCAAAGCTCGTGCACAAGGTCCTATCTTCAAGTTTGGTGTTCAAGTTCCACGGAACGGGAAGGAAGCCCGCCAGCTTGATGAGAAGAACGGCAACTCCAAGTGGGTAGATGCTGAGAGAAAAGAAATGGATCAGCTCCACGAGTATGGCACGTTCAAAGATCTTGGAAAGAACGCTCGGAAACCAGATGGATACAAGCAGATCAAGCTCCTCTGGGTGTACGATGTGAAGCACGATCTTCGGCACAAGGCAAGATGCGTAGCAGGAGGCCACTTGACAGACCCGTGTAAGGATATGGCATATGCAGGAGTAGTCAATCTCAGATCATTCAGGATTGCACTGCTTGCTGCAGAACTCAACAACCTCAAGCCCATGGTGGGTGATATTGGTAATGCCCATCTAGAAGCCTACACAAAAGAAAAGATCTGTTTCATAGCTGGTCCTGAGTTCCAAGAGTTTGCTGGTCACATGATGATCATCGTGAAAGCGCTCTACGGACTACGCACATCCGGTGCTCGATTCCACGAGTCTCTGGCCGACACACTCCGTGACATGAAGTTCTTTCAGTGCAAAGCTGACCCGGATGTGTGGATGAGGGATGCTGGTAGATGCTGGGAATGCATCTGTGTGTACGTAGATGATCTGATGGCCGTCATGGAAGACCCACAGTCATTCTTCGACATGCTCATCAACAAGTACAAGTACAAGTTGAAGGGTGTAGGACCAATCAAGTATCACCTCGGCGCAGACTTCGACCGATACAAAGACGGAACCCTGACTATGAGCCCGCAATCCTACATCAAACAGATGCTGGCGAATTACAAACAGGTGCATGGGGAGCTTCCACGGACTTACACCAGTCCCATGGAACACAACGATGCCCCAGAGCTAGACACATCACGCGAACTAAACCCTGTAGAGACCAGACAATTCCAATCACTCATCGGCGCCCTTCAATGGTGCATCACATTGGGACGGTTTGATATTGCTGCAGCTGTGATGACTTTGTCTAGATTCAGAGCCCAACCCAGGATTGGTCACATGGACCGCGCTAAACGTGTGTATGGATACCTCCGAAAGCGTTCTGATGCTGCCATCAGGTTCAGAACGGGAATTCCAGATCACGAGCGCTTCTTCAAGGTTCCTGATCATGAATGGATGTACTCTGTGTATGGTGATGCCGAAGAGGAGACCGCGGACGACGATCCAACACCCAAGGGCAAGGCAGTTCGTATGACGACGTTTGTGGATGCCAATCTCATGCACTGCAAAGTGACTGGTAAATCTGCAACTGGTGTTCTCCATCTGCTCAACCAGACACCCATCAAATGGTTCAGCAAGCGCCAGACCACTGTCGAGACTGCAACCTATGGATCGGAATTCGTCGCGGCAAGACAGGCAACAGAGCAAGTGATTGCGATGCGCCTCACCCTTCGTGCAATGGGGATTCCACTGGACGGACCCGCCTGGATGTTCGGAGACAACCAGAGCGTGATCACATCCTCCACCATTCCCAACAGTGTGTTGTCCAAACGACACAACGCATTGGCGTATCATCGCGTGCGTGCCGCAGTAGCTGCGAAGATCCTGCATTTCTGCAAGATAGACGGAACAGAAAACGTAGCCGACGTCATGACCAAGTTCCTTCCATGGGCGAAGTACTGGCCGTTAGTGAGGCCACTTCTATTCTGGAAAGGAGAGGCTCTGGGTGGATGAACAAGACTCTCGACTATAGGGGAGTATCAACATCTAGATCGAAATTAGGTACCCATCTCCCATGACTGAAACGCGATTCATTGTTTTTGATTCGACTCGATTTGAGCGTATAGTCGAGTGAGTCTTGATACACGATTGAGATTCAGTCACTACAGTCATCGAACCTGACGTACGACCTCCAGGTCGCAGTTGATGCACTCACGATAACACTAGTTGTGGAGTGTTTTTTGAGTTTTACTCGTGATGAGTCGTGATAAAGTAGACTAAATTAGAGCACACCCAAAACCATCCAAACAACTGCTTATGATGTTATATCTCAACAACGCACCATTTAAAATTAAAACTAGACAGTTCATTCGGACGCTTGGCTATCGTTTATTCTGAATATCTTAGTTAAATTTGTATGAACTTTATTTTTAATGTCGTTTTGGCTTGCTGTCTGTCAGGTGGTGGGTGCAAAAAATTCTCGATGGCACCATGCTGCCCTACCTTCAGCACCCATGATCATCATTATCATCCCTGGCATTTTCACAATCTGCGCACCACACTGGCTCCGGATACCCCCCATCTATCCACTCCATGAAGATCCTGCGCAGATAGCCGCATCTCATACTCCAAACTGTCCCTGCACTGAAACGCAGAATTTTCGAACACCCGATTCCGACACGGATGCCGTTCGGATTTGGATCCGTATCTCGTCGATACGATCCTTGCAGCTCCTTCACATGCCCCTCATGCGTTCCCACATTCTCTGGCGACACACTGATGTGTTCAGAATGGGTGGGGCGCTCATACCTCCAAAGGTGCACCTCCATGTGATGATGCCATCATGATGTTTTTCCGACACCCAAAAAAATCCCTTTCGTGTGCATCCCAGGCTGCAGCCTCTTCCAGAACGTATCTGCGCAGGATACTTCGCCATGGCCATCTTGAGTTAATTCTGGACACATCTTGAATGGGTGGCTTGGCGATATGGGTGACTTTTCAATGGCACCCATCACCAGCGAAGTCACGTGATGTGTCCGCCGCCACCCGCCAAAAAACTCTTGCCCGCCACTTGTTTCTTGCGGAGGGCACCTTCCAGGCCACCCCCGACCCTCAAACTTCGTGTGCATCTTCACCGTATCCTCTTGGATACGTCTTGCCCATCCATGGTCGTTGGAATGGCCTGTGCATTCCAGGCAGAGACCATATCCAATGAGCATATTTTCCTCCGAATCGTGCCGTGTGCGCGTGGGCCTGCCACGGCCCCAAATAAGCCAAGATGACATCCCGCTCTCGCTCATCCACCAAACTTTCCATGGCGGTTCCGCCTATGCCCTCAGATCTTGCACTGGACCGCTGGTTGTGGCAGTGCCGTCGATGCCATTCGACAGCGCTTGTGGAGTTTTGTTGTGTTTCTCCATTGTCGTGTTGTTGTGTTGTGTTTGGTGTTCTCAAACAGTTTTTGCTGTTGGGGGCCATGGAGATTAACCACAATTCTACCAAATGCGCCCATCAATGAGAACACTTTGCGAGTCCCGAATTGCACCTCCATTCCACAACGACACAGCGAAGGCACAAAATCCTCCTCACAAAATGGACAACGGAAACATTGCGCATCTGCGACGAGCTGCTGTTGATTCTCTGCTGCTTGTAGTCATAGCTTACACAGAATGTAGAATGACTGTGACCTTCCCACAAAGGAAAGAGTGGATGGTACAAGGCACCTTGTGACCATCCTCCGTGTTGTCCATGCCGTTCTGTGGTGCGCTGCGCCGTGCTGCGCGTCAATGACTGGTGATGCGCTGTGCTGTGCTGTGCTGTTCTCCTTGTGTGCCTGATGCGCGTCATGACCAGCCAATCTCGTACAATTAGCTTGCAACCTCTATTGGCACACAGTTAGTATTCACCATGAGTTCCCTTGTTGTTAGGCCATGTGTACTGAATCAATCCAATCGTTGTTCGAGTTTTGAGTCCTTTGTGTCAATCACACTTCGATTCGAAAGATCCAAGAAAACTACTCGATAGAATTCGGAAAATGTGATGCGGGTTTCAGACCCAAGACAAAATTAGGAAGATGATCCAAGAGGATCAAAGAGACTCTATTAGACCTCCAAACATGTGTCATTGCACATGTTTGGACACAGATACACTAATTAGCAAGAGTAACCAGAAGTTTGGCATGGTTACAACACGATGGACAATGGTGAATAGCACCATTAGTGGAGCCAAGAAGTAGAAAACAGGAAGATGATGAGCTCTTATTGATGAGCTCATAATCTCAACAAACTTAACTTTGTAAACCATCACTTCAAACAAGCACACACAATAACACAGTTCTATCAACCTTCACCAACATTGGACGTAGTTGTATCATCCCGCAACCACTGAACTCTTCACCTCGAGTTGGGACACACTAACTCCATCACCGCGTTAGAGCTGCGAGTCCAAGAAAGTGAATCCTTGTGTGAGCGAAATTAATCCGCTCATTCGACACCAGGACCCACTAACATGCACAAAATGTGCAACAAGGACACAGTGGATAACCAAGCAAGACGGGGCGCAAAATCAGACACTTGCCATGCTCTCATGACGATCTGATCTTGCATTCTGCTTATCACCATCTGCTCTGACGCAAGCAACACTCTATCTGCAAGTGCATTGCTTCCTTCTGTCATCTGTTGCTGCAACCAATCAGATTGTAGCTCTTAAGAAGACCGAATTGGCTCTTCCTCGTCCAGGATCGGAAGATTCAGGTCAGATCTCCAAAGAGAGAAGATATGCATCAGCCGCTCCACAGGAGCAGTTGCTGTCATGTTTGATTCCACCAAAGGACGGCTTACCCCATGGCGCTGCATGCTTGACTTTTCTATGACTCCTCAAGCTGGAGGACCTTTCACCATAATTCAAATCGATTGTAGTTCACAAGCTTTTGCAATTACTCTACAGTTTACATCTATTACCTTCACTTTGCCCTGCCTGGCTCTCAACAACAAGCGGCCTCAAGCCGGTTGAGAACAGGCCATCTCAGGGAACGTGTCCCCAAAAAGGCACGAAACATTCACTCCTCGCAAGCATGCTGCGCGCTGGTGACTGTGTGAAGGTGGCATCCCACCAGAGCTCAAGCGGCAGGGTCCATGACCTGGGCGTATGTCATGTTGATTTTGCAATGAAGCAGACCACGGACGGCGCTACAGTCAAACGCAATGGGCCTCTTGCACCAGGAGAGGTGGCAATGGTCATGGTGACCCCAGTGATGGGGCAGAGCCGAATGTATGTTGTTCGCGAGGATCTGTGCACACCACACAGCCTCGCTACCTTCGCACGGACTCGCACTGCTGGAGGCCTTGCTAAGCCTTCCCTCCTTTCTCCCCAGCATCACTCCGTCGCTGCCACGCGTGTCAACAACAAGGCTAAGCCCCCCACACCATCCCCAACTACCACAGAATCGCAAGAAGCCAAAATCGCCGCTTTTCTCGAGGTCTCGCGGCGTCAGAAAGCAACAGCAATCGCCCAGCTCACGAACCAGATGAAGAAAGGCGCGAAAACAAAAGGATGGTTGCGAAAGGATGGAGGGCATAGTATTGCTAAGCCTGGTAATCTTAGCAAGCGCCTTGACAAAGAAGACAATCGGAACTACACTGTTCTCTATTTCAATTTGGGTGGGATTCCTGAACATGCAGAGTTGATCGCCCATGCATGGGGTATCAACCGCACCACAGTGGGGCGCAACATTGTGAAATTCCAAACGGAGACGCTCGAATGCAAGAAGCGAAGTGACGCAGGCAGCAGCATCTTCACCTGCCCCATCAAGCAACGACAGTACTTCACGCAGCGCGCAGCCTTCGAGAAACAACTACGTCTTCGACATCCAGAGCAACAGTTCAAGAACGACGAAATTGCTTCTGCCTATGCCTCTGCTTCGCCGGAAGAGCTGGCATCCGCAAAAGTGCTGGCTGATTTGTGGTTGGAGCGTGGTCCCTTCCTGCAATTTGAGCTCCAGGATGTGTTGCGACGGTGCAATGGCGCAATCTCGTGGGACAGAATTGCATGGAAACTGGCAGGCAGCGGAAACCCGCAAGTCGTTGGTCCGAAGTGTATTCGCAAATTCGTCATGGGATTGGAAGGCAGTGAGTACCGTTCTACAACAATACTCCCTCTGATCAATGGCACCACTACAGCAAAGCGCGACATCTGGGCTCAGGACTTCTGTGTGTTCTGGGAATCAGCTGAGCTGTTTGAGAATACGCAAGTTGTCCTTGTCCACATGGACGAAAAGTGGTTCTACTCCATTGTCGCTTGCATGCATCTGAAACATGTGCCCCAGATGGGAGTTAAGCCTGTGAAGCAGACTGTGCATCACAAGTGTCACATTGACAAGACCATGGCAATTGCATCAACAGCATTTGCCCCAACAAATAACTGTTTTGCGAAAGGAGGAAAGGCGTATAAGGTGAACTTCGAACGTGTTGGGCGCATGGTCCGAGCGCAGAAGACCACGTACAAGCGAACTTGGGTCTCGCCGACCAAGTACAAGCACCTTCCTGATCCCGAGAAAATCTCTCGCAAGAAGGGTGAACTGTACTTCCAACCACTGGAAATCACGGGCAGCAAGGAAACAGATGGTCATCGTGTTAAGCCCAAGCCGAAGTACAGCCTCAAGAAATTCTTCCGCGAAAAAGAACTCCCCGCACTGGATTCGCTCGCCAGCAAAATCAAGGCCGAAACCGGAAAGAACGTGGTGATTCGGTACCAGATGGATGGCGCAGGGCCACACAGAGACACGGAGCTACTTAGATTCATCAACAAGGAGTTCGACAGTCGCGGATGGCACTTACGACTGCAACCACCAAATTCTCCCATCACGAATGTGAAAGACGATGCGATATTCCCAGCGATGTCAAAACACGTGTCAGCGTATCAAGGTGAGCACCATGGAAGCCGATTGCTTACCACTGAGGCATTGTAGAATGCTTGTGGAACCTGTTGGAAACAATTCAAGCTGGACAAGGTGGCTAGCGCGTATGTTCGCCACCATCAGATTGCCTACGCAATTTGTGCTGCAAAAGGAGGTGACGAATTTGTGACGGAGCGCAAGGGACTGCACATGAATGTGCGGAAACAAACGTCCACGGAATTCGACAAAGAGGGCAACAAGATCAGCGTTACCGTGTCTCACACGGACTTCGTGTTGGAGGAGGATGAGGCTACCCGCGCGACCACCAACAAACCAACTGCAACAGACAACAAAGGCAAATCAGCTGACTTCAAATACGCCAAGCCCGACATCAAAGGTATGTACGATGATGCGCTCAAGGTGATGGCTGTCAGTGGACTGCAGTGCCTGAAAACGAATCTGCCAACAACCAGCAGCCTCATTCCGTTGCTGGAGAAGCAAATCGTTGCGACAACCAGAGCCAACGAGGAGGCTGAGCAACAGAAGAAAGACGAGAAGAGAAAGAAGCAACCCAGCAAGAGCAAAGCCGACATCATTGAGCCTCGCAACAACAACAGCAAAGCCGAAGCAGCACCCACCATGAACACATTCGAAGTGGCCATGTTCGTTGGCAAGGACGAGCATCACAGCAAAGCAGAGCAGGATACCAACACAGCAGAGATGTAGCTGCAAATCGAAGTAGTAGTATTATATGTTATAGGCACACCTGTGATTGGAGTGCCTGTGTGCACATCGTCTGTTTGATGGCATGGAGGATTGTGATGTGTGGTGTGGTGTGGTGTGTGATGTTTGTTTTGTGTTTTGTGACGAGTGGTGTGAATTGTGTGACGCGGACCGTATTTTTGTGTCGTGAATGGTGTGCGTCGTGGAGCCATCGCGTCGTGGAGCCGGCACGTTGTGTTGTGCCGTTCTGGTCGGAAAATTTCCATCCGAACCACACACAAAAACGCTCCAAGGCCTCAACTGCGTCGATCGGAGCGCCAGCACAATCGGTGTGTGTCGCACAAACCAATCGAATGGCAAAGCCTCCTCTTGGTTGGTACCGCACTCGTACATCTGTACCACATCGTGCCATGCCAGTATTCCGCTTTCTCTTCATCACACATGTGCCACCCTCGCGATCGTTGCTGCCATCAAGTCCAAGCGTCTGTACTCGTCACTGGAGCACCAACGATGCATCCTCTGATCATTCATCTCTGCTCGTGCCCTGCCGACGGCGCTGCCACTAGCACAATCGTCATGTATTGGTAGAGTAGAGTAGAGTAGAGTAGAGTAGAGCGCAACGAATCCACACCATACCATGCTCATATGCTATACTATGCTATGTTGTGATGTGCTAGTGCAGCTCCTATAATATGTTACATTCGATGAGCTATTCCGTCGTCTGCGTGCTGAAGACGAACACGCAGGACGCCCCCTTCTGCAGATACAGACGTTCTGGGTAACCAAACGTGGCATCACCGAGTCTTCGTTTTAGTTCGCACATAACGTTTCCTCGCTGAGCTGGCCTCGAACAAGACAAGTTTAGAATACTCGACGAGTTGTACGACAAGAACGCAAGTGCACTCGTATGGATGTCTGGACGGAGTGGTTGAAACTGTAGTCAAGTTGTGTGGTTCATCTTCGGATATGCTCCCTTGAAGTCATGGGCAAAGGTACCATATCATGCTATACTAGCACATGGAAGTACGAGAATGCACAACTGGCAAGGCGCAGCACAGCACAGGATGCAAACGATTGTTCCATGACTGTATTGTAACATGTATTCTATTCTTCGATCATCGTGCCATATGCAACGATGGAGTTGAGTTGAGCCATTCGTTCTGAATATGGATCGCATCCATGCTGTCTTGCCGCTGCGGAAGATGCGACCGTATGAGCATGGGCGTACATGTGGACATGTCGCGATGTTTGTACTCCCACTCCTGTTCGCGCCCTGAGAGTGCGGTCTGCCATTTCATTTTTCAAGAGCATGCATCGTTATTTTGTCCAGGGCAGTCGTTGGATGGGCTGTCGATGATGTAGGTCCGGCCAGGAGAGCCGCTGCACATGTCTGTCGCCACGCAGTCCTGACAGTTGCTTGGAGCCGCGCAGGTGTTCGCCGCCACGACCAGATCATCAACCGCCAAGTTGGAGTTTGCAACACCGTTACAGCTGTCTTGTGACAAGCATGTGCCACTGCCGATGGTGATACAACCGAGAGTCTTGAACGGGCCAGCGTGAACATTCTGACTAGCGCGTTGTCCCTCACAAGCGTTCATCCCCACGTCGATGTTGGCAAGCGTAGGTGTGGCGATACTGGGAGACTGGTCGGCGCAAATTCCAAGGCCTTTGCAGCCGTCCCCGCCATTTCATCCTGCGTGTTGGGTCCGGATGTTACCATAGATGTTCTGCCCAAGATTCTCGCAGCTGTTTGTGCTGGTTCATGCGGCTGGCCCGATGATCTGGTAGCCAATGGTGGCCGTGGCACTGGGAGGGCTGGAAAAAGATCCAAGATTCTTGCAGGATTTTGGTCCCAGACAGCTGCTGAGGATGATGGCATCCTTCGAAACCTCTTCGCAGGAACTATCACTTGCACATGAGTCCAGGGTGATGATGATGTCGCCCCTGAGAGTCCAACTGAGAGTTCCTCAGCGGCAGGCCCCGCCCACAGCACCGCATCTCGTGGATAGGCTTGCGGCGTTCGCAGTGAGAAGGATGCCATCGCCTTCGAGAGCAGTGAGGATGGCTGCGATTGCTTGGGGGTCATTCTTGATGCGATCAAATCGTACCTGCGCCTGTTGCTGCGACGTCCGGCTGCCTTGGTCGTCATCGCATCCGAAGATGCTTTTCACGAACCTGTCCTTGTTCGTTGGGAGAGACTCGTTGTCGTTGACGAATTGTGCGCATGTGCCCACATCATCATCGCAGAGGACGACTTGTCTGGAGGTGAAGCCTGCAGTAACCTCCCCAGCCTCATTCAAGCAAAGGGTCTGCAGGGTGGTCTTGTTGATGGTTGGGGAGTTTGTTGGAACAAAAGTTGACAGATCGGATGGCTGCTCTGTCGGAATCATCGTTGGGGTATCGCTTGCCAGCGGAGAAGGGGGCGAAAGTTGGGCAATCTGTTGGGCGTTGGTCTTTGTTGATGCAGAATTGATCGACTCTTTTCACTGGTTGGGTCGCCATCAACGTCTTTGGGGCAGGCGACGGCAGCATCGTAGATAATGAAGACTTCGTCGCTGTCGCAGTTGGTTTTTGTCATGCATTCGTAGCATGCGCCGCTGCTGTCACAGCCATAGTCTGGCACAATGATGTCAGTTGTCACTGAGTCACCGAATCCCAATCCCGGGCAAGCGTAGGCTGCGGCGCAGGCATTGTCGCCGATGCTCAAGCTGCCCTGAATCTTCGCAGGTGATGGCAACGATGTGCATGTGCAGTCGTAGTAACCGCTCGCATGTGCTGCGGTGCATGCATATTCACCAAGGCATGCGTTGAACCCAATTCTGACGTGGCTCTGGGAACGGCTGGGCCCGTACTGTTCAACGCGGTAGCCAACGCTCGCACAGGCGTAGGGTCCAACGCAGGCGCCGCTTTGTATGATGGTGTCTCTGTAGGAGTATGTGCCAGCAAGGACGCAGGAAAGATAATCAGTGCAGGCCAGTTGACCAATGAAGGTGACACCGTATGTTGGGTGAGGACCATAGCAATTGGAAACATAAAGAGAGTTCATGCCGGCGCATACCCCTTTGCTGGTACAGGATGAAGCCAGGACCAATGTGTTTCGTCCCATCCTGTCGCAAGATCCAGACCCAATGCAGGCAGTGGTGGCAATGGTCATGAAACTGTAACCGTCGGCGCTGGTACAGTGATACTCCTCTGCACAGCTTGGAGCCCCAGCGTCCTGGCACATGTAGTAGATGTCCTCGCCACCGAGAGCTGTGAGCAGAGTGGTGCCGGCGGCGGACAATAGCTTCAGCTCCTCAGCTAGCAAGGGGCTGGACGCATATCGGTTGAATAGCTTGTGCGCATCCCCCTCGGTCAAGAGGCCAGCGCATGCAAAGTAATTCTGCAATCCTGGTGTGCTTTGAACAGCAGTGACGACCTCGCGGTACGATGTCTTGGATGGATTGCAGATGATGGTCTTCGGCTCGGATGCCTCCGGCGGAAAGCATGGCGGCGCAACATCTGGCTCGCAGGCCACGGAGATGCTGGAATCAAATGCAAACGAGATGGTTGTCGGTGCAGATGTAGGCCCTGATGTCGGCATGCTGGTTGCTCCGCCTGTTGGCTGGTCGGTCGGTGATGAGGTAGGCCTCAAGGTTGGATTGCTGGTCGGCAAGGCAACTGGCCGCCCAGTTGGCCTTGAAGTTGGTGCCCCAGTTGGTGGCAAGGTTGGTGTAGAAGTCAGTGTTGTCGTCATTATTCAGGCCAACGCAGTTGGTGCCAATGTAGGAGAGCTGGTAGGCGAACTGGTTGGTGCCACACTGGGATTGCTGCTTGGATTGTTGGACGGTGCTCCCGTCTGTTTGTTACCCTTGACGTTCTTTGGAATGAAACCGCCGTCGCCCTTCAACAGTCTGGTTGCCTGCATCGCAACATGAAGTTCGTTGGTTGGGTCAATCAATCTATGGCCGCAAAGGATGGCATCGATCGTCTTGCATTCGGCGAGCAAGATCGCCGTGATGGTAACTGCCTTGAAGTTGAGCATCTTCGGTTTCCACGTGATCTTTGCTTGGTTGTGGTTTGCTGGAATGCTGTTTCTTTCCTCTCGAATTTGGACGAGCGGTTTACTATTGCTTGTATTTGCTTCGAGGCTCCTTCACACTCGTGGCTGGATTGGTACTTTCGGTTGTGTTGATGTCGTCCCTTGCGCCTTGGCGTTCATGGAGGAGGATCGTGCTGCACGGTTGCGCAGGATGCATACCGTACCAAGTTGATCATGTGCGCACCGCATGTTATCGGAG
Source organism: Craspedostauros australis (assembly GCA_026770025.1). NCBI lineage: Eukaryota > Bacillariophyta > Bacillariophyceae > Mastogloiales > Achnanthaceae > Craspedostauros > Craspedostauros australis. The sequence continues at coordinate 37,051 of JAMXDE010000049.1, read as the reverse complement.
AAGAAAAATGGAAACAGCAACAGTGGCAAGAAAGTGGATTGGCTGAGCTGTGCATGCATCATTCACAGGATTGGCAGCCAAGGTGAAGACGATGTCGTGGTGATTGGCGAAGCACTGTCATCTGCGTCGTACAGATCGCCAATGCGCTTCGTCGTATTCCGAGACGATTGGATGTTGCTGGTTTCCATTGTGAGACTGGTCAACGTGGAGTGTTGTTGGCTGTCCTGGCCTGGCACATTCTGTTGTTGCTTCGCACAGTCATCACGTTGTCTTGCAGAGGAAGAGTCACACGATGTCTCTTCCTCTGTTGTGACTCGTTTCTCATGACGTGGAATACGTTCCCTGTGACGTAGAAGACGGATCAGCGAGAGCAAACACACAATAGCTCTAAATATCCAATCGCCGTTTCTCCCAAAAGCAAGCAAACCAGTGACAACAAGGGGCCAAAACTCCACAACTAGTGTTATCGTGAGTGCATCAACTGCGACCTGGAGGTAGTAGGCACTGACATCATCGTATGACGTCAGAGGATCGGTCATTGTGATCCTCGGAATCGAGATTATATTTTAGTCATGGTATGCTGACCTGTCTAGCCTAGCCGAATGCATCATCGAGCACGTGGCAACAACATTTAGGATCCAGAACAACATCGTCAGAGGTGATGCATGCACCTTGTCGACGTAGACGGATCAATCCATATGTGATCAAACAGAGATCAAGATTAGGCAAGACCAGGAGAGATGAAGAAAGACCCAAGGGCAAGAATAACACGAGATATCGTGTAGATCAACATGCCATCTTGGGCAATGTTTTAGGAAAGACTGCGAGATAAACCACGAGGTAATCGAGCAGCATGTTAGCAACCCGTGCAATAGGCACCATCATTAGCAATAGGAGATCATCATCTCATAATACAAACTCAATCATCAATTGACTACAACTAACTTAGAACACAACAACACCAAACACACCGACTCCACCTATTGGATTGATCACCCAGGCGGCGTCGTAAGTGCAGTGTTTGGTGCTCCCCTCTTGTCCTGTGTGTAATTGCTGATTATCATTCTCTGCGATTAGCGCGGAAGAACGCCCTTGCTTGATTGGCTCCCCCACAGCAAAGCACGGAACAACTGTTGTAGCTGGAGAGCATGCGAAGCCCCACAAGAAAGCTCGTTTCGTCATTGCCAAGTCGCAGTTGACTTGCGCACAATTAGTACTAGTTCAACGGTTACTTGTTGACATTGTTGTTTTTTGCCTCATTTTGACATTTCTAGTTGCACAAGAGCTCATAATTCGCAAGAACACGAGAATGCTTCTACCAAGTGGAACTGTCGCCGCTGTGGGGTTCGGGCTGATTGGGTCTCGCCCAAGAGGCTTGGGCACAAACAGCCTTTCCAGGGAGTCACTGCGGCAGTTCGCATCCGTGTTCGGAACGCACCCTGACATCATGCACATCTTGTGGAACGAGCTCTGTCATGCGCGAGCTCTGCCGCTCACGGCGAAACCGAAACATCTCCTGTGGACGTGCGCGTTTCTTCGTCTGTATGTGTCTGAGACTGCCCTGGCCACCATGTGCAAGTGTTCTGCCAAAACACTTCAGAAATGGATGTGGCTAATGATGGAAGCCGTTGAAACCGTTAAAGATTGCATTGTAAGTACTAATAAATTCGCACACCCGAACTGCGACACAAAATTCTGTTCACTCCATTCACTCACACATGGTTCTGATTTTTCCTGGTACCGCTCCCATTGACAGATTGTCTGGAACCGTCGTTTTGTTGGCGCAAGTCACGATGCAAAAGCTCTTGTCACTGTGGACGGGACTGACATGCAAATCACCGAACCCAAACCGTTTAGCCAGAAGTGGTGCTCGTTCAAATTTCGCGCTGCTGGTTTGCGTTACGAGTTGGCTGTTGCGATTTCCACTGGTGAGATCGTTTGGGCGAATGGTCCTTTCCCGTGTGGCCTGTTGAACGATCTTTCGATCTTCCGTCTGGGTCTGAAACCAAAATTAGTGCAGCACGAAGTCGTCGTTGCAGATGCCGGATACCGTGGGGACCCGTGTGTGTTTCCCCCAACTTTTCGCGCGGATGGCATCATGCGGTGCCGCCATGAAACGGTCAACAGGAGAATCAAGCACTGGCAATGCATGCACCTGAAGTGGCGGCACCATGTGGACAAGCATCGCCTTGCATTCAACGCGGTTGCCATCGTGACGCAAATTGAATTGAGCAACGGCTACCCCTCGTTTGACGTGGTTGTCGCGATGCAAGAAGCACGCGAACGTGCCATCGCCCGTGCAGATGCACAACACACACACTAATTAGCGCATCCCACGTAGTACAAACAAATAGCTAGAATTTAACAAGCATAAAATTATAATCGTAGATGTCCTCGCTTGTCTGTTGTAGTGAGTTCGTGTTTGGTGTCCTGGTTTGAAAAGGCAAGCACAGCATCACACTGACTGGTTCATCGTGTACATGCTATGCTTTACTGTGGGGAACACTATTTGTCAACAATGCATCTCGGACCCACTGACAGTGCAGTTTGGAGAACGGGTAAGGATGTTCGTCCCCATGGGGCGACATGCTTCCTGGATGAAAAGAGGATGGACTAGGCAACCTGACACGAACTTGTATGCAAGAGAGTCCTGCTACAATACAGTGAATACATCAGAGAAACACCAGGTTACCGTGGAACCCCGTGGACGCGGACTGGAGGTGGTTGGGAGCATGGGGCACCACCGCCACCGCCGGGGACAGGAGAGACACAAACGCTGTGGCCACCACCAACTGATGTAGCGCACATGGACGAACAGCACGCGAACAAATTGTGCTGCCTTGAAACAAGAACGATGGTGGAGGAAACAAACAACTTTGCCTGGGCAGAGTGTGACAGTGGACGAACTCCGTTGATTGAACTGCAGAGTATGATGCGTCATTCTGTGTATGTTGTAGGAGCACGTGATGCATCGGAACAGCAATGTGAGATGGAACCGCCGGGACAAAGGCACAAAAGTTACCTGCACGAAGAAACGTACGAGTTGGAAAGACGATGTCCACCTGAGGACATCGCGCCGACGAGCAAGGGGGCAAATGTGTCCCACGGCGATGATGAAGGAAAGGGGCGATCCCATGGGTCGTGGGTCTGGAAATTTGCGTGTGTTGGAGCAGACGCGACAGGGGTGGAACGAGCGCAAAGCGGACATCATTGTCATTGGCACACAGTGCAGGACATGTCAGCCACGTACGAAAATGAGCTCGACGTCATGTCGACACGGGAAAGGCGTGCTCAAGTAGTCCCATTTGTGCATGACTTTACCAATCCCAAAACCGTGCAACACGCCTCAAGCGTGAAGAAAGCAAAAACCGACCATTATATGGCATTTACCGCGCTCTCCATGGCATTGCCCTCCGACCGACCTCTTCTGCTACTCGTACTTGACCCATCGCCTTCCGAGGGTACGATCTAGACTGCGATCATAGGAGCGGATGGGTCTGCCTTGGCTCCTGTTTCTCTGTTTGCATTGAAGACTCATTCCTCGATGTCTTGTTGGGGGTTTGCACTCCACCCATCGCCTTCCAAGGGTGCGATCATAGCATGCGATCATAGCATGCGATCATAACATGCGATCATAACATGCGATCATAACATGCGATCATAACATGCGATCATAACATGCGATCATAACATGCGATCATAACATGCGATCATAGAATGCGATCATAGAATGCGATCATAGAATGCGATCATAGAATGCGATCATAGAATGCGATCATAGAATGCGATCATAGGAGCGGATGAGGAATACCGCTTTGGCTGTTCTGTCCGTGTCCCATGATAAAGAACATCTGCGAAAGTAGAAGGATGAGTGTCAGAGTGCGTGGTACAAGTACAAAGTAATCGGAGATATGATTTCTACGAGTACAGCGTGTGCGATGGGGGACGATACAGCATCAATACGTGCGCTACGGCACGAAAGGATACCACTTCTGATGGTTGACACCTCAACTTCCCACTATCACTGCCACGGATGCAAATGACAGACGTGGGGCAGCTGCCCCCATGCATCACCTCTTTGGGCCAAGTATCGAAGTGTGTACTCTGTGAGGAGTTGCGACATTTGGAGCGTTGTATCGTTGCTCCTTTGACCACCACGCCCGCACTGATGAGTGCGAGCAAGAGACTGTTGCTGCAGAGAAGCGAAGTTGCTCTCTCTGCCTCGCCCAAGATTGATCTTGTTGACATGCCTGAAATTGTTTGGAACATCTCATTTCCTCGCCCTCACAATACATCAACAACATCATCCATCAACCACCACAACTCACAATCTCGAGAGAGACAGAGAGAGCCCAACTTCCGCTGGTGCCATTCACATCTTCGTCACTGGTGTGACCGACGCAAAACCCACCAACACAGCCGCAGCCGCAGCCACATTCATACCCAACAATGGATGACAAGACAACATATGATGCGTCTGCTAAACTTCCGCCACCAATCCCTGTCCCCTCTGCGCCAGTAGCATCTGAAGCAGACATGCAAGCAGACATGCAAGCCTATGTTCCAGTTGCAGAGGTCGTCCCAGGATGGAGCTGGAAAGGTGTTGTGACTGTGGTGTTGCTCGTCGTCGGTGTAGCCGGTACCACTGCAGCAGGCGTAGTGTTCCTCCTAAGTGACGAGACCAGCAGCAACAGCAACATAGACGGCAGCAGTGGTAATCAGCCCACCGCAAATGGCCCCCGTGATCGGTTATCACAAAATCCAACCCTCACATCCACAGATGTACCAAGTGATCTACCCTCGTCGAACCTAACCCTCACACCCACACATATACCGAGTGATCTACCCTCGTCGAACCCAACTCACACACCGACGGAGATACTGAGTGATCGGCCATCACAAAATCCAACTCACACACCGATGGAGATACCGAGTGATCTACCCTCAGATACACCGAGTGATCTACCCTCGGACATACTGAGTGATCTACCCTCGTCGAACCCAACCCACACACCGACGGAGATCCTGAGTGATCGGCCATCACAAAATCCAACCCACACACCGACGGATACACCGAGTGATCTACCCTCAGATGTACCAAGTGATCTACCCTCGTCGAACCCAACTCACACACCGACGGATATAGCGAGTGATCTACCCTCGTCAATCCCAACCCACACACCCACGGATACATCGAGTGATTTAGCCTCGTCGAACCCAACTCGCACACCCACGCATATACCGAGTCATCGACCCTCGTCGAACCCAACGCACAGCTTCGATCAATCGGATGCTTTCTTCACCATTTGGGAGGTGCTCGCGCCCATACTCCAAGAAGAGCCAACTTTCATCGATGCAGCCATACTCGCCAGCTCAGCCAGTACCGCGCATCGAACGCTGGACTGGATGGCAAACAGCAACCACCAATACCTCACATCAATGATCGTGGAAGATGTACAAGCCAATGCCACGCGTCTATTGGAGTACTATGCAGTAGTGAGCATATACTTTTCACTCGATGGAGCCAATTGGATCGACAAGATGGACTTTCTATCAGATGCTGACGTGTGCGACTGGCACTCTTCCTCTGGTGGTGTGACATGCGATGATGGCCATGTGGTACAAGTAGCTTTGGGTGACGAAGGCATGCGGGGCACGCTCGATGCAGCCCTGTATCATCTCTCGCACCTTGAGCAATGGTCAATGGAAATGACTTACAGCTCCCGCCCACAGATCAATGGTATCATCTTCAGTCACATTGGCATGTTGAGTATGCTATCAGAGCTAACTCTAGTGTACATGGAACTGCGAGGTGCGTTTCCGTCGGAATTGTATCCACTTACACAATTGACACATCTTGACCTGCATTCCAGCAGCTTCGCTGGACCACTTCCTTCCGAGATTGGTCAACTCACAGCGCTCACCTATCTTGATCTGAGATATACTGACTTCACTGGACACCTTCCATCCGAGATTGGTCAACTCACAGCGCTCACCATTCTTAATCTGAGATATATTGACTTAACTGGGCAGCTTCCGTCCGAGATTGGTCAACTGACAGCTCTCACCTATCTTGATCTAGAAGGGACCAATTTCACTAGACCGCTTCCATCCGAGATTGGTCAACTCACAGCTCTCACCCGTCTTGATCTGGGAACTACTGACTTCACTGGGTGGCTTCCATCCGAGATTGGTCAACTGACAGCGCTCACCTATCTTGATTTGGCAACTACTGGCTTGGCTGGACGGCTTCCATCCGAGATTGGTCAACTGACAGCCCTCGCTTTTCTTCTTCTGAGATATACTGGCTTGACTGGACAGCTTCCATCCGAGATTGGTCAACTCACAGCTCTCACCCGTCTTGATCTGGGAACTACTGACTTCACTGGGTGGCTTCCATCCGAGATTGGTCAACTCACAGCTCTCATCAGTCTTGATCTGAGATCTGTCGATCTCACTGGGCGCTTTCCATCCGAGATCGGTCAACTGACAGCGCTCACCTTTCTCGTCATGCAGTTCACCGATCTCACTGGACGGCTTCCGTCCGAGATCGGTCGGCTGACAGCGCTTACCTATCTTGATCTGGCACCTACTGACTTAACGGGACAGATTCCATCCGAGATTGGTCAGCTGACAGCCCTCGCTTCTCTTGATTTGGGACCTACTGACTTAACTGGACAGATTCCATCCGAGATTGGTCAACTGACAGCTCTCACCAGTCTTGATCTGGGAACTACTGACTTAACTGGACAGATTCCATCCGAGATTTGTCAGCTGACAGCACTGAAACGTCTTGATCTGAGATATACCGATCTAACTGGGCAGCTTCCATCCGAGATCGGTCAGCTGACAGCGCTCACCTATCTTGATCTGGCACCTACTGACTTCACTGGGAAGCTTCCATCCGAGATTGGTCAGCTGACAGCGCTCGCCTTGCTTGATCTAAGATCTACTGAGTTCACTGGGCAGCTTCCATCCGATATTGGTCAACTGACAGCATTGAGATATCTTGACCTACTATGGGCCGACTTCACTGGGCAGCTTCCATCCGAGATTGGTCAGCTGACAGCACTGAAACATCTTGAACTGGCTTTGACTGGCTTCACTGGACAGCTTCCATCCAAGATTGGCCAGCTTACAGCGCTCACCTTTCTTGGCCTGGGTTTGACCGATCTCACTGGACAGCTTCCATCCGAGATTGGTCAGCTGACAGCACTGAAACGCCTTGCTCTAAGATATACTGATCTAACTGGGCAGCTTCCATCCGAGATTGGTCAGCTGACAGCTCTCACCCGTCTTGATTTGGGATCGACTGACTTCACTGGACGGCTTCCATCCGAGATTGGTCAACTGACAGCGCTCACCTTTCTTGATCTGAGATCTGCTGACTTCACTGGGCAGCTTCCATCCGAGATTGGCCGACTGGCGGCGCTCACCTTGCTTGGTCTAGAATTGACCAAATTCACTGGGCGGCTTCCATCCGAGATTGGTCATCTGGCAGCACTGAAACAACTTGAACTGGCTTTGTCTGGCTTCACTGGACAGCTTCCATCCGACATTGGTCAGCTGACAGCACTGAAACATCTTGAACTGCATTTCACTGACTTCACTGGACAGCTTCCATCCAAGATTGGCCAGCTGACAGCGCTCATCTTTCTTGATCTGAGATCTGCTGACTTCACTGGACAGCTTCCATCCGAGATTGGTCAACTGGCAGCATTGCGATATCTTGATTTGGGACCGACTGACTTCACTGGACGGCTTCCATCCGAGATTGGTCAACTGACAGCCCTCACCTTTCTTGATTTGGAAGGGACCAATTTCACTAGACCGCTTCCAACTCAGCTTGGTCTCCTCACATCATTGGATATAGGCAAGATTCCTGGAATCTAATTCAGCATCATTATCCCAAAACAACTGGCCAAGCTTATGTACTGTTTTGGGATGATTGGAGATGGTGTGCTGCTGAGATATAGCATCAAGAGTAGTTACCAAAGTCGTTGGCCTCCTTGCTTGTCCCTAAATACTAGACTAGTTGGGACAGACTTGGTCCGGGACCCATCCGGGACTCAATCGTCCATGTCGTGTACATGGTACCCGGTATCCGAAACCGATACTGCAATGAAAGGCTACCGCGCGCATGGTGTGTAGTTGAACCACGATCCATGCTCTGCTCACCCTCCAGCTCATGCACCCACGCCACCTGTCCAGCTAACCATCTTGCAGAACCTGCACGCATCTTGAAGTACATCCACACCCATGGATCAAGTACTGCTCTACGGATGGAGCCGCTGAATGGCTGTGAGTGTGTCGAACCATCACGACATGTTGCTGAGCAACAAGAACGGCTGAAGTACGACAGCGTGAACCCTGTCCTTTTACTCGATCGTCCTATGAACTGTAAGCTTAACACATAAAACAAGCAATCAGAAACAATCTTCACAGCTTACTTCCGAGTCTACTACAATTACATCATCGTCTGATACAGCTTTGTTCTCAACATCAAACGGCGTCAAAACCGGTTGAAGGACAGACCATCCTCCTGACAACGTGCAAAAGACACGGAATACCAACTAGACTTGTCCATTTCTCATAGAACTATATATTGGAAATCCGGGGTTATTGTTAGTACTGTAATCTAACCCACTGTTAGAAACTGTACCGTTTTAGAACTGTGAGCACAATCTCACTTTCTCTTCCGATTTCATCTTCGTAGCAGGCATCTGTCGCAGTGGCGACACGGGGCGTCCTGTTGTCTCTTAGGTGCTTCCCCCTTCATTCATCATGCTCTGTTCTTGCTTCCTTGTCTCTGCATCGTCGTAGCTGTCTACGCTTGCATGGTAGGGATCTGCAGTCTTGAGCACTTGCCTATCTCATGTTTCCGTTGTTGATCTCATGACACCATTGTCTCATGATCGATGTCACCCTTGGCGATGTTTCAAACCCTGGGATGTTCTGATCCTTTCTGATGTTCCAAACCTGCGGATGTTCTTGTCCACAGGAGGGGCACGTGCTATCCTCTGAAGAAGGTGCGTCACTTGCCCATGGACTTGCTGTTCTGATCGACGTCGTCATTTGCATGGTTGCCATGGTTGGCGCGGTATCGGGACCCCCTGATCCGCCATAGGTGTCGTCTTTGCGTTACTGGAGGACAGGCTATCCTCCTCGCGGTAGTACAGGTGTCAATCACGTCCGTGTCCTTAGTCATAGTCAGAATGACATGGTATTCAAAGGTGTGACGAATAGTCTCCGAACATGTGACGAATAATATTCAAAGCTGTGACGAGTAATGTTGGGAGGTGCGGCAATCGTGGGTATTCCGACAAAGTCGTACCCTCAATTCCTATCACCCTTCCATTGTCGCATCGACAACATAACATCCATCATCACTATCCTTCTCTCTCACCTTTCGCCTTACTCCCATTAATCCATTGCAGACCGCAGTTGGATGAAGTGGCTCTTGTGGTTGTCGTAGATCTCCTTTTTGGTGTTCTTTGTGAAGCCGTCTGCGATGTTGTCTTCCGATCGCACGAACTTGGTTACGGCTTCTCCATTTTTGACGAGCTCACGTATGAAGTGATGTCGGATGTCGATGTGCCTTGTCCTTGCGGAAGTCGATGGGTTGGAGGCGATGAAGATCGCTCCAACGTTGTCGACCATAACGTCCGCGGGTTTGTGCATCTTTAATCCGATGTCGCTCATCAGTTGCGTCACGAAGCGGATCTCTTTCCCTGCTTCTGACAGTGCGACGTACTCTGCTTCTGTCGAGCTGAGTGTTACGCTGCGTTGTGCCTTTGATCTCCATATGATCGGCACTCCTTGTAATAGGACGATGTGCCCTCCTACACTGATGCGATTGTCCTTGTCACCCGCGAATTTGCTGTCAGTGAATATTGCAATCTTCCATGCATCGTTGGCAAGTGGACTTGGTTTCATCTTCAGTCCATAATCTCTCGTGTCCCATACGAACTTCATGACTCGTAGCATCTCTTTGTATGCTAAGGCTGTTGGTCCGTCCAGCACCTTGGTCAATTCTCGCACTGCATTGGCGATGTCGGGTCGAGAGTGTTTCACCAGGTATAGCAGCATGCCTACTCCACTTCGGTATCTACTGTGTCGCTGTTCGTCCACCTTGGGTGCATCACTATTCCTTTGGATGTCCTGCCCTGGCGTCCCAGGTGTTCCGTATCGTTGTAGTTTCACCACATCGCTTCCGAACGTATCGATGATGTTCTTGAGGATGTGTGGCTGGTTGACCCAACAGTTCGACTTGTCGTGGTTGAATATGATCTTGCAGCTCAGGTAGTCTTCCAGATCTTCCTCCACTTTGACGCCGAACCGTTCTGCTCGGATGTCCTTCACGAGCTTCTTCAGTTCCTGCTCTTCACCGATGCAGAGGCAATCGTCCACATAGGTACCGATCAGTAGCAGTCTCCCTTCCTGATTCCGAATCAGTAGGCAAGGGTCCACCTCGCTTTGTCTGAACCCCAGTTTGAATAGGATGTCGACGAGCTTCTTGTTCCATTGTCTGGCACTCTGCACGAGTCCGTAGATGGTCTTCTTGAGCAGCAGACATTCGTCAGTTTCGTGCTTCATGCCTTTCGGGCATTGCATGTAGATCTCCTCGTCGAGGTCTTCATGCAGGAATGTTGGAAATCCGGGGTTATAGATATAGTCTAATGCTTATTACACTGTACCGTTTTAGAACTGTGAGAACAACATACTCATTTCTCAAATCGTCAACTCGTTTGCCCATGATGATGCTGATGGCCTCCTGTAGTTGCCCCTCATGATCATCATTGCAATCTCTCTCCGTCATGTCCATTTCATTGCTCATGACAAGTGCATTTCATCATGCTCAGCTGTTGAGAGATCAGTCTACACTCCTGAGGCGCATGCATGCCGATGCTCGATTCACTCTCTTCTCATTAGACATCCGTCACTCATTCAGTGCACTCTTCCGTGTTGTTCACTCACTCTTCTCACATGTCCACCAACATTCACACTTGCTCAGAACATGGAGTTCTGGCACGATCAGTGCAGTCCTTCGATGCTGTTCCAGTCCGCGCTTTGTTCTCCTTCGCTGGTTCTCTGTCAGTCACGTAATCATGTTCTGGGTTCCGAGCGACTCAACCGTGATAGCGTTTTCGCATAGATGTTTCAGGTTAACCGGTCAACCCTCATGCTTGGAACACTTCGGTGTTCCGGTCTCCCTTTCACATCCATCGTTCGCCATGCCAGTTCGTCAATCCACTCAAAAACCATGACCTGATTAATGCTAGTGTTGGTGTTTGGCTGAACGCAACTCGCTGTTTTGAGACGTACCACAATATGGTGAATACTCACCATGCGGTGACATTCATGTATCCAGATGTCAGTTTCGCCATTTGTAGCTGTCAGAAGGCTGTTCAATGTGTCAATCTTGGTCTGTGTATCGCATGATTGCAGTAGCTATTTTGTCATGGTTGGAGTGGGCAGGTGTGTGTGTTCTAGATGTCGTGAGTGTCTGTTGTGGTCTGTGTGTGTGGTGCTTGTTTCCAGTAACTGCGAGCAGTGGCTGCTTGCAGAGACTGTTGTGGGCGTCTGTTGTGGTCTGTGTGTGTATTGCCTGTGTATAGTAGCTGATTGTAGTAGCTGATTGTCGCAACTAATTGTAGTGGCTAATTGTAGTAGCTGATTGTAGTAGCTGATTGTAGTAGCTGATTGTAGTGGCTAATTGTAGTGGCTATCTGCAGCGATCTGTGTATGAACTGGTTGTTAATGGTGGATGCAGTGCATGTTTGCACCAAGGTGTTCTACTAAATGATTATAGTGGCTGCAATGCGTACTGTGAGTGAATGTGAGTGGAACCAACGTGACCGTGCTTGGGACGAACATCATGACCATCGTTGTGGCTGTAGTGGCAGCAGGTGCAATAGCGGAGTCATACATTGTCAAGCATTGTCATGTGTCGTCATGTGTGTGTTGTTGATGAAAGTGATGGCACATTCTGGCCATTGTAGTGTGTGTTGTGAGTGCCAGTAGTGGATGTGAGTGGCACCATTGTGACTGTTGTTGTTGGTGTAGGGTTAGGGTTTAACAAAACTGGAAGTTTGTCATACTTTCAGTACATCTAGATTCCAACACCGTAGACTGATATGTGTGGAAACTGTGTTGAAGCATCATTATTGCACTCCTGTGCAACTCGTTTGGTCGTAGGTACGCTGTTTCGCGCGATATCGTTGGTTCATTGTGTGTTGACTGTTGCATCACGGTCTCACATGTTGTTGCGTGTTGTGGCTGGTTGTACAATGTGGCAGTGTGTGTGTGTGTGAGTGAGCACGTGGATGCGTGAGTATCACAGTTGATGGTGTTGTTCCCCCTCCTCCCCCACAAGTCAGCCATTTCATGGGACTTGTGCCATCCTCCAGTAGTTGGAATGGTGTTGACAGATAGTTCATTGTGTGTTGACTGTTGCATCACGGTCTCACATGTTGTTGTGTGTTGTGGCTGGTTGTACGGTGTGTTGTGGCTGGTTGTACGGTGTGTGTGTGTGTGTGTGTGTGTGTGTGTGTGTGAGCACGTGGATGTGTGAGTATCACAGTTGATGGTGTTGACTTCCCCCTCCTCCCCCACAAGTCAGCCATTTCATGGGACTTGTGCCATCCTCCAGTAGTTGGAATGGTGTTGACTTCCCCCTCCTCCCCCACAAGTCAGCCATTTCATGGGACTTGTGCCATCCTCCAGTAGTTGGAATGGTGTTGACTTCCCCCTCCTCCCCCACAAGTCAGCCATTTCATGGGACTTGTGCCATCCTCCTGTAGTTGGAATGTGTTAACAATAGTTCATTCGATGTTGACAGATAGTTCATTTGCCATTGACAATGTTCATCTGCCATTGACGATGTTCATCTGCCATTGACGATGTTCATCTCACATTAACGTGGTTGCACGTGTTATCACATGTTGTTTGTGTTGTACTCATGCATCACTATCTCCATCACCACGTTGATTCAGAGTGTGGTTCTTGTTGTCACACGTGCGTATGGTCATGCTGCACGTGTGTGTGCTTACATGTACATGAGACTGTGTATTGCAAGTACTGGTTGATGTTGAGTACTTTGATCATCAATATCTCACATTGTAGTGGTCCGTTGAACATGGTAGAGATGTTGATGCGTACGTATGGACACGTTGCATGTGTGTGTACACATAGATGAACGTGAACATGTGTTCATCATGGTGTAGCGTGGTGTACATGTTTAACACGGTGTATCGTGTGGCTCGTAGCATCTCGTGTTGTTTGGGAGTTGCGGATGATGAACATTCGTCCGCACTTTCAGGGAGTTGCGGATCATCGACATTTTCCATACATTTACGTCTGTGCGTCGACCGTACGTGTATGCGTGCCCATACAAACGTCTGTAAGTCGACCGTCAACTGACCCAAACATCGGTCTGACCGTCGTACGTGGAGTTGCGGAACATGAACATTTTCCATACAAAAACGTCCGTCCTTCGACCGTGTGTATTGCGTGCCTATACAAACGTCTGTACGTCGTCCGTCAACCGACCCAAACTTCGGTCTGGCCGTCGTACGACACCGTGTTAAATCCTCGTACATTAGGGTTTGATTGATTGCACCTGCGGACACTATTATGGCTTAGGGTTAGGGTTTACAGTAACCTGTAACCTTAGGGTAACAACCGTGTTATTTCAAAAAGTGACATTTCAACTCAATCGAAGACTGGTGATCACAGCTACTGACCTGTATCCATGCACTGTCATGTCAACACAGTTGAGCATGTTGTATCCCATATATTCTTGTGTGATATTATGTGTCATGGTGTGCAGTGTCATAGTCACATGTGGCATACTGTGTTATCGTGTGCATAGTGGCAGTGTGTGTGTGTGTGTGTGTGAGCACGTGGATGTGTGAGTATCACAGTTGATGGTGTTGACTTCCCCCTCCTCCCCCACAAGTCAGCCATTTCATGGGACTTGTGCCATCCTCCAGTAGTTGGAATGGTGTTGACTTCCCCCTCCTCCCCCACAAGTCAGCCATTTCATGGGACTTGTGCCATCCTCCTGTAGTTGGAATGTGTTAACAATAGTTCATTTGATGTTGACAATAGTTCATTTGATGTTGACAGATAGTTCATTTGCCATTGACGATGTTCATCCGCCATTGACCATGTTCATCTCACATTAACATGGTTGCACGTGTTATCACATGTTGTTTGTGTTGTACTCAGGCATCACTATCTCCATCACCAAGTCGATTCAGAGCGTGGTTCTTGTTGTCACATGTGCGTACGGGCATGGTGAACATGTGTGTATGCTTACATGTACATGACACTGTGTATTGCAAGTACTGGTCGATGTTGAGTACTTTGATCATCAATATCTCACGCTATAGAGGTCCGTTCGAGATGGTAGAGGTGTTGATGTGTAGGTGTGGACGTGGTGCGTGTGTGTGTACACACAGATGGCCGTGAACATGTGTACATCATAGTGTAGCGTGCTGTACATGTTCAACACGGTGTAGCGCGTGGCTCGTAGTATCTCGTGTTGTTTGGGAGTTGCGGATAATGAACATTCATCCGCACTTTCGGGGAGTTGCGGAACATCGACATTTTCCATACAATAACGTCCGTACGTCGACCGTGTGTATTGAGTGCCCATACAAACGTCTGTACGTCGTCCGTCAATCGACCCAAACTTCGGTCTGGCCGTCGTACGTCACCGTTTTAAATCCTCGTACATTAGGGTTTGATTGGTTGCACCCGCGGACACCATTTTGGCTACAGCTAGGGTTAGGGTTTACAGTAACCTGTAACCTTAGGGTAACAACCGTGTTATTTCAAAAAGTGACATTTCAACTCAATCGAAGACTGGTGATCACAGCTACTGACCTGTATCCATGCACTGTCATGTCAACACAGTTGAGCATGTTGTATCCCATATATTCTTGTGTGATATTATGTGTCATGGTGTGCAGTGTCATAGTCACATGTGGCATACTGTGTTATCGTGTGCATAGTGGCAGTGTGTGTGTGTGTGTGAGCACGTGGATGTGTGAGTATCACAGTTGATGGTGTTGACTTCCCCCTCCTCCCCCACAAGTCAGTCATTTCATGGGACTTGTGCCATCCTCCTGTAGTTGGAATGGTGTTGACTTCCCCCTCCTCCCCCACAAGTCAGCCATTTCATGGGACTTGTGCCATCCTCCTGTAGTTGGAATGTGTTAACAATAGTTCATTTGATGTTGACAATAGTTCATTTGATGTTGACAGATAGTTCATTTGCCATTGACGATGTTCATCCGCCATTGACCATGTTCATCTCACATTAACATGGTTGCACGTGTTATCACATGTTGTTTGTGTTGTACTCAGGCATCACTATCTCCATCACCAAGTCGATTCAGAGCGTGGTTCTTGTTGTCACATGTGCGTACGGGCATGGTGAACATGTGTGTATGCTTACATGTACATGACACTGTGTATTGCAAGTACTGGTCGATGTTGAGTACTTTGATCATCAATATCTCACGCTATAGAGGTCCGTTCGAGATGGTAGAGGTGTTGATGTGTAGGTGTGGACGTGGTGCGTGTGTGTGTACACACAGATGGCCGTGAACATGTGTACATCATAGTGTAGCGTGCTGTACATGTTCAACACGGTGTAGCGCGTGGCTCGTAGTATCTCGTGTTGTTTGGGAGTTGCGGATAATGAACATTCATCCGCACTTTCGGGGAGTTGCGGAACATCGACATTTTCCATACAATAACGTCCGTACGTCGACCGTGTGTATTGAGTGCCCATACAAACGTCTGTACGTCGTCCGTCAATCGACCCAAACTTCGGTCTGGCCGTCGTACGTCACCGTTTTAAATCCTCGTACATTAGGGTTTGATTGGTTGCACCCGCGGACACCATTTTGGCTACAGCTAGGGTTAGGGTTTACAGTAACCTGTAACCTTAGGGTAACAACCGTGTTATTTCAAAAAGTGACATTTCAACTCAATCGAAGACTGGTGATCACAGCTACTGACCTGTATCCATGCACTGTCATGTCAACACAGTTGAGCATGTTGTATCCCATATATTCTTGTGTGATATTATGTGTCATGGTGTGCAGTGTCATAGTCACATGTGGCATACTGTGTTATCGTGTGCATAGTGGCAGTGTGTGTGTGTGTGTGAGCACGTGGATGTGTGAGTATCACAGTTGATGGTGTTGACTTCCCCCTCCTCCCCCACAAGTCAGTCATTTCATGGGACTTGTGCCATCCTCCTGTAGTTGGAATGGTGTTGACTTCCCCCTCCTCCCCCACAAGTCAGCCATTTCATGGGACTTGTGCCATCCTCCTGTAGTTGGAATGTGTTAACAATAGTTCATTTGATGTTGACAATAGTTCATTTGATGTTGACAGATAGTTCATTTGCCATTGACGATGTTCATCCGCCATTGACCATGTTCATCTCACATTAACATGGTTGCACGTGTTATCACATGTTGTTTGTGTTGTACTCAGGCATCACTATCTCCATCACCAAGTCGATTCAGAGCGTGGTTCTTGTTGTCACATGTGCGTACGGGCATGGTGAACATGTGTGTATGCTTACATGTACATGACACTGTGTATTGCAAGTACTGGTCGATGTTGAGTACTTTGATCATCAATATCTCACGCTATAGAGGTCCGTTCGAGATGGTAGAGGTGTTGATGTGTAGGTGTGGACGTGGTGCGTGTGTGTGTACACACAGATGGCCGTGAACATGTGTACATCATAGTGTAGCGTGCTGTACATGTTCAACACGGTGTAGCGCGTGGCTCGTAGTATCTCGTGTTGTTTGGGAGTTGCGGATAATGAACATTCATCCGCACTTTCGGGGAGTTGCGGAACATCGACATTTTCCATACAATAACGTCCGTACGTCGACCGTGTGTATTGAGTGCCCATACAAACGTCTGTACGTCGTCCGTCAATCGACCCAAACTTCGGTCTGGCCGTCGTACGTCACCGTTTTAAATCCTCGTACATTAGGGTTTGATTGGTTGCACCCGCGGACACCATTTTGGCTACAGCTAGGGTTAGGGTTTACAGTAACCTGTAACCTTAGGGTAACAACCGTGTTATTTCAAAAAGTGACATTTCAACTCAATCGAAGACTGGTGATCACAGCTACTGACCTGTATCCATGCACTGTCATGTCAACACAGTTGAGCATGTTGTATCCCATATATTCTTGTGTGATATTATGTGTCATGGTGTGCAGTGTCATAGTCACATGTGGCATACTGTGTTATCGTGTGCATAGTGGCAGTGTGTGTGTGTGTGTGAGCACGTGGATGTGTGAGTATCACAGTTGATGGTGTTGACTTCCCCCTCCTCCCCCACAAGTCAGTCATTTCATGGGACTTGTGCCATCCTCCTGTAGTTGGAATGGTGTTGACTTCCCCCTCCTCCCCCACAAGTCAGCCATTTCATGGGACTTGTGCCATCCTCCTGTAGTTGGAATGTGTTAACAATAGTTCATTTGATGTTGACAATAGTTCATTTGATGTTGACAGATAGTTCATTTGCCATTGACGATGTTCATCCGCCATTGACCATGTTCATCTCACATTAACATGGTTGCACGTGTTATCACATGTTGTTTGTGTTGTACTCAGGCATCACTATCTCCATCACCAAGTCGATTCAGAGCGTGGTTCTTGTTGTCACATGTGCGTACGGGCATGGTGAACATGTGTGTATGCTTACATGTACATGACACTGTGTATTGCAAGTACTGGTCGATGTTGAGTACTTTGATCATCAATATCTCACGCTATAGAGGTCCGTTCGAGATGGTAGAGGTGTTGATGTGTAGGTGTGGACGTGGTGCGTGTGTGTGTACACACAGATGGCCGTGAACATGTGTACATCATAGTGTAGCGTGCTGTACATGTTCAACACGGTGTAGCGCGTGGCTCGTAGTATCTCGTGTTGTTTGGGAGTTGCGGATAATGAACATTCATCCGCACTTTCGGGGAGTTGCGGAACATCGACATTTTCCATACAATAACGTCCGTACGTCGACCGTGTGTATTGAGTGCCCATACAAACGTCTGTACGTCGTCCGTCAATCGACCCAAACTTCGGTCTGGCCGTCGTACGTCACCGTTTTAAATCCTCGTACATTAGGGTTTGATTGGTTGCACCCGCGGACACCATTTTGGCTACAGCTAGGGTTAGGGTTTACAGTAACCTGTAACCTTAGGGTAACAACCGTGTTATTTCAAAAAGTGACATTTCAACTCAATCGAAGACTGGTGATCACAGCTACTGACCTGTATCCATGCACTGTCATGTCAACACAGTTGAGCATGTTGTATCCCATATATTCTTGTGTGATATTATGTGTCATGGTGTGCAGTGTCATAGTCACATGTGGCATACTGTGTTATCGTGTGCATAGTGGCAGTGTGTGTGTGTGTGTGAGCACGTGGATGTGTGAGTATCACAGTTGATGGTGTTGACTTCCCCCTCCTCCCCCACAAGTCAGTCATTTCATGGGACTTGTGCCATCCTCCTGTAGTTGGAATGGTGTTGACTTCCCCCTCCTCCCCCACAAGTCAGCCATTTCATGGGACTTGTGCCATCCTCCTGTAGTTGGAATGTGTTAACAATAGTTCATTTGATGTTGACAATAGTTCATTTGATGTTGACAGATAGTTCATTTGCCATTGACGATGTTCATCCGCCATTGACCATGTTCATCTCACATTAACATGGTTGCACGTGTTATCACATGTTGTTTGTGTTGTACTCAGGCATCACTATCTCCATCACCAAGTCGATTCAGAGCGTGGTTCTTGTTGTCACATGTGCGTACGGGCATGGTGAACATGTGTGTATGCTTACATGTACATGACACTGTGTATTGCAAGTACTGGTCGATGTTGAGTACTTTGATCATCAATATCTCACGCTATAGAGGTCCGTTCGAGATGGTAGAGGTGTTGATGTGTAGGTGTGGACGTGGTGCGTGTGTGTGTACACACAGATGGCCGTGAACATGTGTACATCATAGTGTAGCGTGCTGTACATGTTCAACACGGTGTAGCGCGTGGCTCGTAGTATCTCGTGTTGTTTGGGAGTTGCGGATAATGAACATTCATCCGCACTTTCGGGGAGTTGCGGAACATCGACATTTTCCATACAATAACGTCCGTACGTCGACCGTGTGTATTGAGTGCCCATACAAACGTCTGTACGTCGTCCGTCAATCGACCCAAACTTCGGTCTGGCCGTCGTACGTCACCGTTTTAAATCCTCGTACATTAGGGTTTGATTGGTTGCACCCGCGGACACCATTTTGGCTACAGCTAGGGTTAGGGTTTACAGTAACCTGTAACCTTAGGGTAACAACCGTGTTATTTCAAAAAGTGACATTTCAACTCAATCGAAGACTGGTGATCACAGCTACTGACCTGTATCCATGCACTGTCATGTCAACACAGTTGAGCATGTTGTATCCCATATATTCTTGTGTGATATTATGTGTCATGGTGTGCAGTGTCATAGTCACATGTGGCATACTGTGTTATCGTGTGCATAGTGGCAGTGTGTGTGTGTGTGAGCACGTGGATGTGTGAGTATCACAGTTGATGGTGTTGACTTCCCCCTCCTCCCCCACAAGTCAGTCATTTCATGGGACTTGTGCCATCCTCCTGTAGTTGGAATGGTGTTGACTTCCCCCTCCTCCCCCACAAGTCAGCCATTTCATGGGACTTGTGCCATCCTCCTGTAGTTGGAATGTGTTAACAATAGTTCATTTGATGTTGACAATAGTTCATTTGATGTTGACAGATAGTTCATTTGCCATTGACGATGTTCATCCGCCATTGACCATGTTCATCTCACATTAACATGGTTGCACGTGTTATCACATGTTGTTTGTGTTGTACTCAGGCATCACTATCTCCATCACCAAGTCGATTCAGAGCGTGGTTCTTGTTGTCACATGTGCGTACGGGCATGGTGAACATGTGTGTATGCTTACATGTACATGACACTGTGTATTGCAAGTACTGGTCGATGTTGAGTACTTTGATCATCAATATCTCACGCTATAGAGGTCCGTTCGAGATGGTAGAGGTGTTGATGTGTAGGTGTGGACGTGGTGCGTGTGTGTGTACACACAGATGGCCGTGAACATGTGTACATCATAGTGTAGCGTGCTGTACATGTTCAACACGGTGTAGCGCGTGGCTCGTAGTATCTCGTGTTGTTTGGGAGTTGCGGATAATGAACATTCATCCGCACTTTCGGGGAGTTGCGGAACATCGACATTTTCCATACAATAACGTCCGTACGTCGACCGTGTGTATTGAGTGCCCATACAAACGTCTGTACGTCGTCCGTCAATCGACCCAAACTTCGGTCTGGCCGTCGTACGTCACCGTTTTAAATCCTCGTACATTAGGGTTTGATTGGTTGCACCCGCGGACACCATTTTGGCTACAGCTAGGGTTAGGGTTTACAGTAACCTGTAACCTTAGGGTAACAACCGTGTTATTTCAAAAAGTGACATTTCAACTCAATCGAAGACTGGTGATCACAGCTACTGACCTGTATCCATGCACTGTCATGTCAACACAGTTGAGCATGTTGTATCCCATATATTCTTGTGTGATATTATGTGTCATGGTGTGCAGTGTCATAGTCACATGTGGCATACTGTGTTATCGTGTGCATAGTGGCAGTGTGTGTGTGTGTGTGAGCACGTGGATGTGTGAGTATCACAGTTGATGGTGTTGACTTCCCCCTCCTCCCCCACAAGTCAGTCATTTCATGGGACTTGTGCCATCCTCCTGTAGTTGGAATGGTGTTGACTTCCCCCTCCTCCCCCACAAGTCAGCCATTTCATGGGACTTGTGCCATCCTCCTGTAGTTGGAATGTGTTAACAATAGTTCATTTGATGTTGACAATAGTTCATTTGATGTTGACAGATAGTTCATTTGCCATTGACGATGTTCATCCGCCATTGACCATGTTCATCTCACATTAACATGGTTGCACGTGTTATCACATGTTGTTTGTGTTGTACTCAGGCATCACTATCTCCATCACCAAGTCGATTCAGAGCGTGGTTCTTGTTGTCACATGTGCGTACGGGCATGGTGAACATGTGTGTATGCTTACATGTACATGACACTGTGTATTGCAAGTACTGGTCGATGTTGAGTACTTTGATCATCAATATCTCACGCTATAGAGGTCCGTTCGAGATGGTAGAGGTGTTGATGTGTAGGTGTGGACGTGGTGCGTGTGTGTGTACACACAGATGGCCGTGAACATGTGTACATCATAGTGTAGCGTGCTGTACATGTTCAACACGGTGTAGCGCGTGGCTCGTAGTATCTCGTGTTGTTTGGGAGTTGCGGATAATGAACATTCATCCGCACTTTCGGGGAGTTGCGGAACATCGACATTTTCCATACAATAACGTCCGTACGTCGACCGTGTGTATTGAGTGCCCATACAAACGTCTGTACGTCGTCCGTCAATCGACCCAAACTTCGGTCTGGCCGTCGTACGTCACCGTTTTAAATCCTCGTACATTAGGGTTTGATTGGTTGCACCCGCGGACACCATTTTGGCTACAGCTAGGGTTAGGGTTTACAGTAACCTGTAACCTTAGGGTAACAACCGTGTTATTTCAAAAAGTGACATTTCAACTCAATCGAAGACTGGTGATCACAGCTACTGACCTGTATCCATGCACTGTCATGTCAACACAGTTGAGCATGTTGTATCCCATATATTCTTGTGTGATATTATGTGTCATGGTGTGCAGTGTCATAGTCACATGTGGCATACTGTGTTATCGTGTGCATAGTGGCAGTGTGTGTGTGTGTGTGAGCACGTGGATGTGTGAGTATCACAGTTGATGGTGTTGACTTCCCCCTCCTCCCCCACAAGTCAGTCATTTCATGGGACTTGTGCCATCCTCCTGTAGTTGGAATGGTGTTGACTTCCCCCTCCTCCCCCACAAGTCAGCCATTTCATGGGACTTGTGCCATCCTCCTGTAGTTGGAATGTGTTAACAATAGTTCATTTGATGTTGACAATAGTTCATTTGATGTTGACAGATAGTTCATTTGCCATTGACGATGTTCATCCGCCATTGACCATGTTCATCTCACATTAACATGGTTGCACGTGTTATCACATGTTGTTTGTGTTGTACTCAGGCATCACTATCTCCATCACCAAGTCGATTCAGAGCGTGGTTCTTGTTGTCACATGTGCGTACGGGCATGGTGAACATGTGTGTATGCTTACATGTACATGACACTGTGTATTGCAAGTACTGGTCGATGTTGAGTACTTTGATCATCAATATCTCACGCTATAGAGGTCCGTTCGAGATGGTAGAGGTGTTGATGTGTAGGTGTGGACGTGGTGCGTGTGTGTGTACACACAGATGGCCGTGAACATGTGTACATCATAGTGTAGCGTGCTGTACATGTTCAACACGGTGTAGCGCGTGGCTCGTAGTATCTCGTGTTGTTTGGGAGTTGCGGATAATGAACATTCATCCGCACTTTCGGGGAGTTGCGGAACATCGACATTTTCCATACAATAACGTCCGTACGTCGACCGTGTGTATTGAGTGCCCATACAAACGTCTGTACGTCGTCCGTCAATCGACCCAAACTTCGGTCTGGCCGTCGTACGTCACCGTTTTAAATCCTCGTACATTAGGGTTTGATTGGTTGCACCCGCGGACACCATTTTGGCTACAGCTAGGGTTAGGGTTTACAGTAACCTGTAACCTTAGGGTAACAACCGTGTTATTTCAAAAAGTGACATTTCAACTCAATCGAAGACTGGTGATCACAGCTACTGACCTGTATCCATGCACTGTCATGTCAACACAGTTGAGCATGTTGTATCCCATATATTCTTGTGTGATATTATGTGTCATGGTGTGCAGTGTCATAGTCACATGTGGCATACTGTGTTATCGTGTGCATAGTGGCAGTGTGTGTGTGTGTGTGAGCACGTGGATGTGTGAGTATCACAGTTGATGGTGTTGACTTCCCCCTCCTCCCCCACAAGTCAGTCATTTCATGGGACTTGTGCCATCCTCCTGTAGTTGGAATGGTGTTGACTTCCCCCTCCTCCCCCACAAGTCAGCCATTTCATGGGACTTGTGCCATCCTCCTGTAGTTGGAATGTGTTAACAATAGTTCATTTGATGTTGACAATAGTTCATTTGATGTTGACAGATAGTTCATTTGCCATTGACGATGTTCATCCGCCATTGACCATGTTCATCTCACATTAACATGGTTGCACGTGTTATCACATGTTGTTTGTGTTGTACTCAGGCATCACTATCTCCATCACCAAGTCGATTCAGAGCGTGGTTCTTGTTGTCACATGTGCGTACGGGCATGGTGAACATGTGTGTATGCTTACATGTACATGACACTGTGTATTGCAAGTACTGGTCGATGTTGAGTACTTTGATCATCAATATCTCACGCTATAGAGGTCCGTTCGAGATGGTAGAGGTGTTGATGTGTAGGTGTGGACGTGGTGCGTGTGTGTGTACACACAGATGGCCGTGAACATGTGTACATCATAGTGTAGCGTGCTGTACATGTTCAACACGGTGTAGCGCGTGGCTCGTAGTATCTCGTGTTGTTTGGGAGTTGCGGATAATGAACATTCATCCGCACTTTCGGGGAGTTGCGGAACATCGACATTTTCCATACAATAACGTCCGTACGTCGACCGTGTGTATTGAGTGCCCATACAAACGTCTGTACGTCGTCCGTCAATCGACCCAAACTTCGGTCTGGCCGTCGTACGTCACCGTTTTAAATCCTCGTACATTAGGGTTTGATTGGTTGCACCCGCGGACACCATTTTGGCTACAGCTAGGGTTAGGGTTTACAGTAACCTGTAACCTTAGGGTAACAACCGTGTTATTTCAAAAAGTGACATTTCAACTCAATCGAAGACTGGTGATCACAGCTACTGACCTGTATCCATGCACTGTCATGTCAACACAGTTGAGCATGTTGTATCCCATATATTCTTGTGTGATATTATGTGTCATGGTGTGCAGTGTCATAGTCACATGTGGCATACTGTGTTATCGTGTGCATAGTGGCAGTGTGTGTGTGTGTGTGAGCACGTGGATGTGTGAGTATCACAGTTGATGGTGTTGACTTCCCCCTCCTCCCCCACAAGTCAGTCATTTCATGGGACTTGTGCCATCCTCCTGTAGTTGGAATGGTGTTGACTTCCCCCTCCTCCCCCACAAGTCAGCCATTTCATGGGACTTGTGCCATCCTCCTGTAGTTGGAATGTGTTAACAATAGTTCATTTGATGTTGACAATAGTTCATTTGATGTTGACAGATAGTTCATTTGCCATTGACGATGTTCATCCGCCATTGACCATGTTCATCTCACATTAACATGGTTGCACGTGTTATCACATGTTGTTTGTGTTGTACTCAGGCATCACTATCTCCATCACCAAGTCGATTCAGAGCGTGGTTCTTGTTGTCACATGTGCGTACGGGCATGGTGAACATGTGTGTATGCTTACATGTACATGACACTGTGTATTGCAAGTACTGGTCGATGTTGAGTACTTTGATCATCAATATCTCACGCTATAGAGGTCCGTTCGAGATGGTAGAGGTGTTGATGTGTAGGTGTGGACGTGGTGCGTGTGTGTGTACACACAGATGGCCGTGAACATGTGTACATCATAGTGTAGCGTGCTGTACATGTTCAACACGGTGTAGCGCGTGGCTCGTAGTATCTCGTGTTGTTTGGGAGTTGCGGATAATGAACATTCATCCGCACTTTCGGGGAGTTGCGGAACATCGACATTTTCCATACAATAACGTCCGTACGTCGACCGTGTGTATTGAGTGCCCATACAAACGTCTGTACGTCGTCCGTCAATCGACCCAAACTTCGGTCTGGCCGTCGTACGTCACCGTTTTAAATCCTCGTACATTAGGGTTTGATTGGTTGCACCCGCGGACACCATTTTGGCTACAGCTAGGGTTAGGGTTTACAGTAACCTGTAACCTTAGGGTAACAACCGTGTTATTTCAAAAAGTGACATTTCAACTCAATCGAAGACTGGTGATCACAGCTACTGACCTGTATCCATGCACTGTCATGTCAACACAGTTGAGCATGTTGTATCCCATATATTCTTGTGTGATATTATGTGTCATGGTGTGCAGTGTCATAGTCACATGTGGCATACTGTGTTATCGTGTGCATAGTGGCAGTGTGTGTGTGTGTGTGAGCACGTGGATGTGTGAGTATCACAGTTGATGGTGTTGACTTCCCCCTCCTCCCCCACAAGTCAGTCATTTCATGGGACTTGTGCCATCCTCCTGTAGTTGGAATGGTGTTGACTTCCCCCTCCTCCCCCACAAGTCAGCCATTTCATGGGACTTGTGCCATCCTCCTGTAGTTGGAATGTGTTAACAATAGTTCATTTGATGTTGACAATAGTTCATTTGATGTTGACAGATAGTTCATTTGCCATTGACGATGTTCATCCGCCATTGACCATGTTCATCTCACATTAACATGGTTGCACGTGTTATCACATGTTGTTTGTGTTGTACTCAGGCATCACTATCTCCATCACCAAGTCGATTCAGAGCGTGGTTCTTGTTGTCACATGTGCGTACGGGCATGGTGAACATGTGTGTATGCTTACATGTACATGACACTGTGTATTGCAAGTACTGGTCGATGTTGAGTACTTTGATCATCAATATCTCACGCTATAGAGGTCCGTTCGAGATGGTAGAGGTGTTGATGTGTAGGTGTGGACGTGGTGCGTGTGTGTGTACACACAGATGGCCGTGAACATGTGTACATCATAGTGTAGCGTGCTGTACATGTTCAACACGGTGTAGCGCGTGGCTCGTAGTATCTCGTGTTGTTTGGGAGTTGCGGATAATGAACATTCATCCGCACTTTCGGGGAGTTGCGGAACATCGACATTTTCCATACAATAACGTCCGTACGTCGACCGTGTGTATTGAGTGCCCATACAAACGTCTGTACGTCGTCCGTCAATCGACCCAAACTTCGGTCTGGCCGTCGTACGTCACCGTTTTAAATCCTCGTACATTAGGGTTTGATTGGTTGCACCCGCGGACACCATTTTGGCTACAGCTAGGGTTAGGGTTTACAGTAACCTGTAACCTTAGGGTAACAACCGTGTTATTTCAAAAAGTGACATTTCAACTCAATCGAAGACTGGTGATCACAGCTACTGACCTGTATCCATGCACTGTCATGTCAACACAGTTGAGCATGTTGTATCCCATATATTCTTGTGTGATATTATGTGTCATGGTGTGCAGTGTCATAGTCACATGTGGCATACTGTGTTATCGTGTGCATAGTGGCAGTGTGTGTGTGTGTGTGAGCACGTGGATGTGTGAGTATCACAGTTGATGGTGTTGACTTCCCCCTCCTCCCCCACAAGTCAGTCATTTCATGGGACTTGTGCCATCCTCCTGTAGTTGGAATGGTGTTGACTTCCCCCTCCTCCCCCACAAGTCAGCCATTTCATGGGACTTGTGCCATCCTCCTGTAGTTGGAATGTGTTAACAATAGTTCATTTGATGTTGACAATAGTTCATTTGATGTTGACAGATAGTTCATTTGCCATTGACGATGTTCATCCGCCATTGACCATGTTCATCTCACATTAACATGGTTGCACGTGTTATCACATGTTGTTTGTGTTGTACTCAGGCATCACTATCTCCATCACCAAGTCGATTCAGAGCGTGGTTCTTGTTGTCACATGTGCGTACGGGCATGGTGAACATGTGTGTATGCTTACATGTACATGACACTGTGTATTGCAAGTACTGGTCGATGTTGAGTACTTTGATCATCAATATCTCACGCTATAGAGGTCCGTTCGAGATGGTAGAGGTGTTGATGTGTAGGTGTGGACGTGGTGCGTGTGTGTGTACACACAGATGGCCGTGAACATGTGTACATCATAGTGTAGCGTGCTGTACATGTTCAACACGGTGTAGCGCGTGGCTCGTAGTATCTCGTGTTGTTTGGGAGTTGCGGATAATGAACATTCATCCGCACTTTCGGGGAGTTGCGGAACATCGACATTTTCCATACAATAACGTCCGTACGTCGACCGTGTGTATTGAGTGCCCATACAAACGTCTGTACGTCGTCCGTCAATCGACCCAAACTTCGGTCTGGCCGTCGTACGTCACCGTTTTAAATCCTCGTACATTAGGGTTTGATTGGTTGCACCCGCGGACACCATTTTGGCTACAGCTAGGGTTAGGGTTTACAGTAACCTGTAACCTTAGGGTAACAACCGTGTTATTTCAAAAAGTGACATTTCAACTCAATCGAAGACTGGTGATCACAGCTACTGACCTGTATCCATGCACTGTCATGTCAACACAGTTGAGCATGTTGTATCCCATATATTCTTGTGTGATATTATGTGTCATGGTGTGCAGTGTCATAGTCACATGTGGCATACTGTGTTATCGTGTGCATAGTGGCAGTGTGTGTGTGTGTGTGAGCACGTGGATGTGTGAGTATCACAGTTGATGGTGTTGACTTCCCCCTCCTCCCCCACAAGTCAGTCATTTCATGGGACTTGTGCCATCCTCCTGTAGTTGGAATGGTGTTGACTTCCCCCTCCTCCCCCACAAGTCAGCCATTTCATGGGACTTGTGCCATCCTCCTGTAGTTGGAATGTGTTAACAATAGTTCATTTGATGTTGACAATAGTTCATTTGATGTTGACAGATAGTTCATTTGCCATTGACGATGTTCATCCGCCATTGACCATGTTCATCTCACATTAACATGGTTGCACGTGTTATCACATGTTGTTTGTGTTGTACTCAGGCATCACTATCTCCATCACCAAGTCGATTCAGAGCGTGGTTCTTGTTGTCACATGTGCGTACGGGCATGGTGAACATGTGTGTATGCTTACATGTACATGACACTGTGTATTGCAAGTACTGGTCGATGTTGAGTACTTTGATCATCAATATCTCACGCTATAGAGGTCCGTTCGAGATGGTAGAGGTGTTGATGTGTAGGTGTGGACGTGGTGCGTGTGTGTGTACACACAGATGGCCGTGAACATGTGTACATCATAGTGTAGCGTGCTGTACATGTTCAACACGGTGTAGCGCGTGGCTCGTAGTATCTCGTGTTGTTTGGGAGTTGCGGATAATGAACATTCATCCGCACTTTCGGGGAGTTGCGGAACATCGACATTTTCCATACAATAACGTCCGTACGTCGACCGTGTGTATTGAGTGCCCATACAAACGTCTGTACGTCGTCCGTCAATCGACCCAAACTTCGGTCTGGCCGTCGTACGTCACCGTTTTAAATCCTCGTACATTAGGGTTTGATTGGTTGCACCCGCGGACACCATTTTGGCTACAGCTAGGGTTAGGGTTTACAGTAACCTGTAACCTTAGGGTAACAACCGTGTTATTTCAAAAAGTGACATTTCAACTCAATCGAAGACTGGTGATCACAGCTACTGACCTGTATCCATGCACTGTCATGTCAACACAGTTGAGCATGTTGTATCCCATATATTCTTGTGTGATATTATGTGTCATGGTGTGCAGTGTCATAGTCACATGTGGCATACTGTGTTATCGTGTGCATAGTGGCAGTGTGTGTGTGTGTGTGTGTGAGCACGTGGATGTGTGAGTATCACAGTTGATGGTGTTGACTTCCCCCTCCTCCCCCACAAGTCAGCCATTTCATGGGACTTGTGCCATCCTCCAGTAGTTGGAATGGTGTTGACTTCCCCCTCCTCCCCCACAAGTCAGCCATTTCATGGGACTTGTGCCATCCTCCAGTAGTTGGAATGGTGTTGACTTCCCCCTCCTCCCCCACAAGTCAGCCATTTCATGGGACTTGTGCCATCCTCCTGTAGTTGGAATGGTGTAGTTCCCCCTCCTCCCCCACAAGTCAGCCATTTCATGGGACTTGTGCCATCCTCCTGTAGTTGGAATGTGTTAACAATAGTTCATTCGATGTTGACAGATAGTTCATTTGCCATTGACAATGTTCATCTGCCATTGACGATGTTCATCTGCCATTGACGATGTTCATCTCACATTAACGTGGTTGCACGTGTTATCACATGTTGTTTGTGTTGTACTCATGCATCACTATCTCCATCACCACGTTGATTCAGAGTGTGGTTCTTGTTGTCACACGTGCGTATGGTCATGCTGCACGTGTGTGTGCTTACATGTACATGAGACTGTGTATTGCAAGTACTGGTTGATGTTGAGTACTTTGATCATCAATATCTCACATTGTAGTGGTCCGTTGAACATGGTAGAGATGTTGATGCGTACGTATGGACACGTTGCATGTGTGTGTACACATAGATGAACGTGAACATGTGTTCATCATGGTGTAGCGTGGTGTACATGTTTAACACGGTGTATCGTGTGGCTCGTAGCATCTCGTGTTGTTTGGGAGTTGCGGATGATGAACATTCGTCCGCACTTTCAGGGAGTTGCGGATCATCGACATTTTCCATACATTTACGTCTGTGCGTCGACCGTACGTGTATGCGTGCCCATACAAACGTCTGTAAGTCGACCGTCAACTGACCCAAACATCGGTCTGACCGTCGTACGTGGAGTTGCGGAACATGAACATTTTCCATACAAAAACGTCCGTCCTTCGACCGTGTGTATTGCGTGCCTATACAAACGTCTGTACGTCGTCCGTCAACCGACCCAAACTTCGGTCTGGCCGTCGTACGACACCGTGTTAAATCCTCGTACATTAGGGTTTGATTGATTGCACCTGCGGACACTATTATGGCTTAGGGTTAGGGTTTACAGTAACCTGTAACCTTAGGGTAACAACCGTGTTATTTCAAAAAGTGACATTTCAACTCAATCGAAGACTGGTGATCACAGCTACTGACCTGTATCCATGCACTGTCATGTCAACACAGTTGAGCATGTTGTATCCCATATATTCTTGTGTGATATTATGTGTCATGGTGTGCAGTGTCATAGTCACATGTGGCATACTGTGTTATCGTGTGCATAGTGGCAGTGTGTGTGTGTGTGTGTGTGAGCACGTGGATGTGTGAGTATCACAGTTGATGGTGTTGACTTCCCCCTCCTCCCCCACAAGTCAGCCATTTCATGGGACTTGTGCCATCCTCCAGTAGTTGGAATGGTGTTGACTTCCCCCTCCTCCCCCACAAGTCAGCCATTTCATGGGACTTGTGCCATCCTCCAGTAGTTGGAATGGTGTTGACTTCCCCCTCCTCCCCCACAAGTCAGCCATTTCATGGGACTTGTGCCATCCTCCTGTAGTTGGAATGGTGTTGACAGATAGTTCATTTGATGTTGACCGATAGTTCATCTGCCATTGACCATGTTCATCCGCCATTGACGATGTTCATCTCACATTAACATGGTTGCACGTGTTATCACAAGTTGTTTGTGTTGTACTCATGCATCACTATCTCCATCACCAAGTCGATTCAGAGTGTGGTTCTTGTTGTCACACGTGCGTATGGTCATGGTGAACATGTGTGTGTGCTTACATGTACACGACACTGTGTATTGCAAGTACTGGTTGATGTTGAGTACTTTGATCATCAATATCTCACTTTGTAGCGGTCCGTTGAAGGTGGTAGAAGTGTTGACGTGTACGTATGGACGTGGTGCGTGTGTGTAGACACATAGATGTACGTAGACATGTGTTCATCATGGTGTATCATGCTGTACATGTTTAACACGGTGTATCGCGTGGGTCGTAGTACATCGTGTTGTTTGGGAGGTTGTACCGTGTGGCAGTGTGTGTGTGTGTGAGCACATGGATGTGTGAGTATCACAGTTGATGGTGTTGTTCCCCCTCCTCCCCCACAAGTCAGCCATTTCATGGGACTTGTGCCATCCTCCTGTAGTTGGAATGGTGTTGACAGATAGTTCATTTGATGTTGACAGATAGTTCATTGTGTGTTGACTGTTGCATCGTGGTCTCACGTGTTGTTGTGTGTTGTGGCTGGTTGTATGGTGTGGCGGTGTGTGTGTGTGTGTGTGTGAGCACGTGGATGTGTGAGTATCACAGTTGATGGTGTTGTTCCCCCTCCTCCCCCACAAGTCAGCCATTTCATGGGACTTGTGCCATCCTCCTGTAGTTGGAATGGTGTTGACAGATAGTTCATTTGATGTTGACTGTTGCATCACAGTCTCACATGTTGTTGTGTGTTGTGGCTAGTTGCACGGTGTGGCAGTGTGTGTGTGTGTGTGTGTGTGTGTGAGCACGTGGATGTGTGAGTATCACAGTTGATGGTGTTGACTTCCCCCTCCTCCCCCACAAGTCAGCCATTTCATGGGACTTGTGCCATCCTCCTGTAGTTGGAATGGTGTTGACTTCCCCCTCCTCCCCCACAAGTCAGCCATTTCATGGGACTTGTGCCATCCTCCTGTAGTTGGAATGGTGTTGTTCCCCCTCCTCCCCCACAAGTCAGCCATTTCATGGGACTTGTGCCATCCTCCTGTAGTTGGAATGGTGTTGACAGATAGTTCATTTGATGTTGACAGATAGTTTGTTGTGTGTTGACTGTTGAATCACGGTCTCACCTGTTGTTGTGTGTTGTGGCTGGTTGTACCGTGTGGCAGTGTGTGTGTGTGTGTGTGAGCACGTGGATGTGTGAGTATCACAGTTGATGGTGTTGACTTCCCCCTCCTCCCCCACAAGTCAGCCATTTCATGGGACTTGTGCCATCCTCCTGTAGTTGGAATGGTGTTGACAGATAGTTCATTTGATGTTGACAGATAGTTCATTGTGTGTTGACTGTTGCATCACGGTCTCACCTGTTGTTGTGTGTTGTGGCTGGTTGTACCGTGTGGCAGTGTGTGTGTGTGTGTGAGCATGTGGATGTGTGAGTATCACAGTTGATGGTGTTGACTTCCCCCTCCTCCCCCACAAGTCAGCCATTTCATGGGACTTGTGCCATCCTCCAGTAGTTGGAATGGTGTTGACTTCCCCCTCCTCCCCCACAAGTCAGCCATTTCATGGGACTTGTGCCATCCTCCTGTAGTTGGAATGGTGTTGTTCCCCCTCCTCCCCCACAAGTCAGCCATTTCATGGGACTTGTGCCATCCTCCAGTAGTTGGAATGGTGTTGACAGATAGTTCATTGTGTGTTGACTGTTGCATCACGGTCTCACATGTTGTTGTGTGTTGTGGCCGGTTGTACCGTGTGTGTGTGTGTGTGTGTGTGTGAGCACGTGGATGTGTGTGTGAGCACATGGATGTGTGAGTATCACAGTTGATGGTGTTGACTTCCCCCTCCTCCCCCACAAGTCAGCCATTTCATGGGACTTGTGCCATCCTCCAGTAGTTGGAATGGTGTTGACAGATAGTTCATTGTGTGTTGACTGTTGCATCACGGTCTCACCTGTTGTTGTGTGTTGTGGCTGGTTGTACCGTGTGGCAGTGTGTGTGTGTGTGTGTGTGAGCACGTGGATGTGTGAGTATCACAGTTGATGGTGTTGACTTCCCCCTCCTCCCCCACAAGTCAGCCATTTCATGGGACTTGTGCCATCCTCCTGTAGTTGGAATGGTGTTGTTCCCCCTCCTCCCCCACAAGTCAGCCATTTCATGGGACTTGTGCCACCCTCCTGTAGTTGGAATGTGTTAACAATAGTTCATTTGATGTTGACAGATAGTTCATTGTGTGTTGACTGTTGCATCACGGTCTCACGTGTTGTTGCGTGTTGTGGCTGGTTGTACCATGTGGCAGTGTGTGTGTGTGTGTGTGAGCACGTGGATGTGTGAGTATCACAGTTGATGGTGTTGACTTCCCCCTCCTCCCCCACAAGTCAGCCATTTCATGGGACTTGTGCCATCCTCCAGTAGTTGGAATGGTGTTGACAGATAGTTCATTTGATGTTGACAGATAGTTCATTGTGTGTTGACTGTTGCATCACGGTCTCACGTGTTGTTGTGTGTTGTGGCCGGTTGTACTGTGTGGCAGTGTGTGTGTGTGTGAGCACGTGGATGTGTGAGTATCACAGTTGATGGTGTTGACTTCCCCCTCCTCCCCCACAAGTCAGCCATTTCATGGGACTTGTGCCATCCTCCTGTAGTTGGAATGTGTTAACAATAGTTCATTTGATGTTGACAGATAGTTCATTTGATGTTGACAGATAGTTCATTGTGTGTTGACTGTTGCATCGTGGTCTCACATGTTGTTGTGCATTGTGGCCGGTTGTACCGTGTGGCACTGTGTGTGTGTGTGTGTGAGCACGTGGATGTGTGAGCATCACAGTTGATGGTGTTGACTTCCCCCTCCTCCCCCACAAGTCAGCCATTTCATGGGACTTGTGCCATCCTCCTGTAGTTGGAATGGTGTTGACTTCCCCCTCCTCCCCCACAAGTCAGCCATTTCATGGGACTTGTGCCATCCTCCTGTAGTTGGAATGGTGTTGACTTCCCCCTCCTCCCCCACAAGTCAGCCATTTCATGGGACTTGTGCCATCCTCCTGTAGTTGGAATGGTGTTAACAGATAGTTCATTTGGTGTTGACTGTTGCATCACGGTCTCACCCGTTGTTGTGTGTTGTGGCTGGTTGTACCGTGTGGCAGTGTGTGTGTGTGTGTGTGAGCACGTGGATGTGTGAGTATCACAGTTGATGGTGTTGTTCCCCCTCCTCCCCCACAAGTCAGCCATTTCATGGGACTTGTGCCATCCTCCTGTAGTTGGAATGGTGTTAACAGATAGTTCATTTGGTGTTGACTGTTGCATCACGGTCTCACCCGTTGTTGTGTGTTGTGGCTGGTTGTACCGTGTGGCAGTGTGTGTGTGTGTGTGTGAGCACGTGGATGTGTGAGTATCACAGTTGATGGTGTTGACTTCCCCCTCCTCCCCCACAAGTCAGCCATTTCATGGGACTTGTGCCATCCTCCTGTAGTTGGAATGGTGTTAACAGATAGTTCATTTGGTGTTGACTGTTGCATCACGGTCTCACCCGTTGTTGTGTGTTGTGGCTGGTTGTACCGTGTGGCAGTGTGTGTGTGTGTGTGTGAGCACGTGGATGTGTGAGTATCACAGTTGATGGTGTTGACTTCCCCCTCCTCCCCCACAAGTCAGCCATTTCATGGGACTTGTGCCATCCTCCTGTAGTTGGAATGGTGTTAACAGATAGTTCATTTGGTGTTGACTGTTGCATCACGGTCTCACCCGTTGTTGTGTGTTGTGGCTGGTTGTACCGTGTGGCAGTGTGTGTGTGTGTGTGTGAGCACGTGGATGTGTGAGTATCACAGTTGATGGTGTTGACTTCCCCCTCCTCCCCCACAAGTCAGCCATTTCATGGGACTTGTGCCATCCTCCTGTAGTTGGAATGGTGTTGACAGATAGTTCATTTGATGTTGACTGTTGCATCACAGTCTCACGTGTTGTTGTGTGTTGTGGCTGGTTGTACGGAGTGGCCATGTGTGTGTGTGTGTGTGTGTGTGTGTGTATGTGTGTGTGTGTGTGTGTGTGTGTGTGAGCACGTGGATGTGTGAGTATCACAGTTGATGGTGTTGACTTCCCCCTCCTCCCCCACAAGTCAGCCATTTCATGGGACTTGTGCCATCCTCCAGTAGTTGGAATGGTGTTGACAGATAGTTCATTTGATGTTGACAGATAGTTCATTTGGTGTTGACTGTTGCATCGTGGTTTCACGTGTTGTTGTGTGTTGTGGCTGGTTGTACCGTGTGGCAGTGTGTGTGTGTGTGTGAGCATGTGGATGTGTGAGTATCACAGTTGATGGTGTTGACTTCCCCCTCCTCCCCCACAAGTCCGCCATTTCATGGGACTTGTGCCATCCTCCAGTAGTTGGAATGGTGTTGACTTCCCCCTCCTCCCCTACAAGTCAGCCATTTCATGGGACTTGTGCCATCCTCCTGTAGTTGGAATGGTGTTGACTTCCCCCTCCTCCCCCACAAGTCAGCCATTTCATGGGACTTGTGCCATCCTCCTGTAGTTGGAATGGTGTTGACTTCCCCCTCCTCCCCCACAAGTCAGCCATTTCATGGGACTTGTGCCATCCTCCTGTAGTTGGAATGGTGTTGACTTCCCCCTCCTCCCCCACAAGTCAGCCATTTCATGGGACTTGTGCCATCCTCCTGTAGTTGGAATGGTGTTGACTTCCCCCTCCTCCCCCACAAGTCAGCCATTTCATGGGACTTGTGCCATCCTCCTGTAGTTGGAATGGTGTTGACAGATAGTTCATTTGATGTTGACAGATAGTTCATTTGCCATTGACAATGTTCATCTGCCATTGACGATGTTCATCTCACATTGACGATGTTCATCTCACATTAACATGGTTGCACGTGTTATCACATGTTGTTTGTGTTGTACTCATGCATCACTATCTCCATCACCAAGTTGATTCAGAGTGTGGTTCTTGTTGTCACACGTGTGTATGGACATGGTCGACATGTGCGTGTGCTCACATGTACATGACACTGTGTATTGCAAGTACTGGTTGATGTTGAGTACTTTGATCATCCATATCTCACCTTGTAGAGGTCCGTTGAAGGTGGTAGAAGTGTTGACAGGTACGTATGGACACGCTGCGTGTATGTGTACACATAGATGTACGTGAACATGTGTACATCATGGTGTGAAGTGCTGTACATGTTTAACACGGTGTATCGCGTGGCTCGTAGTATCTCGTGTTGTTTGGGAGTGTGTGCGTGAGCACATGGATGTGTGAGTATCACAGTTGATGGTGTTGACTTCCCCCTCCTCCCCCACAAGTCAGCCATTTCATGGGACTTGTGCCATCCTCCTGTAGTTGGAATGGTGTTGTTCCCCCTCCTCCCCCACAAGTCAGCCATTTCATGGGACTTGTGCCATCCTCCTGTAGTTGGAATGATATTAACAATAGTTCATTTGATGTTGACAATAGTTCATTTGCCATTGACAATGTTCATCTGCCATTAACGATGTTCATCTCACATTGACGATGTTCATCTCACATTAACGTGGTTGCACGTGTTATCACATGTTGTTTGTGTTGTACTCATGCATCACTATCTCCATCACCAAGTTGATTCAGAGTGTGGTTCTTGTTGTCACACATGTGTGCGGGCATGGTGAACATGTGTGTGTGCTTTCATGTACATGACACTGTGTATTGCAAGTACTGGTTGATCTTGAGTACTTTGATCATCAATATCTCACGTTGTAGAGGTCCAATGAAGATGATAGAAGTGTTGATGTGTACGTATGGACGAGGTGCGTGTGTGTGTACACATAGATGCACGTCAACATGCCTTCATCATGGTGTAGAGTGCTGTACATGGTTAACACGGTGTATCGCGTGGCTCGTAGTATGTCGTGTTGTTTGGGAGTTGCGGATGTTGAATATTCGTCCGCACTTTCAGGGAGTTGCGGA
The DNA here is from genome assembly GCA_026770025.1 of Craspedostauros australis. Taxonomy (NCBI): domain Eukaryota; phylum Bacillariophyta; class Bacillariophyceae; order Mastogloiales; family Achnanthaceae; genus Craspedostauros; species Craspedostauros australis. Next base: position 543 of record JAMXDE010000049.1, on the reverse strand, counting down.
TCATCAACATTTTCCATACAAAAACGTCCGTACGTCGACCGTGTGTATTGCGTGCCCATACAAACGTCTGTACGTCGTCCGTCAATCGACCCAAACTTCGGTCTGGCCGTCGTACGTCACCGTGTTAAATCCTCGTACATTAGGGTTTGATTGGTTGCACGTGTGGACATCATCACATTAGGGCTCAAGGGTTAGGGTTAGGGTTAGGGTTAGGGTTAGGGGTTAGGGTTAGGGTTAGGGGTTAGGGGTTAGGGGTTAGGGTTAGGGGTTAGGGTTAGGGTTAGGGTTAGGGTTAGGGTTAGGGTTAGGGTTAGGGTTAGGGTTAGGGTTAGGGTTAGGGTTAGGGTTAGGGTTAGGGTTAGGGTTAGGGTTAGGGTTAGGGTTAGGGTTAGGGTTAGGGTTAGGGTTAGGGTTAGGGTTAGGGTTAGGGTTAGGGTTAGGGTTAGGGTTAGGGTTAGGGTTAGGGTTAGGGTTAGGGTTAGGGTTAGGGTTAGGGTTAGGGTTAGGGTTAGGGTTAGGGTTAGGGTTAGGGGTTAGGGTTAG